>CM026204.1:1647688-1735188 GCA_014839995.1 Xenentodon cancila | reverse complement strand
GCTGTGGCCAGCAGATCCTCACCAACCGAGGAATAAGCCGTTTCATGTGTTGACTCGATGGTGAAATAAAAAATGACTGCTGCGTTAGTATGAACTTGCTTCAGTAAGTTTGCTAGCGTGACAATTATGGATGAGGAAGTGATATCGGCTAGTCATCGGCTGAGCCAACTGTCAACCAATCATATTAGGAATAAATATTTTTCTTTATATAAACTCTCCTGACATAGTTGAAAAAAATCCACCCCCCTCGGAGCCGTCAAATCTAAAACTTTTTTTTTTTACCTGCCTGTTTTAACATTTTAGAAATTTTAACATGAAGATTAATGGAGATTGACTCGCTTTCACAGACAGCCTCTAGTGGCCAGTTGAAGAACTGCAACAAATCCTGGTTCTACATGAGACTCAATCTGGAAGTTAGATGGTTGGCGTTGGGAAGCTCCACTGGAAGAGCCCGACACGCCCAGAGAGACAGTAAACGACGACATAGCTGGTCCGCCTACAGACCCGTCTTCCATGCAGCGCTGGACATCCCTCTACGATGACCACAGCGCCTCACCGTGGAGCCCAGTTGTTGGCTGCAGGAACCTGCTCCGTCTTTGGACGGTACTGCTCCACCAGATATTAAGAACTAGACATAAACTACTTTGAAAGGTTGACTTTATTCCTGCATCTGTTTGTTAGAGTCCCAGGATGGTTACCACTGATATTGACCAGTAGTGTTGAACATATAACCTTTTGGAAGTTGTTTGAAGTTTTAATGGAACCCAGCAAATGCAGCTGCTAACCGACATTTCGAGTGACTCTCTGACTTCCTGTTATGAACACAACGCAAGTTAGCTCAAGTGAAAGTAGCTGGTGGGCGTGGAAATGGCCCAACAGCTGTTCAGGTGGCACACTCACTATTCACTATTAACTATTAACTATTCACTATTCACTATTCACTTTTCACTTTTCACTATTCACTATTCACTTTTCACTTTTCAGTTTTCACTTTTCACTTTTCACTTTTCACTTTTCACTATTCACTATTCACTATTCACTTTTCACTTTTCACTTTTCACTTTTCACTTTTTTACTTTTCACTTTTCACTTTTCACTTTTCACTTTTTTACTTTTCACTTTTCACTTTTCACTATTCACTTTTCACTTTTCACTTTTCACTTTTCACTTTTTTACTTTTAACTTTTCACTTTTCACTTTTCACTTTTTTACTTTTCACTTTTCACTTTTCACTTTTCACTATTCACTTTTCACTTTTCACTATTCACTTTTCACTTTTCACTTTTCACTTTTCACTTTTTTACTTTTCACTTTTCACTTTTCACTATTCATTATTCAGTACACATTACTCAGTACACATTACTCAGTACACATTATTCAGTACACATTACTCAGTACACATTATTCAGTACACATTACTCAGTACACATTATTCAGTACACATTATTCAGTACACATTATTCAGTACACATTATTCAGTACACATTACTCAGTACACATTACTCAGTACACATTACTCAGTACACATTATTCAGTACACATTATTCAGTACACATTATTCAGTACACATTACTCAGTACACATTATTCAGTACACATTACTAAGTACACATTACTCAGTACACATTATTCAGTACACATTACTCAGTACACATTATTCAGTACACATTATTCAGTACACATTACTCAGTACACATTATTCAGTACACATTACTCAGTACACATTACTCAGTACACATTACTCAGTACACATTATTCAGTACACATTACTCAGTACACATTACTCAGTACACATTACTCAGTACACATTATTCAGTACACATTACTCAGTACACATTACTCAGTACACATTATTCAGTACACATTATTCAGTACAAATTACTCAGTACACATTATTCAGTACACATTATTCAGTACACATTACTCAGTACACATTACTCAGTACACATTACTCAGTACACATTATTCAGTACACATTATTCAGTACACATTACTCAGTACACATTACTCAGTACACATTACTCAGTACACATTACTCAGTACACATTACTCAGTACACATTATTCAGTACACAATATTCAGTACATATTACTCAGTACACATTACTCAGTACACATTACTCAGTACACATTATTCAGTACACATTATTCAGTACACACTACTCAGTACACATTACTCAGTACACATTACTCAGTACACATTATTCAGTAGACATTATTCAGTACACACTACTCAGTACACATTACTCAGTACACATTACTCAGTACACATTATTCAGTACACATTACTCAGTACACATTATTCAGTACACATTATTCAGTACACACTACTCAGTACACATTACTCAGTACACATTACTCAGTACACATTATTCAGTACACATTATTCAGTACACACTACTCAGTACACATTACTCAGTACACATTATTCAGTACACATTATTCAGTACACACTACTCAGTACACACTACTCAGTACACATTACTCAGTACACATTATTCAGTACACATTATTCAGTACACACTACTCAGTACACATTACTCAGTACACATTATTCAGTACACATTATTCAGTACACACTACTCAGTACACACTACTCAGTACACATTACTCAGTACACATTACTCGACCACACATGCCAGCTCTGCCACCGTTGATGGACGGCCCCGTGTTAAAGAGGGATTGTCCTTCACCCGAGCATCTGTCCATCCTAAACTCCTTCATCCCTCACTGATCTCCATCGCTGACAGTTACAGATGAGGCCCGGCTGCTGGGACGCGTCCCCGTCCCCGTCCCCGTGCGTGTCTGTTGTTTGGCTGTGCACAGTCAAGTGAAATCATAAATCTGCTGCGAGACTGAGCTCCAGGCCTTTAGCTTCTGTTTCATCTATTTTTACACAACAGAACAACCAACCAACTTCCATGATGGTACAAACGAAGGCAGCTTTGCTGAAGTATAATGTACACAAGTTTAAATGTTTTAACTAGGGTTCGTGGATGAACGTGAACGAACCTTCTCAAATCTACATTTTGTCCAATCAAAACCTTTGAATTTCACCGCATGTTTTGGTTTTGGGCCTTTGGGGGGAGTGTTTTATAAATAAAGCTTTATAAGACTTGTTGCTACACATACAGTATCTCTGTAAGGCCTCCGTCCGTCCGTCCGTCCGTCCGTCCGTCCGTCCGTCCGTCCGTCCGTCCGTCCGTCCGTCCACGCTCCGTTCCCAGCAGCTGTCTCTCTCATCTCTACATCAGTTACCAAACAAAAAAGTAAAAAGTTCATTTCCTGCCAACTTAATTACTTCTTTTTACCTATCTTGAACTCGTCTTTACCTCCCTTTTTTCATTCTGTCTAATCCCTGATTCACCACATTTTTACATAATTCTACGTGTGCACAATTAGTGCCGTCTTTTAGTTTTTATAGTTGAATAAACACGCCACCATCGCTCCGTTTCTGACCTTTATTATATTAATTCTCCGTTTCTCAGTTGTTGAAGAACAAATAACTTCTAACTGAACCAGCAGCGTACGTCTGCTGGAGCCTGAGCTGCACACCTGCAGAAATGTTACTGGCCCACTTCTCCTTCGTTTTTTCCTCTGCAACGTCTTTGTCATTTTCAAGCCGAGTAGAAGACTGTCCCATCATCAGTGAGCTACAGTCATCTAGTAGCTGGTGGATTTATGCTTTGTGTTGAGAAAAGTCCTGACCCGAACTCTAGTCGTCACAACTGACCCGGACTCTAGTCAACACAACTGACCCGGACTCTAGTGGTCACAACTGACCCGGACTCTAGTCAACACAACTGACCTGGACTCTAGTCGTCACAACTGACCTGGACTCTAGTCAACACAACTGACCTGGACTCTAGTCGTCACAACTGACCTGGACTCTCGTCGTCTTCACAACGGACCCGGACTCTAGTCGTCACAACTGACCTGGACTCTCGTCGTCTTCACAACGGACCCGAACTCTAGTCGTCACAACTGACCTGGACTCTCGTCGTCTTCACAACGGACCCGGACTCTAGTCGTCACAACTGACCTGGACTCTTATCGTCACAACTGACCTGGACTCTTATCGTCACAACTGACCTGGACTCTAGTCGTCACAACTGACCCGGACTCTAGTTGTCACAACTGACCCGAACCCTAGTCGTCACAACTGACCCGGACTCTAGTCGTCACAACTGACCTGGACTCTTATCGTCACAACTGACCTGGACTCTAGTCGTCACAACTGACCTGGACTCTAGTTGTCACAACTGACCCAGACTCTAGTGGTCACAACTGACCCGGACCTTCGTCGTCACAACTGACCCGGACTCTATTGGTCACAACTGACCTGGACTCTCGTCGTCTTCACAACTGACCCGAACTCTAGTCGTCACAACTGACCTGGACTCTAGTGGTCACAACTGACCAGGACTCTAGTCGTCACAACTGACCTGGACTCTAGTCGTCACAACTGACCAGGACTCTAGTCGTCACAACTGACCTGGACTCTCGTCGTCTTCACAACGGACCCGGACTCTAGTCGTCACAACTGACCTGGACTCTCGTCGTCTTCACAACGGACCCGGACTCTAGTCCTCACAACTGACCCGGACTCTATTGGTCACAACTGACCTGGACTCTAGTTGTCACAACTGACCCAGACTCTAGTGGTCACAACTGACCCGGACCTTCGTCGTCACAACTGACCCGGACTCTATTGGTCACAACTGACCTGGACTCTCGTCGTCTTCACAACTGACCCGAACTCTAGTCGTCACAACTGACCTGGACTCTAGTGGTCACAACTGACCAGGACTCTAGTCGTCACAACTGACCAGGACTCTAGTGGTCACAACTGACCAGGACTCTAGTCGTCACAACTGACCTGGACTCTCGTCGTCTTCACAACGGACCCGGACTCTAGTCGTCACAACTGACCTGGACTCTCGTCGTCTTCACAACGGACCCGGACTCTAGTCGTCACAACTGACCCAGACTTTCGTCGTCACAACTGACCTGGACTCTAGTCGTCACAACTGACCTGGACTCTAGTTGTCACAACTGACCCGAACTCTAGTCGTCACAACTGACCTGGACTCTCGTCGTCACAACTGACCCGGACTCTCATCGTCTTCACAACTGGCCCGGACTCTAGTCGTCACAACTGACCTGGACTCTTATCGTCACAACTGACCCGAACTCTAGTCGTCACAAATGACCCGGACTCTAGTCAACACAACTGACCCGGACTCTAGTCGTCACAACTGACCCGGACTCTAGTCAACACAACTGACCAGGACTCTAGTCGTCACAACTGACCCGGACTGTAGTCGTCACAACTGACCCGGACTGTAGTCGTCACAACTGACCTGGACTCTCGTCGTCACAACTGACCTGGACTCTAGTCGTCACAACTGACCCGGACTCTAGTCGTCACAACTGACCCGGACTCTAGTCAACACAACTGACCCGGACTCTAGTCGTCACAACTGACCCGGACTGTAGTCGTCACAACTGACCCGGACTGTAGTCGTCACAACTGACCCGGACTGTAGTCGTCACAACTGACCTGGACTCTCGTCGTCACAACTGACCAGGACTCTAGTCGTCACAACTGACCTGGACTCTAGTCGTCACAACTGACCCGGACTCTAGTCGTCACAACTGACCCGGACTCTAGTCGTCACAACTGGCCCGGACTCTAGTTGTCACAAATGACCCGGACTCTAGTCGTCACAACTGACCCGGACTCTCATCGTCTTCACAACTGGCCCGGACTCTAGTCGTCACAACTGACCCGGAATCTCATCGTCTTCACAACTGGCCCGGACTCTAGTCCTCACAACTGACCCGAACTCTAGTCGTCACAACTGGCCCGGACTCTAGTCGTCACAACTGACCTGGACTCTTATCGTCACAACTGACCCGAACTCTAGTCGTCACAACTGACCCGAACTCTAGTCGTCACAAATGACCCGGACTCTAGTCAACACAACTGACCCGGACTCTAGTCGTCACAACTGACCCGGACTGTAGTCGTCACAACTGACCCGGACTGTAGTCGTCACAACTGACCTGGACTCTCGTCGTCACAACTGACCAGGACTCTAGTCGTCACAACTGACCTGGACTCTAGTCGTCACAACTGACCCGGACTCTAGTCAACACAACTGACCCGGACTCTAGTCGTCACAACTGACCCGGACCTTCGTCGTCACAACTGACCCGGACTCTATTGGTCACAACTGACCTGGACTCTCGTCGTCTTCACAACTGACCCAAACTCTAGTCGTCACAACTGACCTGGACTCTAGTGGTCACAACTGACCAGGACTCTAGTCGTCACAACTGACCAGGACTCTAGTGGTCACAACTGACCAGGACTCTAGTCGTCACAACTGACCTGGACTCTCGTCGTCTTCACAACGGACCCGGACTCTAGTCGTCACAACTGACCTGGACTCTCGTCGTCTTCACAACGGACCCGGACTCTAGTCGTCACAACTGACCCAGACTTTCGTCGTCACAACTGACCTGGACTCTAGTCGTCACAACTGACCTGGACTCTAGTTGTCACAACTGACCCGAACTCTAGTCGTCACAACTGACCTGGACTCTCGTCGTCACAACTGACCCGGACTCTCATCGTCTTCACAACTGGCCCGGACTCTAGTCGTCACAACTGACCTGGACTCTTATCGTCACAACTGACCCGAACTCTAGTCGTCACAACTGACCCGGACTCTAGTCAACACAACTGACCCGGACTCTAGTCGTCACAACTGACCCGGACTCTAGTCAACACAACTGACCAGGACTCTAGTCGTCACAACTGACCCGGACTGTAGTCGTCACAACTGACCCGGACTGTAGTCGTCACAACTGACCTGGACTCTCGTCGTCACAACTGACCTGGACTCTAGTCGTCACAACTGACCCGGACTCTAGTCGTCACAACTGACCCGGACTCTAGTCAACACAACTGACCCGGACTCTAGTCGTCACAACTGACCCGGACTGTAGTCGTCACAACTGACCCGGACTGTAGTCGTCACAACTGACCCGGACTGTAGTCGTCACAACTGACCTGGACTCTCGTCGTCACAACTGACCAGGACTCTAGTCGTCACAACTGACCTGGACTCTAGTCGTCACAACTGACCCGGACTCTAGTCGTCACAACTGACCCGGACTCTAGTCGTCACAACTGGCCCGGACTCTAGTTGTCACAAATGACCCGGACTCTAGTCGTCACAACTGACCCGGACTCTCATCGTCTTCACAACTGGCCCGGACTCTAGTCGTCACAACTGACCCGGAATCTCATCGTCTTCACAACTGGCCCGGACTCTAGTCCTCACAACTGACCCGAACTCTAGTCGTCACAACTGGCCCGGACTCTAGTCGTCACAACTGACCCGGACTCTTATCGTCACAACTGACCCGAACTCTAGTCGTCACAACTGACCCGAACTCTAGTCGTCACAAATGACCCGGACTCTAGTCAACACAACTGACCCGGACTCTAGTCGTCACAACTGACCCGGACTGTAGTCGTCACAACTGACCCGGACTGTAGTCGTCACAACTGACCTGGACTCTCGTCGTCACAACTGACCAGGACTCTAGTCGTCACAACTGACCCGGACTCTAGTCGTCACAACTGACCCGGACTCTAGTCAACACAACTGACCCGGACTCTAGTCGTCACAACTGACCCGGACTCTAGTCGTCACAACTGACCCGGACTGTAGTCGTCACAACTGACCCGGACTGTAGTCGTCACAACTGACCTGGACTCTCGTCGTCACAACTGACCTGGACTCTTATCGTCACAACTGACCTGGACTCTAGTCGTCACAACTGACCCGGACTCTAGTCGTCACAACTGGCCCGGACTCTCATCGTCACAACTGACCTGGACTCTAGTCGTCACAACTGACCTGGACTCTTATCGTCACAACTGACCTGGACTCTCGTCGTCACAACTGACCCGGACTCTCATCGTCTTCACAACTGGCCCGGACTCTAGTCGTCACAACTGACCTGGACTCTTATCGTCACAACTGACCTGGACTCTAGTCGTCACAACTGACCTGGACTCTTATCGTCACAACTGACCTGGACTCTAGTTGTCACAACTGACCCGAACTCTAGTCGTCACAAATGACCCGGACTCTAGTCAACACAACTGACCCGGACTCTAGTCGTCACAACTGACCCGGACTGTAGTCGTCACAACTGACCCGGACTGTAGTCGTCACAACTGACCCGGACTGTAGTCGTCACAACTGACCTGGACTCTCGTCGTCACAACTGACCAGGACTCTAGTCGTCACAACTGACCTGGACTCTAGTCGTCACAACTGACCCGGACTCTAGTCGTCACAACTGACCCGGACTCTAGTCAACACAACTGACCCGGACTCTAGTCGTCACAACTGACCCGGACTGTAGTCGTCACAACTGACCTGGACTCTAGTCGTCACAACTGACCCGGACTCTAGTCGTCACAACTGACCTGGACTCTAGTCGTCACAACTGACCCGGACTCTAGTTGTCAGAACTGACCTGGACTCTCGTCGTCTTCACAACGGACCCGGACTCTAGTCGTCACAACTGACCTGGACTCTCGTCGTCTTCACAACGGACCCGGACTCTAGTCGTCACAACTGACCTGGACTCTCGTCGTCTTCACAACGGACCCGGACTCTAGTCGTCACAACTGACCTGGACTCTTATCGTCACAACTGACCTGGACTCTTATCGTCACAACTGACCTGGACTCTAGTCGTCACAACTGACCCGGACTCTAGTCGTCACAACTGACCTGGACTCTTATCGTCACAACTGACCTGGACTCTAGTGGTCACAACTGACCCAGACTTTCGTCGTCACAACTGACCTGGACTCTAGTCGTCACAACTGACCTGGACTCTAGTTGTCACAACTGACCCAGACTCTAGTGGTCACAACTGACCCGGACCTTCGTCGTCACAACTGACCCGGACTCTATTGGTCACAACTGACCTGGACTCTCGTCGTCTTCACAACTGACCCGAACTCTAGTCGTCACAACTGACCTGGACTCTAGTGGTCACAACTGACCAGGACTCTAGTCGTCACAACTGACCTGGACTCTCGTCGTCTTCACAACGGACCCGGACTCTAGTCGTCACAACTGACCTGGACTCTCGTCGTCTTCACAACGGACCCGGACTCTAGTCGTCACAACTGACCTGGACTCTTATCGTCACAACTGACCTGGACTCTAGTCGTCACAACTGACCTGGACTCTAGTGGTCACAACTGACCCAGACTTTCGTCGTCACAACTGACCTGGACTCTAGTCGTCACAACTGACCTGGACTCTAGTTGTCACAACTGACCCGAACTCTAGTCGTCACAACTGACCTGGACTCTCGTCGTCACAACTGACCCGGACTCTCATCGTCTTCACAACTGGCCCGGACTCTAGTCGTCACAACTGACCTGGACTCTTATCGTCACAACTGACCCGAACTCTAGTCGTCACAAATGACCCGGACTCTAGTCAACACAACTGACCCGGACTCTAGTCGTCACAACTGACCCGGACTGTAGTCGTCACAACTGACCCAGACTGTAGTCGTCACAACTGACCTGGACTCTCGTCGTCACAACTGACCAGGACTCTAGTCGTCACAACTGACCTGGACTCTAGTCGTCACAACTGACCCGGACTCTAGTCGTCACAACTGACCCGGACTCTAGTCGTCACAACTGGCCCGGACTCTAGTTGTCACAAATGACCCGGACTCTAGTCGTCACAACTGACCCGGACTCTCATCGTCTTCACAACTGGCCCGGACTCTAGTCGTCACAACTGACCTGGACTCTCGTCGTCACAACTGACCCGGACTCTCATCGTCTTCACAACTGGCCCGGACTCTAGTCGTCACAACTGACCTGGACTCTTATCGTCACAACTGACCTGGACTCTAGTCGTCACAACTGACCTGGACTCTTATCGTCACAACTGACCTAGACTCTAGTTGTCACAACTGACCCGAACTCTAGTCGTCACAAATGACCCGGACTCTAGTCAACACAACTGACCAGGACTCTAGTCGTCACAACTGACCCGGACTGTAGTCGTCACAACTGACCCGGACTGTAGTCGTCACAACTGACCTGGACTCTCGTCGTCACAACTGACCAGGACTCTAGTCGTCACAACTGACCCGGACTCTAGTCAACACAACTGACCCGGACTCTAGTCGTCACAACTGACCCGGACTGTAGTCGTCACAACTGACCCGGACTGTAGTCGTCACAACTGACCCGGACTGTAGTCGTCACAACTGACCTGGACTCTCGTCGTCACAACTGACCAGGACTCTAGTCGTCACAACTGACCTGGACTCTAGTCGTCACAACTGACCCGGACTCTAGTCGTCACAACTGACCCGGACTCTAGTCGTCACAACTGGCCCGGACTCTAGTTGTCACAAATGACCCGGACTCTAGTCGTCACAACTGACCCGGACTCTCATCGTCTTCACAACTGGCCCGGACTCTAGTCGTCACAACTGACCCGGACTCTCATCGTCTTCACAACTGGCCCGGACTCTAGTCCTCACAACTGACCCGAACTCTAGTCGTCACAACTGGCCCGGACTGTAGTCGTCACAACTGACCTGGACTCTTATCGTCACAACTGACCCGAACTCTAGTCGTCACAAATGACCCGGACTCTAGTCAACACAACTGACCCGGACTCTAGTCGTCACAACTGACCCGGACTGTAGTCGTCACAACTGACCCGGACTGTAGTCGTCACAACTGACCTGGACTCTCGTCGTCACAACTGACCTGGACTCTTATCGTCACAACTGACCTGGACTCTAGTCGTCACAACTGACCCGGACTCTAGTCGTCACAACTGACCCGGACTCTAGTCGTCACAACTGGCCCGGACTCTCATCGTCACAACTGACCTGGACTCTAGTCGTCACAACTGACCTGGACTCTTATCGTCACAACTGACCTGGACTCTCGTCGTCACAACTGACCCGGACTCTCATCGTCTTCACAACTGGCCCGGACTCTAGTCGTCACAACTGACCTGGACTCTTATCGTCACAACTGACCTGGACTCTAGTCGTCACAACTGACCTGGACTCTTATCGTCACAACTGACCTGGACTCTAGTTGTCACAACTGACCCGAACTCTAGTCGTCACAAATGACCCGGACTCTAGTCAACACAACTGACCCGGACTCTAGTCGTCACAACTGACCCGGACTGTAGTCGTCACAACTGACCCGGACTGTAGTCGTCACAACTGACCCGGACTGTAGTCGTCACAACTGACCTGGACTCTCGTCGTCACAACTGACCAGGACTCTAGTCGTCACAACTGACCTGGACTCTAGTCGTCACAACTGACCCGGACTCTAGTCGTCACAACTGACCCGGACTCTAGTCAACACAACTGACCCGGACTCTAGTCGTCACAACTGACCCGGACTGTAGTCGTCACAACTGACCTGGACTCTAGTCGTCACAACTGACCCGGACTCTAGTCGTCACAACTGACCTGGACTCTAGTCGTCACAACTGACCCGGACTCTAGTTGTCAGAACTGACGCGGACTTTCGTCGTCACAACTGACCCGGACTCTAGTTGTCAGAACTGACCCGGACTTTCGTCGTCACAACTGACTCGGGGTCTTACCATAAGACAACAATATTTCCATAATTTGCTGTCTGTCTGGTAACTTCCATCTTCTTTGTTGGTTTGTGCTGGACAGAACCAGGTCTGGTTAAGTCTGAGTAAGGGGGCAGCTGGAGGATATTGATTGAATTATTACATTTATTTCCCTTTGGAGACTCAAAGTATTTCAGCATGAACGGAATAGAATCTGAGGACCCTGCACAGTAAAGCAAGGCATCTATGTGACACACACCCACTTGGATTACGGGGTGTGTTTGAGTGCAACAGGGTCTATAAATAGTGTCTGTTTATCCTGCTGTCTGCTGTTTGTATGATCTCTGTTTTATAAATGTGACGCATTCGGATTTGACCTGAAAGTGACTCACCTCGTTTCTGAGAGAAGAGCTGATGCCACTGTCTGTGGTAACTATGGACATGTGTGTGTGTGAGTTCACAGTAGGACTGTGGAGCTTTGCTTCGGCGCCTCTGGTGAATGAGCTGCCCGACCCACCTGGTGGTTGTCTGTGGTTGGATTACCCACGATGAGGGAAGATGTGTTTACTTAGTCACAGTGGGAATGCTGGGGTGATGGAGAACCAACACTTGATCACTGAAAGCTAAAGTAAAAACACCCTTTCTGACCAGACAAGGTCTCCAGAAGATGAGTCTAGGGCTACGTCCCCAGTAAGTCATTCTCATTTGAAACTCAGAAACAAGGTCCTGTTGCAGCTTGTACATACAGCTGCTGCAGTAAAACCGCAGGGTTAGGGTCCTGGACTTACTGGCTCCATGATCTGTTCTGCTGGGTCGATGCGCTTTAACAACAGTGTAAACAGCAACAAGGAGATTTAACAGCCAAAGTTTATATTTAGTAAAACCGTTTATATGTCCAGTGGGAAAGCCATGATGAGCTATGTTAAGGACAATCTGCAGCAAAGATTATTTCCAGCTGAGCTTTTAGCTCGTTTTCATTCGTGTGAGAATGACGCTGATGGATGTGAGAAGTGCTGGACACCAGGACAAACCGCCGTCTCCTTCCTGTCCTCTCCCGACCGGTCGAGGCAGGTGGCCATCCTTCCTGGGTCTGGTCCTGCCAGAGTTTTCTTTTCACAGGGTAACCTGTTTTGTTTCTTCACTTCTTTGTTATTGTAACATAAAGTGTTAGTTTAAATGAATCAGCTGTGACTTATTTTGCCAAATTAGTGATCCACTGTTGCTAGTATTGTATTGGACCGGACTGTATCGTTCCGGTGCTCGTCAGCCAAGCGTGGAAATGACAGAGATGGCACCAACTGGCAGTTTTCTAAGATTCAAACAAAGAATTACAAGTTTGTTCAAACACATACCAGCTGTGGTGTGTGTGTGTGTGTGTGTGCTCTTCTTGTCTTTATTACCTCATTAGCACCTTACTTGTGCTGAACTTGTGGGGACTAAAACGTGGTTCTAATAACGGGGGTTCCATTAGCAATCTGGGCCATGTCTTGACCCCTGTTGGAGAGGTGCCAAGTCAAGGTCCTGGACTACGGAGCGGGACCAAATGAAAACCTGCCTAAAGAGGCAAAATGTCCTTCCTGAGCTATTAGTTGGAGTTTTGAAGTGACCTGAGGTTAAGGAGAGGGCTTTTAAAGCTGTACAAAAACATCCGTACAATGTCCCAATAAAGACAAATGTACAAACACTCGTAGTTACAGAACTGATGTTGCTGCTTCGGCGGCTGCTGAGTTCATTCTTTTCAGGACAAATGGGAACATTTTTGATTTTCTGAGGAACGTCTCTCGTTTCTGACACTTTCTGCCGTGAAGTGTAAAAAATCAAGCGCTTCCTTGCAGGATCATCAGATGAGGTCTAATTTTGGTAGATTTCAGAAAATATTGCTACTTAAAGTAAAAAAAAACTGCTCTGCAGGATCCCAAAAGAAGTGAGAAGGTAGTCAGATACATTTTTATTGTCCTCTTCTGCTCCATCAGTGTCAAACAAAACAGACCTTCTGTCTCCTTAAATACATCACTACATAACCACAATGACAATTTAAGTTACTATAAACACCTACAGGTTTCCCCACTTTTACACACTAAAATAGTTTCTATTTACATCATCTTCGAATCCCTCTGAGACTGAGTACATGTTTATGTCGAAGTTTAAGGTTTTACCTCAGTGTTTTGATACCAAAAAAGCTCAATTTCTCTTCTCCGTCACTTTAAGTCACTAATTGATGCTCGTTTTCGGCTTTTTCTTTTTTGAAATTTTGTCTGAGACTCTGTTAAAGTGTTAAAGAGCTGTAAAGTGAACACAAGCTGAATCTGAGCGAAACACACGAGTAAAGGAACTAAAGCAGTCGCAGGTCCGCCACGCGTTCTTAACCAAGCGTCTGCCTCCATCAGTCCAGCTGGGCGCTTCATGAACGTGGATGTTGACCTGAACTTTGCTCGCGTGCGTCTTCATGTTTTGTAGATCTGGTGGTTTCCTCCCGCGGCGCTGGGCGGCACGGCGGCGCTCCCTCCCGCCTGGACGTCCACGAAGCCCATCCTCTGCCTCCTCTTCCTTTGCTCA
Source organism: Xenentodon cancila (assembly GCA_014839995.1). Taxonomy (NCBI): domain Eukaryota; kingdom Metazoa; phylum Chordata; class Actinopteri; order Beloniformes; family Belonidae; genus Xenentodon; species Xenentodon cancila. The sequence goes on along the minus strand of CM026204.1, from coordinate 1,720,948 downwards.
GTCATCTGCACACAGTGTATACAGCACGTTCATCTTTTGTGTAACGAACGTCAGCTGCAACATGAAAACATACCAAACCTACTGGCAGCTGGCCAGTAACGTGGGAGGAGACTGAGGAGTTACCTGCTCCTTCAGCTCTGTCAGCTGGGCCGTCAGAGTCATCACCACCTTCATGGTCGAAGCCAGTTTGTCCTGCAGAATCCTCATCTCGTTCTGCTCACCGTCACCATCGGTTACCACCAGTGACATCGCCTGCATCCGTGGAAACCAGTCCAGGTTGTTGTTCTGCAGCAGGAGAAGGGAAGGATTTGAATGAGATTGGTATCAAGTCTGTCAGGTCTCCAGGCCTCCCTTTTAAGGCTTCCTGTTGAGTCCAGGTACAAACGGAAAACCTTCGCCTCACATTCAAAGCCCTAAAGGTCTGAGATACCTCTGACTTTAAAGACTTCATAGTTCCAGATCATCCCAACAGACAGCAGGTTTACTGGTCGGTCCTAGAGTTTCCAACAGTAACTCAGTTATCAGCCTCCTGGTTCTGGTTCTGGTTCTGGTTCTGGTTCTGGTGGAAGCAGCTCCCAGTAGGCAGCGTGTGAAGTGCATGGGACTGAGGAACAGCATCCACATATTCAAGTGTACTTGCATCAAAATCTCCTTGTTTTAGTCGAGATGATGCTAAATTAAATGATCCCAGGTTAAATTTAAAATCTGATTGGACTTTATCGGATTTGTCTCCTGCCTAAAGAGTTTTGTGATGAGAGTGGTGAGTGAACTGACACGTTTCATTTTTCGTCTGACGTCATTCACTTGATTTGTGATTCAAAGAAGGTGATTAGGAGTCAGAGACGGCCGAGACCAGCAACGCTTCAGTTTGTAAATGAGTTTGTGCAGGACACATCTCAGGGTTGGCTGACTAGGATGATTGACGCTTCTATCGAATCTTGACTGGAGAACAACTGACACACGGTTTCAACCCGATGGCGGTGCGGTGGCCCCGCTTTTATAAGCTTAACAGAAACACGACTTTGATTTCAAGCCCAGACTTTTGCACTGGAATATGATTTATGATGGCAAAACTCCAAAAACAGGATCAAATTCATGTAGAAGTTGTTTGTTTTTGTGCTTTGCTTGCTCATCTTTTTGGCAGAGCGGTCATCTCTACACAGTAACAATCTTTGCAGTCTTAGCTTTTACTGGCACATTCTCTTCTTTTGTACGGCGTGGTCTCGTAGCTGCTTGGTGTTGGACCTGGGTGTATTACCCGGAGGGCCCCGGCACCACCCTCGCCTGCCACCAGGGGCGTTCCTGAGCTGCAGGTTGAGTATTTGACCTTGATCATGTGTGCGACGTAGCTCTCCGGTCCCGTGTAGTCCGTCTTGTTCTTCTCGCGCAGCAGCACGATGAAGTACAGGTAGTTCCAGATGTTGTGCTCCATTTTGATGTGCTCCTCAAACGACACCGTCTTGTTGTCGAACTTGTCTCGCTCCAGACCTGCAACGACACGAGGGAACGAGTTTCTCCTCCAGCGGTCACATGACTGCTGAGAGCTCATTGGCTGCTCAGTCAGACCAATCAGAGAGCAACTTCTACTTACCGCAGATGAAACAGGTGGTCTTCAGTACCTCCTCCTTCTTCTGTTTCTCACTCCTCAGGTCGGCAAACGTGTCAATGATGACGCCAAAGATCAAGTTGAGGACAATGATGATGACGATGAAGTAGAACAACAGGTCGTAAATGACGCGGGCGGGAAACAGCGGCTCCTGCACACAGGTGAGGGGACATCATCAGGTCTGCGTCCGAGGTCTCTGGTGACTTCACACCAAACATCTTCCACGGCACGATGACACACGGCGTCAGTGGAGGACTACGCACAGAGCTGTTCTGCACTTGGGCGATTTGACGTCCTACCAGCTTTGATGTCTTCTGACATCACTAACGGAGGGGAAGGCTGGACTTCACCGGGAACCAACGCCGTTCCAGCGCTAGCGGGGTCTGTCTGCTGACCAACGTGAAGAGGCCGGTTGGTAGACTGACGACCGAGCTCCGGTTGTACGTCCGTTTACTGAAGAATAGTCTTTTTAATTCTACATTTTCATTTTGTTTTAATCTTTGCTCGTTTTAATGAAAACGGCTGATTCACAGAAGCAGCAATGAAATGACACATTGGAGTTAAACCATTTGATTCTTTGTTCTGGAGAAAATAAAGAAAATTACATTTTGCTGACTAAATTGCTTTCCGTCCCAAGTTTAACAACTGCAGACCCAACTCGACTCTATGGCGACGAGGCTCATCATCTGGCCACCAGAAACACCTTGGAAACATCTCCAGGTAAAAACACAGAAACAGAAACGATCGCGCTCATTGTTGATGGAGGAAATAAGTGTTGCCATGGCGACTGATATCTGTGGAGGTGCATGCTGGGAAGGTGTTAGTAACGTGATACCTCATCAACCAACCAGACACGTTGCCGCCACAACCACAGTCTGATGGACAAATCTGCAATTAATGCTTGTAAGCAGAAAGTGTTTGGAGAAAAAAAGATCTGTGGGACCTTCTGGTGCGACGGCTGTTCCCCAACTTTTAATCCCGGGAAAACTGAGGAAAGCATAATACGGGTGCTCAAATAAAACCGGTCGCACAGATGAACGGCAGGCCTCTGAGCGTGTTGGGACGAGTCAACATAGTTTTCAACCATATTAATCACGCTGTTATTGATATTTGTGACACTGAACTGGAATTCGTCAGAGCTACTTGTTATCATGCTGCGTTTCATGGGATGCAGTGCAGGAGGATGTCCGAACTTTAACACGTTTTCGTAGAGAAATGCAATGAATGAACTAAAACCCAACTCCTGGACTTGGTTGTTTTGTTTGAGGTAACTTGCACATGAAAGTCTGAGACCTTCAGCTCACATTTGTGGTAAATATTAAAGCCACAGCTCACTGACTGCAGCTAAAAAATACCCAGAAGAAGCCACTCTTACGTTCTTGGAAGGCTTTCTGAGAACATCTCCGACTCCTCCTCCGTTCCTCAGTCCGTGGTTCAAAACGGTGACGATGCACATCAGAAGAGTGTCGCACGCTCGCTCCGAGCTAGAGGCCTCTAAAGAACCAAACGGACAAAAACCATCATCACCACTGAAATCTGTCATCAATCATTAATAAAACTCTAAAAGCTCTGCTCAGCAAAATAACCCATTTGTTGGTCATTTGTTGATCTAACTTTTGTGATGAGTAGCTGGCTTTACGACGCCTTTGCGACGCTGTCCCGTATTACTCTGGTTTGGCCTGTGACGCGGTCGCTCGCGTTTCCTCTTCTATCTGGTTTCATCTCAGGTGATGTGTGGCAGACTGCTCTGAACCGACACAGTTCTCGTAACGAACCACCGAAGCAGGACACCCACGTTTTCAGTCAGGTAGCAGAGACAGTAAGTTAGACAATGCCTCCTAACAGTGAGCAAATATTCCTTTAAATGAATGATTACTTTTACATTTTAACATCAAAGAAAGCTTTATGTGCTGCTTTAATGTATTAAAGGCACTCTAAGTACAAATACATCTCCACACCACAAGGGGGCACCATATCAGTAGAATGTTGTCAATGCTGAAAGCTGCTCATATCTGTCATGCAAAGAACTCCGGCAGCAGGAGATCTTTGCAGTATTATTTGCATGCGCAGCGAAGGGCGAGAGGCCAGGACTTGAACCCGGGCCACCTGAACGGGGGCTGTAGTCTCTGTGTATGGGGGGCGCCCGATCGATCAAGTGGGCACTTTTGCACACCAGCTCCATCCTACGTACTAAATAAGTCCAACTTTGTAAGACGGAAACCAGTATTTTGGCATGCTCATTCAGACATGATCTCTGCAGCCCATACCGTCCTCCTCAGACACGGGATCGAGACTCGTTTCTGCGGTGCAGCTCACTCCGTCTGCAGAGCACGACTTCAGGAAATCCTGAGACGCGTCACTCTGAGGAGCTGAACAGCAGACAGAGACTCAGCAACACACACACAGCAAGCTTGGTTGTGATTTACCGTCGGATGAAACGGCGTCCTCACCTGCAGCGATCTGCAGCAGCGGGTCCACCTCCATGATGAAGTCCTCCTTCAGGCAGAGGAAACCCACGATGGAGAAGAGGTAGACGAGGATGAGAGCAAGCAGCGCCGTCAGCAGGATGGAGCGTCCGTTACGAGTCACGCTCTTGATGACGTTGAACAGCGTCTCCTCCCGGTAGATGAGGTCAAACAGCTGCACAAACGACACACAGCTTTTGTTTCCCGAGCAGACACAGGATGGACACTCCTGAGCATTAATGCCGCGTTTGTGGCGTTACCAAGATGCTGTAGAAGAGCTCGTGAACGAAGAGTCCCAGAGTGGAGGTCAGAACGTACGCCAGGTGGTAAAGGAACTCCACATCCATCACCATGGCCTTGTAGCCCATGATGAACGTCCCGTTGTTTCCCACGAAACTCACCACAAACACAACCTTATTGATCAGCTGGAGATGAGCAGAAACAATCAGCAGAGGAGATAAAACACCTCCCATGATAGCAGAGAACTCCAGGTGACTACTGTACAAATGGATGCACTCTCGTCGCCTCCAGAAGGGGAAGTTTAGCTCTCGTAGTTCTTACATTGAGAGATCCGAGCAGGATGAGGGTGTTGCCGATGCCCAGGTGGTAGATGGACCGCAGGATCAGCGCGATCGTGAGCGGCTGCAGCCCATAGCGCTGGGAGAACAAGCCCAAGACGGAGAGACCGGTCAGGATCCAGAACAGCATCAACAACAGCGAGTCGTCGATCGCTCCTGCAGAGCAGCAGAAAGATGGGACGACAGCCTGATGTCAGAGAGACGATGATGGAAAAACACCATGAACTGTCCCAAACGTTTGACCAGGGCTGCACCTTGGCCGGAGTCGTAGGGGTAGAAGAAGGCGATGATGAGGTTAATGAAGACGGCGAGGTTAAAAGAGATCGTCCCCCACAGAGTCATCCTCCTGGAGAACCAGTACAACACTGGCATACCTGCACACACACACACACACACGTGTTACAAACCCGATGACCCTGCTGGCCTGTCCAATCCAAAGTCCTGCGTGTGCACGCTCACTCCTCAGCTTCTTCTGCCACTCCATCTCTCCATGCAGGAAGGATGTTTGCTCGAAGAAGTGCGTCACCTTGGACCCCTGCTCGTCCTGCTCCGTGGTGTTGAAAACTCGGAACTTTGACTCCTCGGTCAGAAACTCGCAGATGGGATGGACGGGAAACACGATCTGCTCCATGCTGCGGTCCTCACGAACAATCTGGACTCAGAGATGCAGAAGAACATGTCTAGAGGAACCCGTTGACTTCACATTCAGTGAGATGACCCTCTCTGCACTGATACCCCAATTAAACTAGGACACTCCAGTCAGAAGCACCTTCACATACCCGCCTGCCTGGACAGTAGGGTCTTCTAGTACTTGGTGGATAACTCACGGTTCTTCCATGTGGCAAAGACCGCAAATATACAAGATTCAAAACGTCCCCCTGCAGCTGCCGTTTCTACAGCCAGATAAAGATTCACCTAAATGTCAGGAAAAAGTCTCGGCGGTCCAAAAGAGAACATTAGAGTCATGGAAGATAAACTCCAGGCCTTGTGTGACAGAAACACACCACAGAGGAGCTTCAGAGCAGCTGTGAAGCATGCTGGTGGAAGTGTTATGGTTTGGGCTGACGTCACTTCTCAGACACTCGTTCGTCAGTCAGCTATGTAAAGGTCTGAAGGATCTCCTGTAAAGGTCTGACGTGTCTCCTGTAAAGGTCTGAAGGATATCCTGTAAAGGTCTGATGTGTCTCCTGTAAAGGTCTGACGTGTCTCCTGTAAAGGTCTGAAGTGTCTCCTGTAAAGGTCTGACGTGTCTCCTGTAAAGGTCTGAAGGATCTCCTGTAAAGGTCTGAAGGGTCTCCTGTAAAGGTCTGAAGGATCTCCTGTAAAGGTCTGAAGTGTCTCCTGTAAAGGTCTGACGTGTCTCCTGTAAAGGTCTGACGTGTCTCCTGTAAAGGTCTGAAGTGTCTCCTGTAAAGGTCTGACGTGTCTCCTGTAAAGGTCTGAAGTGTCTCCTGTAAAGGTCTGACGTGTCTCCTGTAAAGGTCTGAAGGATCTCCTGTAAAGGTCTGAAGTGTCTCCTGTAAAGGTCTGAAGTGTCTCCTGTAAAGGTCTGATGTGTCTCCTGTAAAGGTCTAAAGGATCTCCTGTAAAGGTCTGAAGTGTCTCCTATAAAAGGTCTGAAGGATCTCCTGTAAAGGTCTGAAGGATCTCCTGTAAAGGTTTGACGTGTCTCCTGTAAAGGTCTGAAGGATCTCCTGTAAAGGTCTGAAGTGTCTCCTGTAAAGGTCTGACGTGTCTCCTGTAAAGGTCTGAAGTGTCTCCTGTAAAGGTCTGAAGTGTCTCCTGTAAAGGTCTGAAGTGTCTCCTGTAAAGGTCTGAAGGATCTCCTGTAAAGGTCTGAAGTGTCTCCTGTAAAGGTCTGAAGGATCTCCTGTAAAGGTTTGACGTGTCTCCTGTAAAGGTCTGAAGTGTCTCCTTTAAAGGTCTGAAGTGTCTCCTGTAAAGGTCTGACGTGTCTCCTGTAAAGGTCTGAAGGATCTCCTGTAAAGGTCTGAAGGATCTCCTGTAAAGGTCTGACGTGTCTCCTGTAAAGGTCTGAAGGATCTCCTGTAAAGGTCTGAAGGATCTCCTGCAAAGGTCTGAAGTGTCTCCTGTAAAGGTCTGAAGGATCTCCTGTAAAGGTCTGAAGTGTCTCCTGTAAAGGTCTGAAGTGTCTCCTGTAAAGGTCTGAAGGATCTCCTGTAAAGGTCTGAAGGATCTCCTGTAAAGGTCTGACATGTCTCCTGTAAAGGTCTGAAGGATCTCCTGTAAAGGTCTGACGTGTCTCCTGTAAAGGTCTGAAGGATCTCCTGTAAAGGTCTGAAGGATCTCCTGTAAAGGTCTGAAGGGTCTCCTGTAAAGGTCTGAAGTGTCTCCTGTAAAGGTCTGAAGGATCTCCTGTAAAGGTCTGACGTGTCTCCTGTAAAGGTCTGAAGGATCTCCTGTAAAGGTCTGAAGGATCTCCTGTAAAGGTCTGAAGTGTCTCCTGTAAAGGTCTGAAGGATCTCCTGTAAAGGTCTGACGTGTCTCCTGTAAAGGTCTGAAGTGTCTCCTGTAAAGGTCTGAAGGATCTCCTGTAAAGGCCTGAAGGATCTCCTGTAAAGGTCTGAAGGATCTCCTGTAAAGGTCTGAAGTGTCTCCTGTAAAGGTCTGAAGGATCTCCTGTAAAGGTCTGAAGTGTCTCCTGTAAAGGTCTGAAGGATCTCCTGTAAAGGTCTGACGTGTCTCCTGTAAAGGTCTGAAGTGTCTCCTGTAAAGGTCTGAAGGATCTCCTGTAAAGGTCTGACGGATCTCCTGTAAAGGTCTGACGGATCTCCTGTAAAGGTCTGACGTGTCTCCTGTAAAGGTCTGACGTGTCTCCTGTAAAGGTCTGAAGGATCTCCTGTAAAGGTCTGAAGGATCTCCTGTAAAGGTCTGAAGTGTCTCCTGTAAAGGTCTGACGTGTCTCCTGTAAAGGTCTGAAGTGTCTCCTGTAAAGGTCTGAAGTGTCTCCTGTAAAGGTCTGAAGGATCTCCTGTAAAGGTCTGAAGGATCTCCTGTAAAGGTCTGAAGGGTCTCCTGTAAAGGTCTGAAGTGTCTCCTGTAAAGGTCTGAAGGATCTCCTGTAAAGGTCTGAAGGGTCTCCTGTAAAGGTCTGAAGTGTCTCCTGTAAAGGTCTGAAGGATCTCCTGTAAAGGTCTGAAGGATCTCCTGTAAAGGTCTGAAGGATCTCCTGTAAAGGTCTGAAGTGTCTCCTGTAAAGGTCTGAAGGATCTCCTGTAAAGGTCTGAAGGGTCTCCTGTAAAGGTCTGACGTGTCTCCTGTAAAGGTCTGACGTGTCTCCTGTAAAGGTCTGAAGGATCTCCTGTAAAGGTCTGAAGGATCTCCTGTAAAGGTCTGACGTGTCTCCTGTAAAGGTCTGAAGTGTCTCCTGTAAAGGTCTGAAGTGTCTCCTGTAAAGGTCTGAAGGATCTCCTGTAAAGGTCTGACGTGTCTCCTGTAAAGGTCTGAAGTGTCTCCTGTAAAGGTCTGAAGTGTCTCCTGTAAAGGTCTGAAGTGTCTCCTGTAAAGGTCTGACGTGTCTCCTGTAAAGGTCTGAAGTGTCTCCTGTAAAGGTCTGAAGTGTCTCCTGTAAAGGTCTGAAGGATCTCCTGTAAAGGTCTGAAGGATCTCCTGTAAAGGTCTGAAGGGTCTCCTGTAAAGGTCTGAAGTGTCTCCTGTAAAGGTCTGAAGGATCTCCTGTAAAGGTCTGAAGGGTCTCCTGTAAAGGTCTGAAGGATCTCCTGTAAAGGTCTGAAGGATCTCCTGTAAAGGTCTGAAGGATCTCCTGTAAAGGTCTGAAGTGTCTCCTGTAAAGGTCTGAAGGATCTCCTGTAAAGGTCTGACGTGTCTCCTGTAAAGGTCTGACGTGTCTCCTGTAAAGGTCTGAAGGATCTCCTGTAAAGGTCTGAAGGATCTCCTGTAAAGGTCTGACGTGTCTCCTGTAAAGGTCTGAAGTGTCTCCTGTAAAGGTCTGAAGTGTCTCCTGTAAAGGTCTGACGTGTCTCCTGTAAAGGTCTGAAGTGTCTCCTGTAAAGGTCTGAAGGATCTCCTGTAAAGGTCTGAAGGATCTCCTGTAAAGGTCTGACGTGTCTCCTGTAAAGGTCTGAAGGATCTCCTGTAAAGGTCTGAAGGATCTCCTGTAAAGGTCTGAAGTGTCTCCTGTAAAGGTCTGAAGTGTCTCCTGTAAAGGTCTGACGTGTCTCCTGTAAAGGTCTGACGTGTCTCCTGTAAAGGTCTGACGTGTCTCCTGTAAAGGTCTGAAGGATCTCCTGTAAAGGTCTGAAGGATCTCCTGTAAAGGTCTGACGTGTCTCCTGTAAAGGTCTGACGTGTCTCCTGTAAAGGTCTGAAGGATCTCCTGTAAAGGTCTGAAGGATCTCCTGTAAAGGTCTGAAGTGTCTCCTGTAAAGGTCTGACGTGTCTCCTGTAAAGGTCTGACGTGTCTCCTGTAAAGGTCTGACGTGTCTCCTGTAAAGGTCTGAAGGATCTCCTGTAAAGGTCTGAAGGATCTCCTGTAAAGGTCTGACGTGTCTCCTGTAAAGGTCTGACGTGTCTCCTGTAAAGGTCTGAAGGATCTCCTGTAAAGGTCTGAAGGATCTCCTGTAAAGGTCTGAAGTGTCTCCTGTAAAGGTCTGACGTGTCTCCTGTAAAGGTCTGACGTGTCTCCTGTAAAGGTCTGACGTGTCTCCTGTAAAGGTCTGAAGGATCTCCTGTAAAGGTCTGAAGGATCTCCTGTAAAGGTCTGACGTGTCTCCTGTAAAGGTCTGACGTGTCTCCTGTAAAGGTCTGAAGGATCTCCTGTAAAGGTCTGAAGTGTCTCCTGTAAATGTCTGAAGTGTCTCCTGTAAAGGTCTGACGTGTCTCCTGTAAAGGTCTGAAGTGTCTCCTGTAAAGGTCTGAAGGATCTCCTGTAAAGGTCTGAAGGATCTCCTGTAAAGGTCTGACGTGTCTCCTGTAAAGGTCTGAAGTGTCTCCTGTAAAGGTCTGAAGTGTCTCCTGTAAAGGTCTGAAGTGTCTCCTGTAAAGGTCTGACGTGTCTCCTGTAAAGGTCTGACGTGTCTCCTGTAAAGGTCTGACGTGTCTCCTGTAAAGGTCTGAAGGATCTCCTGTAAAGGTCTGAAGGATCTCCTGTAAAGGTCTGAAGTGTCTCCTGTAAAGGTCTGAAGTGTCTCCTGTAAAGGTCTGACGTGTCTCCTGTAAAGGTCTGACGTGTCTCCTGTAAAGGTCTGAAGTGTCTCCTGTAAAGGTCTGAAGGATCTCCTGTAAAGGTCTGACGTGTCTCCTGTAAAGGTCTGACGTGTCTCCTGTAAAGGTCTGAAGGATCTCCTGTAAAGGTCTGAAGGACTTTTTGTTTATTTGTCTTTTTGTTAATCCTTTTAATTTTATTTATCCTTTTGTTTATTCTCATATGCACTAGCATCCGGCCCACACCCTTCATCCGGCCCACACCCTTCATCCGGCCCACACCCTTCATCCGGCCCACACCCTTCATCCGGCCCACACTCTTGTTGTTTTGCTTTGCATTAAAATGATGCAGCTGCAGGTGTAGTATTAACAGTAAATGTAACAGTAGCAGTAGTACCTCTATCTGTGCAGTCAGCTGTTCATAGTATTCCAGCGGTTCCTGCTCCACCACAGCAGCTGGAGCAGTGGACTTCAGCATCTGGGACAGCGGCCGGTTGTTCAAGTTCAGCTGCAGACACACAAGCAGCAGAACGATGGCATGTTTCAGGACTATGGCAAAGCTGAGAGGCCAGAAGATGAAGGGATGGAGGGGTGGATAAGGGCTTACCATGGAGGAGATGCCCTCTTCTTCCTCTGCACACTTCTTTGGGGGTTTCAGGAGGTTCTGCAGAACCTTGTTATGTCTGGCCAGCTGTGATCAAGAACAAGCAGAAGCTCACTTCCAACAGTACTGTAACCCTGATCCAGAAAGTTCAGTCAGAGAAGGAAATGAATTCATGAGCTGTTCAGGCAGCCAATCAGAAACCTCCGTTTACTCACCTGCTGAGCCAGGATGTAGATGTTGTGTCCAACCTCCCGAGGAGAAACTTCCATGTCCTCACACTCGCTGTCCTGTTGGCAGGCCTTCTTTATCACCTCCACCTGCACGCACGCACACACACACACGCACAAACACACACACACACACGCACACATGCGCACGCACACACACACACACACACACACACACACAAACACACACGCACACACACACACACACGCACAAACACACACGCACACACACACACACGCACGCACACACACACACACACACGCACAAACACACACGCACACACACACACACGCACAAACACATACACACACACACACGCACAAACACACACACACACGCACAAACACCACACACACGCACAAACACACACACACACACACACACACACACACACACAAGTATACTGAGCATGCTCTCTGAAGTGAAACAGCTGCTTTGTGAACATCTGTTTGAAGCTCTCACCAGCTCTCGTGGACGCAGGTTGAACAGGATCCTCTCGGCATTCTCGCTGTCATGACGACTCTCCATCAGAGCCAAAAGGAGCTTGGAGGCGTTGTCCTGGCAACCAGACAGAAAACAGTGACACATCTAGACTGGGCTCTCTCTAAGCCAGCAGCTGTATTGTTGTTTTTGTACTTGATTCATCTGTCGGCATACGTTGAACACATCAACAGTGTTTCCAGGTAAGAATATAAGTGTTTATTGGAAACGGGACGGAAAAACTGGAGTTTCATGTTCACTTTTAAAACATTAGCTTTGCTGCCCCCTGCAGGAAAAGTACAAAAACTACATTTTTGCTAAAAAAGTTGGTCACAAATTACTTCTGATTTTTAGGACATGCTTGAAAGTGCCGAATAAAAAAAAAAAATAAATGTAATAAAAAAAGGAAGAAAATAGACCAAAGGCTGGGGAGTACAGAAATGTGTGACAGTGGTGTCTGGAAACGTTTGGCTGTGACGAGCAGAGGAACCAGAGGAACGAGCGGAACCTGCGGAACCAGAGGAACGAGCGGAACCTGCAGAACCAGAGGAACCAGAGGAACGAGCGGAACCTGCAGAACCAGAGGAACGAGCAGAACCTGAGGAACCTGCGGAACCTGCGGAACCTGCAGAACCAGAGGAACCAGAGGAACGAGCGGAAACCTGCGGAACCAGAGGAACGAGCGGAACCTGTGGAACCTGCAGAACCTGCGGAACCAGAGGAACGAGCAGAACCTGCGGAACCAGAGGAACCAGAGGAACCAGAGGAACGAGCGGAACCAGAGGAACCAGAGGAACGAGCGGAACCTGCAGAACCAGAGGAATGAGCGGAACCAGAGGAACCAGCGTACCTTCAGCTGCAGCACCATCTCCATCTGATAGTTACACAGAGGACTGATGTCGTTCAGGATCAGAGCCGTGATGATGTCGATGCCGTTGGACTCATGGGTCACGATACACGTCTAGAACGCACACGAAAGTCATGAAAGTCAAGATGTGAGTAAGAGGTATGGAGACTGATTTCAGGGACCCTGGAAGGATATTCTGTACTAAAAAAAACCTTTCAGCATCGTCAGCATGTTACTGAGAGGGTGATGGATATTACCAATATGATGAAGTCTCCTCAGTTACATAACAGGACTTGGATCATAACCAGACTGCAGCTTTAGATAATAAATACCTGACAGTAACAACACGTGTTTACCTGCGACGGTGACAAGCGACCGTCATGAATGGATACTTTACAGAGCATTCAAAGCAGGAACCATGTGAAACCTAGTTGCTTCGTTTGCTGGACTCAGTTGCAGAAATTATGCTTTTGTTCAGTGGTACTGGAACTAACCAACTCCAGCATGTCTACCTGGTTCTCCTGGCAGGGCCCCTGACAGTACTCTGTGAGCGTCTCCAGGGTCTGGATGATCAGGTGGACGTTGGATTCGTTGATGTAGAGGCCCAGCAGGCCCAGACCGCCTGTGGTGCTGCCACACATGATGTCCAGGAACTGCAGCGTCTCACACACCAGGTTGTAGTTGGTTTTATTATTCTGACAGCGCAGAAAGTTCTGGAACACAGAAACACAAACTCACACCTAAAACATCTGCTAGAAGCCACTACACATCAAAGAATTGAGAAAAGACCTGATGCTGCATTTTCTCTGCGGGCCACTAGATGGTGGTGAAGTTACCAGAACATGTGAAATGTTTATTGATTAGTTAGTTGGCAGAAGCGAACCTGCAGGTCCAGGTTGTGGTTCTCACACAGCAGCTGCAGGAACCTCAGGATGGGCTTCATGATGGTAACTGCTGGCCCCATCTCCATCTCCACCTCCCGCTGCTCCACTGCAGGCTGAGCCGGCAGGGCGGAGGTTCCTGACACGGGAGCGATGGACTGACCCTGGGCCAACAGGGGATGTCCTGGAGCTGGAAGCGCTGGAGTTGCAGAGCCATCATCATAATGATGGATTATTGAAGGATAAGGTTCCACCACTTCTCATTTAACCACATTACCCAGGACATTACATGTGTAACTAATTGAATAAGTAAATAAACAAACACTTGTTCTTATTATGCGTCATCAAATAACGACGGCGTAACCTGTAGTGTGCTGCTCATCTGAGGTTGCATTTCCCATACTTTATATATATTTTTTAAATATATAATGATACAAACTGGTGAACTTCCTTCCTCACGTGCAACTTGCCAGAACGATCTGAATATGTATTTATGATTTAAAGCGAGCTCACCAGTCTCCAGTTCCTTCTCGCTGGCCTTGTACGTCATCTCACTAACGTTGACAGAAACTGTGGCTTTAATGTCCATCTGAGCTTCTTTCATCCTGTCGTGAAGGACTTTGAAGAACTTCTCTGACTTGTTGTCGCCCATCATCAGTTTGTAGAAGGAGTTCTGCAGAGAGCGTGGACAGGCAGGGTTTTAACCTGGAGAACCCGCTCCACGACCACTGAACGTGGTCCAAACCAAAGAGAAACCCTGTCCAATATTAAGATGGACACGAGTCAAAAACAAAATGATAAACTGATAAACGAGCCAGCTAAACATGTGAATTTCTGGTCCTAATCCAGAATTATTTCAATCCCGACCTGAATACTGGTCTAAACTGGAGCTGCACATTTGTGATACGGCCATGTCGACAACCGGCAGGAGATGCCAAGCAGCTGCCGTCATCGTTTTCCTTCCAGTGAATATGGAACGAGTCATCAAAAAAACTGTAGTCTTCAGCTTCGAGGTTTGCTTGTTCGGCCCTGGATATTCCGTGCTGGGAATCTCTCCCGTCTGGCTGGTTACTGGACCGGTCCTCTGACTCGCAGCTCCAGACAGCCTCCATCAACCGTCTCCTTGGAGCTTTCGTTCCAGTGTTCCTGAGGTGTGAGGGTGGTCATCTGGGCTTCTCACGGTCTCCATCGTCCACCCAAGATGTACTGGTTTCTGGTTCAAAGCAAGGTTCTAGTGGTTCTTCATTCAGTAGACTGCAGACTGTGTGCTCCGAGGGATCATCTCCGAGTGAGACCAGGTTTTAGGTCCTTGTCCAGAGATCCCCGGTGGCAGCCTGAACCCAGGAATCTCAGTGTATTGTTATCTCTTTGGCCTGCTGGTGGGATGCTGTCCACCTCCAGGTACTGAAGTTCTCCCTCCTCCCTGATGGGACTACTGGCAATTTAAAGTTTGAGGCCCTCAAAACAAAAACAAACAAAATAATCCTAATTTTGCTGAACAGTGCGTGAGAGACATCTTTGTTTCACACCTGGACTGAAACGTGTCCAGAACCAATTCAGATTTAGGTTCAAGTTCAGATCTCAAAGTGGAAAAACTCCGGTCCGGTCCAAGACGATACCTTCTGAATGTGTGGCGTTAAAAGCAGCAGAGCTAACCTGTAACAGTTCCTGCTTGTGGCGTTCTCACAAATCTTCCAACAACCATCCGACGAAGATCTGCTACAGAAGGAAACGCTTCTTCTGGAGTGACTTTGAGGATGCTGATCTCCCTTCAGCTCTGGTGTTGACCGTTTTCACTGTTTTCACGTTTTCACTGTTTTTACGTTTTCACTGTTTTCACGTTTTCACTGTTTTCACATTTTCATTGTTTTCACATTTTCACTGAACCAAAAGGTCCATCTCATGGTTCTCATGGTTCTCCTTCTTCAAGATCCAGCGCCACGTTCTGCCCTTTTTCTGATCTGGATTCTAACTGTCGTCTAACTGGAGTGTCTGTGGCATATTTGGTTTGATCAACACTAGAAATGCAGAAGTTCTCTTTTCCTACAATTGCTTTTAGGGGCGGGGTCAGACACTCAGTGGCGGGCCTCGTTTGTCTCTGGCAGGCGAGGACTGGAGCTCTACAGGTGTGTTACCTGTATCTCAGTGTTTCCTCCCTCCAGCAGACAGATGGCCAGCTGGATGCTCTCGTGGAAGATCTTGTCATTCTTGGTGCTCATCACCAGATCTGTGAACAGCTTCGTTCCTCCTTCTCGGTCCAGACGACACTGACTGGCCACCACCATCGCCCAGTCGCGCTCCTGCTCACCACCTGACACACAAACGCACCAGCGCACGAGCAGCTTTGGTGAAATGCATTTGAAATGGTTCATTTTTGCCGACTCGGTCGCCGTTACTAGAACAAATACTGCGTGTGACCGCTCCTGGAACCAGTTGCAGGGGTTCTACTAACAGAAACTGGCTCAGCGTGGAGCAGGTTACATCTGAATTTCCAGGTGAGTGGAGCTGTGAGAGTACGAGCAGCTCACCTGCAGTTACCAGCTCAACCAGGTCGTTCTTCGGGTTGTTCTTCCTGTTTGGAAACAAGTAGTTCTGCAGTAACACTCTCCGCAGAGCAAGTCCCTGAAACAAAGCAACAGAAGGTGACTTCAGCTGCTGTCCTGATCCATAAACATCTACAAAGATCCTCATTCCCACAGAATCCTGACCTTACATGAGGGAAGGCAGGTTTATTTTTATAACACATTTAACACACAAACGCAACTCATAGTGCTTTACAAAGACATGAAATCAAGATGATAAAAAGAACATACATAACCAAATAAAATACATAATAAAATCACAAGAAGTACATTTGGACAGAAAAAGTAATGTAATGTAAAGTAAAGTAATGTAAAGTAATGTAGCAGCATTCACAAACACTGGTTGGCACAATGACGAGCGTCCAGCAACACCAACAGCCGTTGTGACAGCAGGCTGGTGGAGTTGACACACTGAGTTTGAAGAAATGACACTTCTATCTGTGCTCTCTGAGAACCGTGGTCCTCTACAGAGATTCAGAGCTCAGTGAACGGAGGTTCAACACCGTGAGATGTGATGACGGCTTTGTGTGGGTGGAAAAGTAAACCGGGTCTTACAACGTTCAAAAGCAGGACTTTTATATTTGTTGAAACCCAGAGATCTAGTTATTTTCTTTTTCTGGTGGTCTTGTGTCTGTGCAGGGGTGCTGGGGGTCGCTCCAGTCCTGCTCTCGGGGTCTGTTGGCTCCTAATTGATTGATTACACAGGTTCAGGCTGACTAGTGAGTAAACCTACCTTTTCATCAAAGTCCAGCGTCCTGATCAGCATCTCCTGCAGTGTCCTCAGGACCTTGATGCACAGCTTCTCCTCTGAGGACATCAGAGCCTGGGTGTGCTGGATCAACCTACACATCACACACAAACCTGTCATGACCTCTGTCATCTCACATCATGCTTTTCTGTTTTTTTCTTCTGAGAACCCACTTGGAGATAAATCCTCCGGACTCGCAGCGTTGCCGGGCGTCGGTTCCCTCCAGAAACAGCAGCTCCGGCTGGTGGAGGACGTCCACCAACACCGACAGCTCAGCGTTCACCAGTGGCTTCAGACGCTCCTCCAGAGTATTGATGATGTCCTGAGGAGAACACATGGCAAAGGCAATGTGTAACGCCAGGTGAAGATGGTGAAGAAGATGGTCAAGAGCATTGACAACACATCGAAGAACACTTGTCATTTTTAATACAACACGTAAAATACCATTTCTGTTCAGAATGAACAGAAGATATCAGTCCTCTCGTAGAGGAGACCCGTATATGGAGGAGATGCCTCTCGAAGGGATCAGCTCAGATCAGCTCAGATCAGCTCAGATCAGCTCAGATCAGCTCAGCTCAGCTCAGCTCAGATCACATTAGATCAGCTCAGATCAGCTCAGCTCAGATCAGCTCAGATCAAATCAGCTCAGATCAGCTCAGCTCAGCTTAGATCAGCTCAGCTCAGCTCAGATAAGATCAGCTCAGATCAGCTTAGATCAGCTAAGATCAGATCACATTAGATCAGCTCAGATCAGATCACATTAGATCAGCTCAGATCAGATCAGATCAGCTTAGATCAGCTCGGCTCAGATCAGATCAGCTCAGATCAGCTCAGATCACATTAGATCAGCTCAGCTCAGCTCAGATCAGCTCAGATCACATTAGATCAGCTCAGATCAGCTCAGATCAGCTCAGATCAGATCAGATCAGATCAGCTCAGCTCAGATCACATTAGATCAGATCAGATCAGATCAGCTCAGCTCAGATCAGATCAGCTCAGATCAGCTTAGATCAGCTCAGCTCAGATCACATTAGATCAGCTCAGATCAGCTCAGCTCAGATCAGCTCAGATCAGATCAGATCAGATCAGATCAGATCAGATCAGATCAGCTCAGATCAGCTCAGCTCAGCTGAGCTCAGATCACATTAGATCAGCTCAGATCAGCTCAGCTCAGCTCAGATCAGATCAGATCAGATCAGATCAGCTCAGCTCAGATCACATTAGATCAGCTCAGCTCAGCTCAGATCACATTAGATCAGCTCAGATCAGATCAGCTCAGCTCAGCTCATATCATATCATATCATATCATATCATATCATATCATATCATATCATATCATATCATATCATATCATATCATATCAGATCAGATCAGATCAGATCAGATCAGCTCAGCTCACCTCAGATCACCTCAGATCAGATCAGCTCAGTTATCTTGAAGCCAGTGTCTGATTTGAAAGAATGTAAAGTGGTTATTTTGTGGATGAATTTTGAAGATAATTGTTAAAAGTTAAACAATATGTTGTTACTATAAAGGTTGTCATCTGTTTTGATTCCTTCATTAGCTCATTTCTTTAACGCTCCATCTGCAATAGCATATAAGATGTTGGGATTATTCCACAGGGGGGGGTCTTTCTCAGCAGTGACATATCTAATCCCAGCAATGCATAAGATTCTTGCTATGCGTGTAAAGTGTTGGGGACTATTTGTAATTGAGGAAAGGTTTTTCTTTGTGGCCAAGAAAAGGAAGCTTCTTAGCGAGGTTGCTTTCAATAGATGCTGTTCAAAACAGAACCATCGAAGGTCACAACTGTAAGAATGCAACCAAGTCCATGTTTGACGAAACCGGGATGCCAAATAACAGCATCTGTCATTTGGAAGGTTCGGCCCCCTTTGTTATAAGAGGCTTGGAGAGTACTAAGTTTCACTCTGGGGTTTTTATTTTGCCATAAAAAGGACGTCAATCTTGCTGAAAAAGCTTTCAGGGACATTCAAAGGAGTACATGGAATGAACAAATAAGTTTAGGTACCACTTTCATTTTGATTATAGTTACTCTACCATTTAGGAATAAAGAAAGATCAATCCATCTTTCAGTGTCAGCCTTTGTTTTCTCTAGAAGATTTGAATAATTGTCTTGGATTACTATATCATGTTGTTTTCTAATATGTATGCCCAAGTATTTAAACCCAAAAGGACATACCTTCAGTGGCTCAACAAGTGTTCTGACATCCAAATCCTGTGCGTTTAAAGGCAAAACGTCACTCTTTAAGCTTGTGTTGTTTCCTGATGCTGCACTATCCTCATTGGAAGAGTGGAGGAACTGAGTCAGCTGCTTCGATTAAGTGGAACCAGTGTGTCATCATTTGGGAAGTGTTAACCATACTATGTGATTTCTAAGTGTTGCGATGCCTGAACGCATTGAAAAGCATAAGTATTGAGTGTACCATTCCAGCATGGTTTTTTTT
Organism: Xenentodon cancila; assembly: GCA_014839995.1. Classification (NCBI taxonomy): domain Eukaryota; kingdom Metazoa; phylum Chordata; class Actinopteri; order Beloniformes; family Belonidae; genus Xenentodon; species Xenentodon cancila. Next base: position 1,702,281 of record CM026204.1, on the reverse strand, counting down.
TTTACGTTTATGACTTTAGACACTTTAGACACCGGAGAAGCAGATACCTTTAACTCTGTGGACCAACTACAAAAACACGGGTTTAGCAGAGATTTCTAACCTGGTTTCAAATGCCAGTGTGATCTAAGCCAGTTATCATCCATCCATCCATCCATCCATCCATCCATCCATCCATCCATCCATCCATCCATCCATCCATCCATCCATCCATGTTCTGATAAGGCAGCAGCATAGTTAGAGAGCCCAGACCTCCCTCTCCACAGTCATCAACTCCAGCTCTACTGGGACGATACCAGTGTGTTCCCAGGCCAGATGCCTCAAACTGTTCCTGCAGTTGGACATGGCTGAAACGCTGACGTAGCAGCCCAACCAGATGTCCAACCCACCTCAGTTGGCTCCTCTGGATGTAGAAGCTCTGTTGGTCCCACATAAATGAACTTCTCTCTGGATGACTCATCATCTCTAATGCTGAGTCCTGCCACTCCACACAGGAAACCCATTTCAGCCGATGGTGTTGGCGATTTGGCCCTTACCCACAGTTCCTCATCACCAGGGTTGATTCAATTCAATTCAATTCAATTTTATTTATATAGCGTCTATTACAACACAAGTTGTCTCTAGGCGCTTTCCAGAGACCCAGAACATGACCCCCGAGCAATTATTACATAAACAGCGGCAGGTAAAAACTCCCCTAGTCTCTGATCTTACTGTTCAGCTCAACTCTTCACCACAACACACCAGGACAGAATTTGAACTGCTGCAGATGTTCCACCTGTTTGAGAGTCAAGTGACCTCTTAAAGCCCTACTGCACTACTGGCACCACCTGCTGGTAAAGGTTAACTTGATCTCACCTGCCTTGTCTTCTAAAATAAATCACTAAAAAAATCAAGTCTTATTTCCAGCATGTTTCCTTCACCTGTCCCCCACAACCCAGCCAGAACGTCCATGTGCTTTCAGTACTACAGGCCCCAAAAACAATTCCAACACCAAGCGGCGTATTGAACATGTCTTAAAAAACAATGACACAGTAAACCACAGAAGACCGCCACCATGCTTCAAACACTAGCCTGTTATTGCTTTAAAGCGTTAAAGCTCCACAGATGGGAACTGAGAAATAGTCAGACCAGATTTGTCTTTGAAGGGTTATAGAGCTGATCTTGCTCCTGGATCCATCTGTCTTGGTGAATTGGAGGTTTGTGTACCTGCAGCTTCTCTATAATGTTCTTGTAGTCCCACGGATTGCTGGAGGCGATGGGTCTGGAAGAGCGCGACGTGGACTTGTAGCTGGCGTTGGATCGGGACAACAAGCTCAGAGCTGAACTGGACAACATGCAGCTGATGTGAGCCTCCAGCTCCAGAGGAAGAGTGATGGAGCGGCTTTTAGCTGAACACAAAGAGAAAAATACAATCAGCGCTCTAAACCTCCAGACACATGGAAGAAATGATCCAGCAGTTAAAAGATAATGAGGGAAGGACTCCATCGAGGGGAAAGCTGAGATGCAACATGAGCATGGGTGAAGAAATAAACTTTAGACTTCTGTATGTAAAACAGAGAAATAGTCTTGGTGAGAAGCTCTTCGAGACTTCTTCTGAAGAATTTATGACTAAAGCATTGCAGATCTACAGTATTTGCCAACCCGGGATTTGGGGACAGAAAGTAAGAATTGGTCTCATTCACCAACTTTTACAAAGAAAAATGTTCTTAAAAATCACTGACATCTTCATAAAGACTGGGGAAGGTCACACAACACAGCTTCGACTTTAAGGTGACAGATGTGAGCAATGTGCATATCCAGGTGGGTTTTACCTGTCATAGCCAGCGTCTTGATGCAGGTCTCCACCTGTCCTCGGTGCTGCTGCTGCAGCCAGGGACAGTCCAGCAGTCTGACGGACGACTGCAGCAGCTGGATGACGATGGTGTGATGAGTCTGACAGAAACGCAGAACACCATCTAAACGAGCCGCTGAGGTAATCCCACAGTTATCTGGCAGGGTTACGGATCACACGACTCACCTGCAGAGAGGTGCTGTTTTCAGAGAACGGGGAGCTGAAGAAGGCATTGATGGTGTCAAACACCACATTGATGATGTATTTCTCCAGGATTGGATCAGAAAGACGTTTCTCGCGTTTATTACAAACCTGCAGAGGAAAAGAAACACCAGCATGACAGATCCACAAACACACTCTACGAAGATTCAGGGGCCGGTTTACTGAACTGGACAAATTCATGCAAGTAGAAGTCAAGGAAAAGATCAGAAGAGAGAGAGCAGCTCTTCAGCTTATCTACTGACATGACTCGATGAACAGCTCAGTTGACCTCATCAAACTGCTGCTGATCAGCTAATTCACCAACAACTCAAACACAGCAGAAATCAACTGTCAATGACCTGTTCAATACTTATTCTGTTCAACACATCAGTTGTGGCAAGCAAAAACATCTTCATTACAGCACCTCTAAATGGGGGTGCCCCAAGGCTCGCTACTTGGGCCCCTTCTCTTTGCCATATACACCTCCTCTCTGGGCCAGATTATTCTGACACACAGTTACTTATATCACTGCTATGCAGATGATACACAACCTGTCATTACCTCCACAACCTCTGCACGACTCCCAGCCTTCCACTCTGACCTATCTGCATGGATGAAAGATCTCCACCTTAAACTGTCTAAGACTGAAGTCCTGGTTATCCCTGCCTATCATTCCTTCAGCCTCAATATGGACATAAATATCGCCTCCACTACTGTCACTCCCATGAAGGTAACACAGAAACTTATCTTTCCCTGAGTGTCTTGGTTGAGTCGCTTTGCTCTATACGACATTAATAAAATAAGAGCTGACTCAATATGCAACTCAACTCCTGGTCCGGGCCTGAAGTGCACTTGAACGTGGTGTCTGCTGCACTTATCTGCAGTCGGGTTTTTAGAAAATAAAGTTGTTTTGTGCTGCTCCTCCAGTGTTCTTTAAACCGTTCAAATCTGTGAAATTTGAACTTTAAACCAATGAAACGTTAGTGTTTGGAGCATGTAGCAGCTGGTTGAAAGTCCAGCTGCTTCTTATTTTTATTCCCACTTCTGCATCATTTTGCTTTGGTTTGAGAGAGTTAATGTAAAAGTTGTTTTTTTCCCATTACCCTTGACTATGAATACTCACAAAAATGTATATTTCTGTGTTTAAATGTGTTTTTACGTTGATCTGACATAAAGCTCAGACTGTGATCAAAGTTGCTTTTTTTTGCTTTATGTTGGGATGTGGCCAGTGTTGCCGTGGTTACCCGGGCCATGTCCACTGTGAAGTCCTCGAACAGTCTCCAGATGTGGTTGGACGTGTAGATCTCCTTCATCTCCACCTCCGTGTCCACATAGCAGTGATTCACAAAGTTCACGTAGGCAGTTTTGACCTGGACACACACACGCGTTAGGTTTACAGCGGAGATTGCGTCGTGGCTACCCCACCTCCCCCACACACACCTCTGTGATGCAGTCCTCGTGGGTCACCACCCGGACCACGTCCTCCAGTGGCAGCAGCGATGTGCATTTGATCTCCGTGTAAACGTTCTTCCCCTCGGCGCACGCAGCCAGCAGCTCCACCAGAGAGATGTGGTACCTGCACAGGAAACACGCCCCGCCCCGTCAAAGACACGCCTCTGGAACCTTCTGTGTCAAAGCGGTCACATAATCGCCTCTCTTCAGTCGCGTAAAAACAAAAACTGTATAAAAAACTGTTATTCATCTGTAGAGCAGAAAAAAAGATCTTTGCCACAAATGGACAAAAGTCGCCTGATGAACATCTAAAGATCCTGAGCTCAAAGGTTCGAAGACTGTCTTCAAAAAGACAAAAATCCTTGTTTTCCTCCATTCTGATGGTAGAGTTGAGTAAATGTTTCTTCGTAAACTCTCTTCCTGATGTTTTCTTATTTGTCAGAAGAATGTCAGAGATTTGTAGTGAATGTTTTTATGATTTCTTTGTAGTTTTTCAGATACATCAGATACATCAGATACATCAGATACATCAGATACATCAGATACATCAGATACATCAGATACATCACATCGAGGAATTTCTGGATTCTGCTGCTACGCTTTTAAATTTAAATGAAGGTCAAACTGCTGCCTCTACACGTCCTGGACACGTTGAAGACCATAAACGCTCTTCTCCACATTTATGTGCACTCATCCCAGACTCAAGGAACCTGGTCCACCTGTTCCAGAGACCAGGACTCACGAAGGAGCGCTAACACCAGACTGATGTGGACCAGATTTCCGTGTGCCAGTGAGAGCCTTCGTCCACTGTTCCCTTGGATGATGAAGAAAAAGGAAAAGGGGACACCTGTAGACCTCAGAACACCAGCCCAACGGTGAAGCACGGAGGTGGCACCATCATGCTGTGGAGCTGCTTTGCTGCAAGATGGACTGGTGTGCTTTATAAAACAAGAGCGTCACGGGGAAAGACAAGCTTGTGGAGTTAAAACCTCGGGGTTTGTCTTCCAAATGGACAACGACCGCTCGGACACATGACTCCAAATTAGTTGCAAGTGACTTTAGGAAAAAAAAAACCAACAAAATAAACACATCAGCTGCATTTTGTCTGTAACTACTGATTTTGTGGAAACTGTGGTCTCTAACTGGATGTAAACGGTTGCCGTGGTTACCTGAGTGGGCTGCTCTCGCCGATGCCCTCCCTGCTTTCAGCCATCAGCTCCAGCATGATGTTGAAGGAGGCTTTGTCATTGTAGAAGACAACCACGTCCTCACCGGCGTTCGTTAGCTGCGAGGAGGCACAAAACAACGTCATGTCACGACAAACAAGCCGAAACGCTTCTCTTCGTCTCCCGCGTCTCCTCCCATCCTCACCTCGGTCATGATCATGTCCTGGCACTTCTTCACGTACTTGCCCTCAGCCTTGATGATGGTGTGCAGGAAGTTGAGGTACTGGACGTGGCGGCCGTGCGTGGCCAGGCAGTGGATGAAGTGCTGCAGGACGCTCTCGGAGATCTCGCTACACAGCTGGTAGTTGTTACTGAAGATGTGCTGCACCGTCTCTGCCTCCAGCAGCTGCAGAACACCAGGAAACATCTAAATGACTTTCATGTTACTGAAGTAGAGAACTCAGTAGGTCTCAGACACCATCCAGGTCCCCATCCACGCGTCCACAGAAGACCACCGAGGACTCTTCTGTTGTCTCCTCTCAGTGCACCAGTTCTGGCAGAGGACCACACAAGGATACAAACAGGCGGAAGAACACTCCCACCAAAGAACGCCCGCAAACCTGCACTGCCCGGCATCTTCACAACCAACGGAAGATGTCAAAGCATCAAGCTGGATGAACTGAAACTCATCATCACAAGGGATCAGGACAACAGAGACTTGGCTGCACACGGAGAGACTGGATGAAGCATTCACTTAAATGAAGAGTGGTGTACGCGTGACACACGGTGTCGGCTTCAACTATGGAACTGGTCTGAACATCACTACTGGATCTATGTGAAGAAGACAGTGAGGAGTACGCATCAACTGTAGTATTTTACTTACACTGCTGCATAGAAAATGTCAGTGCTGTTAGGAAGTAATCTGTCAAAAATATAATAAAGCATTGAGGCCCAGGAACGGTAGGCTTCTGCTGCAGAATCAGACCACTGCCTTTAGGCGTGGCAATGCTTGACTGTTCAGCGCAGCCAGATCATCTAAAGAAAACCATCAAAGAAGCAAAATCAGCCTACAAGCAGAAGGTTGAAGTCACAGCTGGAGATTCCAGACATGACTGATAAGGTATTCAGCACCTCACAAAACACGAAGACAATAAAAGTTTCATCACTTGCTGAAGAGCTGGGTCACTGGGACTCCATCACTACCAACCACAAACAGTCTGGTCTCTGTCCACCAGGAGGGATGGGGGGTCCACCTGTTCACAGGGCCAGTCCCGCTAAACTCCCGGTTCAGATGGCCCCTGGGAAGCTGCTTTGGAAGTGTGCACTTCAGCTGACAGAAATTATAATTAATTCATTTTTTTTCCCCAAAATGGCTCAAGCTTTCCTCTTGAGATCTTTTTCCTGAGCCCGCAACCATCAGCAGCCTCAGTGACTCCAGACCTCAGGCACTAAAATCAGCCTGCAGCCTGAAGGGCGTGTCAGGGGAGTCTCGTGGTGATACCTGATCATTAAGGTTCATGTTTAACAGCTGATTTCCATGCTCGACCTGCTGGCATCCTATCCTAACAGCGTACCCCGGGGTTGAGGAACAGGTTGAGGTTCTTGTGTAGCAGAGCCTGGTTCTCCTGGTTCCCCATACAGAACTTTTGCAGGAACAGGTGAGTGTACTTGATGATCTCCTGCATCTTCACGTCGTTCTGCACACAGAGAAGCAAGTGACAGGTCAACTCCTGGACAACAACTCCAGGGACTATAAATGAGGAGAGCAAGAATCTAAAAACCACATCAAGCTCCAACAGTCAGACCCCAAGAATCTGGTCTGATGCTTTTATTTTGGCAGTGTCACCTTGTCGTAGGAAACCTGCAGCAGGTCCAGCATGACTTTATGAGCTCCCATGTTCTTCAGCAACCTCTGCTGCTTCTTCCAGACTCCAATGCTGCACATCTTATTCAGCCTCTCCAGGATCTACAGCGACACCGTGGATGGACGGCACGTTGAGTGCACAAAGAAACGTAATCAAATACATCACTCTGACTGACTGGCAAATACTCAAACTTAAAGTGTTTCATTTTTTAAATATATACTCTATATTTATTTATCTCCCAGAAAAGTTATCATAAGTGTTATTTCCTCAACACGTATTAAATACATTTTTTCTGCCCTTGCACCTTAACGTTCATTAGAAAATGTTGTGATGGAAATACTGAGAGCTTGTTTGTGGGGTTCTCCAGGGCTCGCTGTTGGGAAAACTGTGGTTTACTGCTTACACACAGAAAGATTACTGTTTTTTGTTTCTAACAAGTTTAAATGCATTTACTTGCAAATAATAAAAAATTGGTTTTGTTGGAAAACAACTGCTGCACAGATACTGGTCATCGTTTGTTTCCTGCACGTGAAAAATGCAGCATAACAGCTGCATTTTTCATGTGCTTGTTTGTGAAATAGTTTGATTCTCTGCTGGTCGGCCCAGAAACGTTGACTTTTCATGGTCATATAAAAGTCACAACCCCGCCCACAAGGATTGTTTGATTGACAGGTGACTTTGCACAAAAACAGGACAGAAGAAGCAGGACTGCGAGCTGTGGGTGGTCTCACCTCTTTGACATTCTGGTAGTTCTCGTTACTCTTCTCCAACTTCTCCTTTTTAGGCGTTGCTTCCTGTGCTGCCCCCTGTAGGATGCAGGACAGTCGTCTGGGTATGCTACCAAGTTACGCTTTACGCATCTGCTGAGCTGCCTGGTTTGTGTTTCAGAGAGGCTGTAGCTCAACCATAAATGAAACATAAAGTCAGCTGCTGCAGCTAAAACAAGCAGGTGAAACCATGTAGGAAGAGAGTTCGATCCACCAGGATTTATTTATTGGTTCACAGAAATCCTGTCCAAAGTATTTACAAAGATTACAGCATCATTCAGAACAGAATGATGGAAACATCTGCAAAAACACTAGGATGCAGATCCAAAAAGAACCAATGTAGTTTTAAAGAAAAAAGAAAATGTTTTAGCACAATGAGCAACTCTCCAAATCCTCAGGTCGCTCTACAAACGATCCCACCTTAACTCGGTCCCCTCACATCTCCCCGTGTGACCTGGAAACTGCTCTTCCACGTCTTCCACCCAACACGTTGCTGCTCCTTACCTCTTCTTTCTCCTTCTTCCCATCTCCTCCACCCGAACTCTTCTTCTCCACCCACAGCTCAGACTTCTCCACAAGCGTCCGGAGGCGATCCAGGTCCGCCTTGATCAGTTTGTAGTTCTCCACGTCCTGAGCTGAGATCAGCAGCTGGACCTGCAGACGGACAGATGGACGCCGGGAAAGGATGAGCGCGAGTCCGACTCTACTGCAGACGTTGTTTTTTATGCACTGATTAGTTCTAAAATCGACTAAATAACAAAGACGACGAGTCACATGAAGAGGGTCTTGAACTTTAATAATCTGAGGATTTTCCAGAGAAGCTCTGTGAGAAGTTCACTGCATGAAGCCGAGCTCTTACAAGAAACGAGACATGCAAAGAAACTGACCGCCGTTTCTCCCATTTCACTTGGACGGGAACCAGTGCTGATAAACAAACGTACAGACGGCTTCGGCAGAAGCTGCGTTGCTCTTCGTGTGTCTTGGATCTCGCAGTCGCTTCTCTACCGTTTGTTTTCTTCTGGCGGACACTCTTGACTGCTCAGGTGTGTTTACCTGTTTGAAGGTGTGCAGCACTTCCTGCCTCTGGCTGAAGTGCCTGAAGAGCAGCTGCAGCGCTCCGGACACCAGAGGAGCGTACTCGTGCATGGTGAGGTGGACCAGAACCCGCAGGAACATGCGGCCGCCTTCATCGTCCACCTCCAGGATGCTGTTCCCCTTCCTGCACACACACACACAAGTCAACACTGCCTGACACACTTCAGCCTGAAAAAGCAGCGACTGAACCAGGAATCTGTACGTACCCGATGCCAAACATGGCCTCCGCCTGATCGCCGATGCGCTGCAGGTTGATGGTGGCTGAGGAGGGACAACACAGTGGAGGTCAGTAATCATCAGCAGGAGATGCTACATGTGAGCACGACTCAGTTTCTCTTGACTCTACCTGCCGTCTCCGCGGCGACCGGCGCGTCTGGCAGCATTGGGAGAAGTAACAACACAGGATTTTAACAAACTGTGCAGGATGTGTGTTTAAAGCAGAACAATACGGACAGATTTATTTAGTTCCTGAACGGCACCGGAGCAGTGAATAAAGACCTATCGGAGTCCGATGGGGTGTTAACGACGCTGGCCGGCTGGAGTTGGACTGGAAGGGTCCGGGATGGAGCGTAGCTCAGCAGCGGGCGGCGGCCACAGACGACGGCTGCTATCTGGCTAACCAGTGAGCAGCGTCAAGCTCAATGTCAACGTGGCCACAACCAGGACAACCAGTTCCTCCAGAGGTCAAAGGCCGCGGACTGGACCTGCGTGGGTCCTTGTTCAGCGCCCGTTTCAAATGTCACTCGTGTAGCGACATCTGAAATGTCGAAACGGCCTGCCGGCTCCCCGGCCCGTCGGCCCTCCGGCCCCCCGGCCCGCCGGCCCTCCGGCCCCCCGGCCCTCCGGCCCCCCCCCGGCCCTCCGGCTCCCCGGCCCGCCGGCCCCCCGGCCCTCCGGCCCTCCGGCCCTCCGGCTCCCCGGCCCGCCGGCCCCCCGGCCCTCCGGCCCTCCGGCCCTCCGGCCCTCCGGCTCCCCGGCCCGCCGGCCCCCCGGCCCGGCTCAAAGATATAATAAATAGGCACTTGTAAAAAACTCTTCACAAAAGCTGCGTGACATCTCGGGGGTCTTTTCAAACAGTTTATGAAAATTTTAAAACACTGTAAAAGAAAAAACTGAGGTTTCAGGACAAAATGTGTAAGAAAAAAGTGCAATTTTGCAGAAAATTTATAATAAAGAATGGAAACACTAATACACTTTAAAAAGAACAGATCAAATGGGAAAAAATGGAAACTAACAGAAAATGATTTCAATGCCGCTAGATTTCTGTTTACCTGCGTGCTCCATATTGGTGGTGGCGTCGGCGTCAGCCATAGGATAAACATCCACAAACTCCTTCTTAAAGACGGACAGCAGGAAGGAGAGGCGGTAGTCCAGACGGACGTTCAGGATGAACTGGTGAGGAGAAGCAGCGCTCAGTTACAAACGCTCCTCAGCTGTCCTCGCGACAGGTGAGATGAAGACATCTCGCTCACCTGTTTGAGCCTTTCTGTGTTTGTTTGCTCCAATCAGCCACAAAGCTTCAGTCTTACTGGATTTGTAAGGATTATTATCATTATTTCTATTCTGCTTGAAAATAAAAGTGAAAGCAAAACTATCTAGTCAGAGTCCGTTCAATCCGATTTTCTAAAAAAGTTGGATCAAGACGGTTGCAGATAGCTTTTTTCATTTCTTACCTGTAATATCTCCAGTATCTTCAGCTTGGTATCCATCACTGTCAGGTCCAAATTATCAATACTATCTTTACTGCCTTTCTGTCCATCAAGCCCAAGTCCCGCCCCCAAAGCTGACCCCCTGGCGCTTGAGCTTCCAAATATGGAAGGTTTCCTGCTGAGGACCATGGTGGACACCATCTGACCCATCCCATGTATGGAGCGCTTTACGTTCTTCCCTTCAGTCAGAAAAAAAACCCTTTTAACATCTGTACCATCAACCTGTTGGCTTTAATAATCACAATCATTTAACATTAAAGCAGAAGTACCTGCTCCCTCATCATGGAATATGGGGCCAGCATGTCCAAGATTGGGTCTACAGTCGATGATGCCCAGCAGAGTCCTGGTGAGTCTGAGCAGCTCAAAGAAACTGTAGAAACCAAAGTAGATCAGGTGTCTGGCCAAACTCACCACCTGCAAGAAGAGTGGACGAGAGGGAGGTGATCACCGGTGAGAAGAAAAAACCTGAAGGATGAAGAAGCTGAGAGGGTGAAGGCGGAGAAATAAGAAGCAGACCTCATATGTGAGCTTGTTTTTCTCCTCGTTGTGGAACGGCAGCTCATCATTCAGGACGTTGTTGAGGTATTCCTCCATGAACACCATGGTGTTGGCGAAACGGTTCTTCTTATTGTCTCTGCTGTCATCCATGTTTGAGTCATAACTTAGGATGATACAAAACACTTTATAAAAATCTAAAACTTCTGAACAACAAGTTAAGCTCGACATCTGCATGAAGACACTGCTGGACTAAAGCTGTATGCTGATGAAATTGTCATTTACCTCTACACTGATCTCTCGTCTTTTAAATATGCACTTTATATGAATTCTTTTAAACAAAAAAAAAACAAGTTCTGTGAGCTGTCCAGGCTTTGTGAGCGTACCGGGGTTCTGTGAGCGACCCGGGCTCTGTGAGCGACCCGGGTTCTGTGAGCGACCCGGGCTCTGTGAGCGACCCGGGCTCTGTGAGAGACCCAGGTTTTACGAATGGCCTGGGTTCAGTGAACAACCCTAGTTCTGTGAGGTGTCCAGGCTTTGTGAGCGTACCGGGGTTCTGTGAGCGACCCGGGCTCTGTGAGCGACCCGGGTTTTGTGAGCGACCCGGGCTCTGTGAGAGACCCAGGTTTTACGAGTGGCCTGGGATCAGTGAACAACCCTAGTTTTGTGAGCTGTCCAGGCTTTGTGAGCGTACCCAGGTTCTGTGAGCGACCCGGGCTCTGTGAGCGACCCGGGTTCTGTGAGCGACCCGGGCTCTGTGAGCGACCCGGGCTCTGTGAGAGACCCAGGTTTTACGAGTGGCTTGGGTTCAGTGAACAACCCTAGTTCTGTGAGCTGTCCAGGCTTTGTGAGAGTACCGGGGTTCTGTGAGCGACCCGGGCTCTGTAAGCGACCCGGGTTCTGTGAGCGACCCGGGCTCTGTGAGAGACCCAGGTTTTACGAGTGGCCTGGGTTCAGTGAACAACCCTAGTTCTGTGAGCTGTCCAGGCTTTGTGAGCGTACCCGGGTTCTGTGAGCGACCCGGGCTCTGTGAGCGACCCGGGTTCTGTGAGCGACCCGGGCTCTGTGAGAGACCCAGGTTTTACGAGTGGCCTGGGTTCAGTGAACAACCCTAGTTCTGTGAGCTGTCCAGGCTTTGTGAGCGTACCCGGGTTCTGTGAGCGACCCGGGCTCTGTGAGCGACCCGGGCTCTGTGAGCGACCCAGGTTTTACGAGTGGCCTGAGTTCAGTGAACAACCCTAGTTCTGTGAGCTGTCCAGGCTTTGTGAGCGTACCGGGGTTCTGTGTGCGACCCGTGCTCTGTGAGCGACCCGGGTTCTGTGAGCGACCCGGGCTCTGAGAGAGACCCAGGTTTTACGAGTGGCCTGGGTTCAGTGAACAACCCTAGTTCTGTGAGCTGTCCAGGCTTTGTTAGCGTACCCGGGTTCTGTGAGCGACCCGGGCTCTGTGAGCGACCCGGGCTCTGTGAGGTGTCCGGGCTCTGTGAGCAACCCGGGCTCTGTGAGCTGTCCAGGCTTTGTGAGCGACCCAGGTTCTGTGAGCGACCCGGGCTCTGTGAGCGACCCAGGTTTTACGAGTGGCCTGGGTTCAGTGAACAACCCTAGTTCTCTGAGCTGTCCAGGCTTTGTGAGCGTACCCGGGTTCTGTGAACTGCCAGTCACATTACCAAAGTGACAAATGCAGCGTGAAGAGAAACAACTTTACGGAAGGGTAATGTCAACGTGGATGTCGGTCTGGATCTGAAACTAACACAAGACACTTCAGTTTTTTTTCCTGCAGTAATACCTGAGTGTCTACGATTAAGTTCTTGTTCACAGCTTCATATCTTTCAGGTAACTGCTAAGTTGGAACAAAAACAATTGACTTCTAGTTGAATATTACTGCACTTTAAAATCTACCAACTCTTTGATGGTGATGGAGGTGGGGATCTCGGTCCAGAGGCGGGCAAATTTGACAGGAGTCACCAGCTCCTGAGGGTCTCGGTCGACGTGGGCGTGGAGCATGAGGCGGCAGAAAGACGCGCGCAGGTCGAAGGGCAGTGTCTCGTCCATCATGCAGAGGAAGATGAGCTCCACGTCCAGCTGCTTGGATATCTCGTCTATGGCCAGGTACTGACGGTCCAGACACATGCGGGCGAACAGCTTCAGCTGGTACCTGAGGGCGTCCACAGAGACAGGAAGGCTTCGTTTAGACAAGACTGGTGGCGTCTCTTCTGGCCGCCCTCTGTGTCAGAGCGTACCTGTAGTAGGTGAGGACGTTCTCATCATGAGCGTTTCCTTGTCGTGCTTCCTGAGCCAGCTGCCTGATGCTCTTCTCCTGTCTCTCGTTGTTCTTGTCCATCCACATCAGCCACACCTGAAGAAAGACGGAGCAAGAACCGAAAGCTCACTTAGAAAGAGACAAACCAACGTCTGAGAGTAAATCCTCACCGAGCATCTAGAGGGGGAAACTCTGATCCGAGCAGCTCAGAGACAAACGTGATCTGAAAACAAGTCTCAGATTTAGAGTTTCACTTTACATGAACAACATGACCCACCTCGTCCTCGTCTCCGTAGTCGTCCATCCCCATGTACTCTCCCCGAACACCACCAGGGGACGTCTCTTTTGGCACGCGACGCCTGAAAGAGACACCGTAGAGGATGTTTTAAAGGTGTTATCTGAGGAGCAGTGCTGCTCAAGCTGCAGGGATGGAAATGATTTATAGATCCACGGTTCAAATTCAAAGAGGACAATAGTTTAAGGTGTTTAAGAGCAAAATATTTCACTGCTGGAAGTGTTACCCAGATACATGTTCACTGATCGATCAGTGACCCAACCGACAGAAACACAAATCAGGCAAAGGTCAACGCTCACTGCGTCTTGATGAGGATGTCCTGGTTTTTGGGATCCAGCACACATTTACAGATCAGCTCCTGGGTGACGGGGATGGCCACATTGTTGGACACGCAGAGGTCCGACAGGTAGTCAAGAAACCTGCACAGGTGGACACAAGCGGAAGACGTTTTTATATAAAAAGAGCAAAAGAAGGCTGTTCATCTGTGACATCCTCCCCCACTGTACGCAGCAGCGCATAAACTGGGAAACTAAGTTCTATCCTCAGCAGAGGAGACAGAGACTCCACATCCAGACCTGCAGGTCCTCTACCAACTGCTAGGATCCACATCCAGACCTGCAGGTCCTCTACCAACTGCTAGGATCCACATCCAGACCTGCAGGTCCTCTACCATCTGCTAGAATCCACATCCAGACCCGCAGGTCCTCTACCATCTGCTAGGATCCACATCCAGACCTGCAGGTCCTCTACCAACTGCTAGGATCCACATCCAGACCTGCAGGTCCTTTACCATCTGCTAGGATCCACATCCAGACCTGCAGGTCCTCTACCAACTGCTAGGATCCACATCCAGACCTGCAGGTCCTCTACCAACTGCTAGGATCCACATCCAGACCTGCAGGTCCTCTACCATCTGCTAGAATCCACATCCAGACCCGCAGGTCCTCTACCATCTGCTAGGATCCACATCCAGACCTGCAGGTCCTCTACCAACTGCTAGGATCCACATCCAGACCTGCAGGTCCTTTACCATCTGCTAGGATCCACATCCAGACCTGCAGGTCCTCTACCAACTGCTAGAATCCACATCCAGACCCGCAGGTCCTCTACCAACTGCTAGGATCCACATCCAGACCTGCAGGTCCTCTACCATCTGCTAGGATCCACATCCAGACCTGCAGGTCCTCTACCAACTACTAGGATCCACATCCAGACCCGCAGGTCCTCTACCAACTACGAGGATCCTCATCCAGACCTGCAGGTTCTCTACCATCTGCTAGGATCCACATCCAGACCTGCAGGTTCTCTACCATCTGCTAGGATCCACATCCAGACCTGCAGGTCCTCTACCATCTGCTAGGATCCACATTCAGACCTGCAGGTCCTCTACCATCTGCTAGGATCCACATTCAGACCTGCAGGTCCTCTACCATCTGCTAGGATCCACATCCAGACCTGCAGGTCCTCTACCAACTGCTAGGATCCAGATCCAGACCTGCAGGTCCTCTACCAACTACGAGGATCCTCATCCAGACCTGCAGGTTCTCTACCAACTGCTAGGATCCAGATCCAGACCTGCAGGTCCTCTACCAACTACGAGGATCCTCATCCAGACCTGCAGGTTCTCTACCATCTGCTAGGATCCACATCCAGACCTGCAGGTCCTCTACCAACTGCTAGGATCCAGATCCAGACCTGCAGGTCCTCTACCAACTACGAGGATCCTCATCCAGACCTGCAGGTTCTCTACCATCTGCTAGGATCCACATCCAGACCCGCAGGTCCTCTACCATCTGCTAGGATCCAGATCCAGACCTGCAGGTCCTCTACCAACCTCTAGGGTTCAGACCTGCAAGCCCCGACTTCTGAGCCGTGAGTAAAGACTTAACAGAACATATTCATTTACGTTAATGAATATGTTTGATACGTTTTGTGGTGTTCATCTCTCCCACAGACCAGCGTTGGTCTGGAAGGTCCACTAAGCGCAGTAGCTGGTGCCGACCAACTGTCGGCTAAACGCATTTCTCGTTTTTTTTTCACTGAAACAACATTTAAAGCTGCCAATAAAAATGTTCACCAGCAGCACTGCAGGTCTTCCAGCCTGGATCAGCTGAAGGAGCTGGGAACCAAAGCAGATCCAGGACAGTTCCAAGTGGTCGCTGCTGGACCCTACCACAAGTCCCACCTGCCACCCCCGAGTGACCACAGGCCCCAGTCACGGCACCACTTGTTGTCGACTAGATGAGGCAAAACTGTAATAATCTCTTGAGAAGGGATTTTGGATCCTGTTGCAGTAACAATACCGTACGAGGATAAAGACGCTTCAAACGGACTCTCTAGAACCATACTGGTCTAGTTCTTCTCAGACAGTCCATGATCAGATCTCAGCTGTAAAACACCATTTCAAATTGTATGAACATCAACAAGAAAAGTATTTAAATAAAAACAAAACTTTAGGGCAGCGCAGAATCTTTTTGTGGTAAAACAGTTTCTCTTTTCTCTAACCCTTCAGCGGTATCCCCACACCCGGCCCTCCAAGCGCACCTGGGCTCCCGGTTCTTGCGAACCAGGCTGACGAACGTCTCCACCTCGGTCTTGGTGATGTGTTTCTCCAGCAGCTTGCGGTTGTTGTGCAGCAGGGCGGTGATGGTGTCCTCGGCCAGGATGTCGTAGCCGATCTGACTCTGCATCACGCCGAACTGCTTCGCTATGTGCTCCTAGACATGGGGGGAGGGGCGGAGAGAGGTGGGTGGTCTCCTCTTTTTGTTTTTTTATTTTTTTGCGTCAGCAGAGACCTGACAGACCTGAAGATCAACAGTTAACCCAATAAATACAACAGCAGCAGCAGCTGGGACTCCGAGGACAGCAGATACCTTCGTCGTCATCATCCTCACCTGGTTCTTGCGGTAGTCCTCCTGCGAGTGTCGCAGGACTCGGTAGCAGAGTCGGAACATGTACTGGTACGGAGCGTTTTTCTGGTCGGCCAGCTCCTCCAGCTGCAGCAGCGGCCCCTCGCCTTCCCCCCGCTCCTTAAAGGGAGTCTTCAAGATGCCAAAGATCTGAACACACAGGTACAGCAGAGATCCTGCACATCAGGGGTTCTCTTGGTTCTCGTCATTCTTGGTTCTCAACTAAACTGATGGAAATGAAAAACTTCAAAAGGAATCTGGATTTCTGGTGATTTGACAGTTCAGGCAGCTTCTGACATCCTCATCTGAACTGGCTTCCCGTTAATCTTTTGATTTCTTTCTTGAACTTCCCAACATAATCCTGTCACTTTGTTTGGAGACGTGTCATTCGGGCAGCTTCTCAGACTTTCATGGTTCTGTGACATCAGAGAGCCAATCGGAGCTACAACGGCCACACGAAGGTCAACGTTTCTGGAAGTCCTGGTGCTTCATCATCAGCCACCAGCTGAGATGGTTCGAGTCGAGGTAGAACTCAGTGTGAAGAAAAAGCAGCAGCAAACCTCCAGCTACTTACTCGAGTGTCGCAGCGGCAGCAGCATCTGTGGCTCCAGAAAGCTTCGTGTCTTTTCTGTCAGGTTCAAACGTGACCCAAGCAACCACTGATGACCAACGAGGAGCTCCCCGCTGCAGACTGACCTGTTTGAGGATGTTCTGTTCCCTCATCAGCTTCTGCCTCTCACGGTTGGGTTTGCTCATGACCACGTCCAGGACCGGCTGGCCGCTGTTTATGACGTCGGCCACAAAGAAGACCACGTCCTCCAGCAGCTTGAGGGCGAACCTGAGGAACAGAGACGAACACTGGTGTAGGCGTCGACCGTGCCTCACTTTCCACGACTCCGTCACACGGCGGTGCGTTACCTGCGGTCGTTCTGGCTAATGAAGCCGCGGCAGAACTGATCCACCACGGTGCTCAGCATGGCGCTGGCGTCGTTGGCGAAGTCCAGATCTCTGATCTCCATCACAGGAACGGAGACGATGGCGAACGCCTCCTTGTCTTCCTTCGTGGAACACGTTCCCAGCTGCAGGACGATTTACATTTACATAAACGTGAGAGCTGAAAGCTAAATTACTAAAAGAATGAGCTGTCTCAGCCGTGGACAGTCGTAGACGTCTAGTATAGCAGCACTGACAAATCCCAAAGGCTTTTTTTAAGAAGAGGCGGAGCTACAGCCTCGGTCGACTCATAAGCCATCGTTTCAACATTAAAACCTCTGTATATAAGATATATAAGGGCTTTGATCACACCACAAGATGCCTGTTTGTCTATCTTTTCCAGCGCACGTTTTATTCACCTTTTTGGTATCCAATTTATCAATTAACCAGTGAAGTAAAAGTAATGTCCTTAACTCTGGTGGAACCACCACAGATCCCGGGGGCTCGCTGTTGATCATCCACGTAAAACGATCAGCAACAGCTGATCTGATGACAGATAAATGTCACCAGGCCCAAAAATACTCCTTTCACTTTCATGTGTAACAGAAGGCAGATTGAAATCCTAAAAAACATAAGGTTATCGTGTTCCTTTCTTCAAATGTGCTCATCTTCTTGGAACCAACTCACCATGAGCCTGATGGGCCGCTCCTCCTCGATGTCGATGGGAACGTTGGTGCTCTGGATCCACGTGTTGGTGCAAAGGTGTCTCAGTCGTACGTACGAGTTTCTGCAAGAACAAGATTTTCTGACATCAGCGTTGGGATTCGCATTCCGGCTGCCGCGGTTGTGAACTGACACTAAAATTTCTTCCCACCAATCCAGCCGTGAAAGCCCGTCGACACTGAGGGGACTCGATGAAAGCCTCGACAGACCATCTATACCCACGTGAGAACCGAGCAGATACCCTTCCCAGCTGGGGCTTCAGTTACAAGCTTCTACAACCTGAGTTTTCTGGGAAACTCCAAACCGTCCACCTTAATCTTCTCACGTCCTTGAGCAGGACACGGAGGTGAAAGGCAGGGGTACACCCTGGACAGGTCGCCACGTCATAATCATGCTTATGTCAGATAGTGACTGGTTCAGTGATGGTCTGAAAGAACCAGGAGGTGAACGCCACCTTCGCCTCCAGCTGAAGGCCGCTAGTCTTACTGTGGAGCTCTGCAGAAGTTTTACGTGAAGGAAAATTGAATGGAGGTGGAGACCCTAAAAGAGAGTTTTTCATTGCACCAACTGAGCATCTCTGAGGATTTTTAACATGAAACATCTGCAGGAGAAGAAAGGACCAGCGATTCCTACCGTGGCACAAAAGAGTCGGTTTTCTGCAGCGTGGTGGGGTCGAGCTCAAACAGTGAGGCGATGTCGTTCCCATGAGGCACCATCACCAGCTTGTACTTGATCCTCTCACCGTGGGAGCGTTTGTTGCTACGGCCACCATCCATCTGCAGGGAGGCCAGAGGTCAGGATGAGGACGAGAAGGAGATTTCAAACCAGACTTCTTCTAAGCTCGCTGTCATGGACAGTTAACACGCTCAGTGAGGCCTCACACTGTGAGGTTCTCAGATGTTGTCCTGTCAGGACGTTTCTGTCTTTTTCTGAACATCACAGTCTGACTGGAAACCTGGAAAACTGACAACTGTGTTCCTCTTAAAGAGTTTAACTTCAAATGGTCTGGAAATGGTTTTATAGCCCCTTTTATTTCCACTTCTTATATCTTTCCCTCATGTCTTTGTGTTAACAAGAATCTGGAATGTCCAGATTCCAGCAAGCTTTCAAAACATCTGATTTTACAGTGGTTTGCAGTAGGAGGGACGCAGTAGTGGGGTACTTAGTATTGCCCCTATGGCTATTTTCTAGTTGGCTTTTCATTTGGTTAAAGAAATTGTCCAGATTGTTCTCAAGGCTACAGTGCAACTTTAGTCATTGTTACAGATGTCTGCCATCCTCCAGAGGGTCATGTGGTTGTTTAAAATGAAGACGTTTGTGTTAACAACAGTTTAATCAGATTATTAAAGCAAGTTTTATTCTGCTCACGAAATAAACAAAAAAAGATGCGTTTCTGCTTGTAGACCTTCATGTGAGACAGGTCAAAAGATCTGCATCACTAAGGTTACCAATATCCTGAATGCTGTTAAAACAGACTAAAATATAGAGGCCCAAAGGCGGTTCCTTGTGGAACTCCAAAAACTTGTTTCGGTTTGATTTGAGTGAAGCAGTTCCATTAGGTTTTTTTTTTATGTGGAGTTTCCAGGTGTGGGTGGAGCAACAACAGGAAGGAAGTGACTCACTGACGACGACAGCTCAGGGATGTCTCCTCTATACCCAGGGTTCTCCTGTAGGAACAACAAAAATCTTCCTGATCTTAAAATAAAACAAAGATGTAATAAATGAGAGAAACCCTCTTGATGAAATAAACATTTACTCAAAGCTCTTCATCTCTGTGTATCTAAATTATTTGGAAATCACCGACTTGCACTTGAACACATCACTTATGAACTAAACCCTCAACACGTCGTTCTCCACCAATCGGAGCATTTCTGCTCATTCACGCCCTCATCAGAGATCCTGCAGGGTTGCCATGGTTACCTCGGCAGCCAGGTAGTTTCCGGTGGCCAGGTGTTTGAAGCGGTAGAGGCTGTTCCAGTGGCCCGCCCCTCCACGGCACGGGTCATGATGGACGACCTGATGGACCAATCAGAACACGGAGTTGAGAGAACGCTGCAGTCTCTGTAGGAGTGTGTGTGTGTGTGTGGGTGTGTGTGTAGGTACCTCGACCTCCCACAGCGCGTTGGAGCTGGTCGCTGACGTCGCCGACTGCCTCAGAGTTGTTCTCAGGAAAACGTGAAGTTTGCTTTTGTACTCGTCACATGTCAGAAACTTCTCCTGCTCGGCGTGGAACAAACGCACCACGTCGCCCTGACACACACATCACAGAGCTTGAAGTTTATGAAAATCAACAACATTTTGCATGAAAAAAAACACAACTTTAGGTCTACTGTAGACAAATGCAAGTGATTCCTCTAAAAACAAAACAATCGTGGATGAAGGGAAGCTTGTATAAATAAATATCATTCCATCCAAGCCACAGCTGCCCAACATCTGTCCACCGTGAGGCGCTGGCTGTCACTCACTCCTTTGAGGACTTCTTCTCGATGGTCACTGAACATCATGAACAGGTTGATCTTCCAGCTGGTGTTGCAGTTCACAGAGTTGACCTGCAGGGGGAGAAAGAGACCCGTCATCAGTTCTGATAGTGAGACGGTCGGGTTGCATTCAAACACGCTCCTGGTGCCGTCACACCTTCGTCGCCTAGTTTCTTTTTGATTGTGATTGCTGTGTCTTTGTGCTCACTTGTGTAATCAGATGTAATTTAATGTGTGTTTTTTTTATTTGTATCTCATTTTTGTCATGACGTCTCTTGGTAGCTGTGGTCTCAGCGTCAGAACTCATTTTCTGACATCTTTGTGTTTCTCTGTCATCATTTGTAGCTGTTTTATTGTTCTTTGTACTGATATTCTGTCACACTGTCTGTCAGCAGCTGCTTTGAGAGACTCTGATCTCCTCCGTGGCTGCAGGTAGACCAGTAATTATTACCAGAAACATCTGACAGGTTAGTTTGGAGGCTGAGGGAGTTGTCTGAGAAGCCACTGGTTTGTGTCTTTGCCTGGGAGGACAGGAAGTGGCGGGGCTTAAGTGATGGGCATCTGTCCTTCATAGCTGGAGGGCCTATGAGCTCTCACCTCTTTGCATCCCGGGTGGTCGGTCAGCTCGTAGTTGGAGGCGTGCAGCGGCTGACCGGCGTTCACCGGGTTCAGGATCACTTTATCTCCGACCACCACCTGCAGTCAGGAACAAAAACCCGTCACACGCCCACCCGGAGAGACGGCTTTCAGAAGAAAACGTTACTCCTGAAGTTGGAAACGTTACTGCAGGTTTCCACTCTTCTGTCACTTTAACACTGAACTCGTTTTTCTTTTCTGCTTTTTTATAATTTTAAATGGAAAGTTCAAACATACTGACATCCTGGTTTTATAGCTTTTACACATTCAGTAATGTAAATAGTTTTACATTTTATGGAACTTTACTCAATTTAAAGAATATGTAAATGAGAAAATGTATAATAGTCCTTTATCAAGCAAAGATCATATTTAATAACTTAAGAGAACAAAATAAAAAGCAAGAAAAAAGCAAAAGTCTTAAGGTTAAAAATGTAAATCTTAAATACTCACGAGAAACTAATGAAGTGACAAATGTTTCTAGCATATTTGTATTTTATATTGTTTTTATTAACTTAATAAAGTCAAAATAATGATACACATTATTATATTTGATTTAATATACATTTTAGTTTAATGATTTTGTGTTTCTAGAAAAGATTTGAAGTGAAACAAAGTGTCGACTGTCAGCTTTAATTTAAGAGGTTTCACAAAAATACACCAAAGTAGTTCTGGACTGAAGCAGTTTTCACGGCCTCAGAAGTCACGTGCATGCAAATATGGCGATAACATATCATCTTCTGCCTGGTCAGCTGTCACATCAGCAGTGAACACCAGCGAGATGTTCCCTCAGCAGCCTTGCATGTCCACTCCGCAACGCCGTCCTCCATGTCTGCTGTACATCATGAGATGTTTCTTTCCTTTTCCAGACTTTTCTCCTCCATCGTTCTATTACGTCTATCTTGGTTTCATCTGTCCAAAGAATCTGATTTCAGAGCATCTAAAGAAGAAAGTCTAAACTGTCTTTCCTGGTCTTGAACGTTTTCAGTGGTTTCCATCTTGTATTTACAGTCATGAAGGCGTTTCTTGCTTTAAGATGTTGACAGTGACATGTCTACAATCTCCAGAGGATTCTTGAGTTGTGTTGATGTTTATCTAAAACCGTTATCTTCTTTGGTCGTCCAGGCGTTTAGATGTTGTTGAACTCACCAGTTCATGAAACCACACTTTTTCTACCTCTCTTAAAGATAAATGTTGTTTCTTTCAGTCTGAAGATGACCTCTTTTCTTTGGACTTCATGTTGGTGGCTCCAGTCAAACATCTGAGAAACTCCAAGCCTGATACTAACGCCAGATCTTTGAGACGCCTCATTTGTCTTCAAGTAACGATACTTGAAACAAATACTTGGAAATGGAGGTACATTGCTTATAATGGCTGTAATATCTAAAAATGTCATTTCATATGCTTATGAAACCTCTTAGAGTAAAACCAAAATCACTTTGATCAAATCCTGATTGTTTTATTTAAAATCAATTGTGGTGCATAAACAGAAAACTTAAAAACTGACAGAGAATCTTTTTTTTTGTACTCTGTAGATAACGTCAAGAGTTTTCTACCTATCTTACATTATAATGAGGATGTTTTATAGATTTAAAAGGTTTGTATACTTTTATTTCTGTAAATATCTATAGTGTGCATGTGAGTGCAGCCTGTTTACGTTGTCGCCGTTGGCTCGGAGCTTCCAAAACGGCTGGATGAAGAGCCAGGAGCCTTCGTTTCCAGTCCCGTCAAGCGTGACACGCATGGCATTCTTCTCCAGCAGAGCCGGCAGCCGTTTGTTCACCGTCAGGTATTTATTGCTCTTCATGTGCAGCAGCTGGATAAAACCACTGGGGGAATTAGTCGTCATCACTGCAGCACAACAGCAGCATTCACACCTGTTACATTCACAACTGTTACATTCACAACTGTTACATTCACACCTGTTACATTCACGTCTGTAAACATTCACACATATAAACATTCACACCTGTAAACATTCACACATATAAACATTCACACCTGTAAACATTCACACATATAAACATTCACACGTATAAACATTCACACATATAAACATTCACACCTGTTACATTCACGCCTGTAAACATTAACGCCTGTATAATTCACAGCTGTAACACTAACACCTGTATAATTCACAGCTGTAACAGTACCATCTGTAAAATTTCCAGAAACCCAGAACATGTCCCCCGAGGAAGTATATTTATATATGTTCATAAAAGTGCTGTGGAACCCTTGTAACTCCGACGTAATAACATGCCTGCTTAAAAATTACATAAGACCTGGAAATATGTGAGTTTTGCACCAACATGATTTGTCATGGCAACACATCAAAGGTAAGAACCTCTGATGAAGAGTTGGGAATTATAAAGTGATGTTTTTCCTTCAACAGTCAGCTCAGTCAGTTCATGCCTCAGGATCTGTGAAGTCTTAAAACTGATAACTGGCTGGTGTTTGTAGCGTGTGGAAGCTGGTCACTAATGCCGCTTTTCCAATGTGTTCACTTAGTTGTTCTGTTTGGGCCTCAGTAGGATTAAAGCTGAGCTTCGTCTCATTCCTCTGATGGGCTGCATGTGAATGTAATGTTCTTAAATATGTTGTCAATCATCTCTGCGTCTTCTGACGCGGATCCGGAGATGCTTGTTAGGAACAGGTTAATACAGATGGAGAGCACAGATGTGTAATGGTTATGTTCTGTAAACTTTCCACACCCTCAAAACACACACTCACACACACACACACACACACACACACACACACACACACACACACACACACACTCCCTCAACACACACACCTACAGCCTCTTTCTGTGTGTCCACATGCTGCTATCTGTCAGTGTCAATATTGACTTCACTTCAAGCCTGAAGATCATTACACATACAAGTTGGGTGTGATTGTACAGAGTCCTTTAAAAACAAAAAAAAAAAAAACAAAAAAAACCCTTCAGTATCTGCTTTTATGTCCTTCTGGGGACTTTGAGCTTGGAGCTTGCTGCATTTGTCAGGTTGTGCAGTGTTATGTTGAGTGAACTGCTGGACCACAAGCTAAATCAGATGTGATGCTTTGGGGTCATGAAGTGCATAATGTCAAAAGTGGGTTCCTGCAGATACAGAAAAACAATGACATGTCCGGATGCGTCAGACGCATTTAGTGATCCTACATGCAGCAGCACAGCTCTGAACGGTGGGAGGAGAGTGACTCACTTATTTCCATGAACCGTTTACAAACAGACACACCTGCGTGGTCAGAAAGTTGAAATCTGAACCTGCAGTGGTTACATCTGGCCACTAGAGGGCAGCAGAGACTCAGATAACGTCACGTTTGTCTGATTTTGCTCTCCAGCTCCTGCTGGAACCATCACGCTGTTAAGCTTGTTAAAGAAACTTTTTTAAGGAATAAAAAAGACGTTTTTGATTTAGCGTCCTCAGTTATGATCTAAAACTTCACAAACATAAGGCAGATTAGTAACTTGACGAGTTTGTAGAATCAGCAGACAACAGCCTGGACACAGTGGAGCTAACAAGGCCAACTAAGCACCTCCTAATATCAGCCTCTTATCTGTAAGTGATTGTCCTTTGTCTCTGTGGCAGTTCATGGGTCTCATTTGTTGATTTTTGTTGTGTCTCTGTGATTGCTTATGTGTCTCCTCATAGTGGTTTCGCATCTCTTTGCTGTGATTTTATTTCTTTGGATGGCCTTTTATTCCATCTCATCAGGTATTTGCACTTCCTTGTGAATGCATGTGTCTTTGCATTCTGCTGGAACTGCAGCTTCACGTTCAGTTGTTCATGTTTACAAGTCAGAGTCACAGATATTCAGAGGATTGTCTGACCTCGTGAAGTCTCCATACATCTACTTTGAAGCAGACCTTCATCATGTCAGTTACCTGGATGACGGTTCCATATTTGACGACATCTCCGTGGACTTTCTTGTTTTCCGTCTCGTTCTGCTTCTGCTCCAGGTTGGACGCATGCTGCAGAACACAGTTCAGTTAGTTCAAACACCTGCTGATGAGCCCCAACTCGCTACACGGAGAGCATGGATAGAAGTGGTGAAGATCCAAAATTTAGCCAGAATGACCAAAACACCTGAGAATCCCACTGTGTGGTCACGTAGTCACTCTCAGTTCAGCTCATCTGATTTCCGGTCTGTACAGGGCGTACAGACGTGTGGATGTGTGCGTGTTACCTGTAGTTTCTGAAGCAGAACCATATCAGAGATCTTGTCCTTCTCATGCTTGGCTTGTTTGGCTTTCCAGAACTGTTTCTGAGCCGAGTACCGGCTCATCGGACAAACCTTAAACAGGCAGTCTGCATGGAGAAGACAAATTCAGGTGGAAATAAGTCATGAATCAATACTTCACTAGTTCATTTTGGTCATTCTGTAACGGGGGCTCTCCTGATGTAACACTAACAACAAACCGGTTTCGTGGGTATTCTTAATGATATCCTGTAGTATTTTTGGAAAACGACAAAAACAGATCGCCATTTACTTCGTTGCAGAACTAAATTTGTCTGATAAATGTCTTCTTCTGTTTTCTCCTCCCTCAGTTAAAAGCAGAGGTGATGCAGAGCGGTGGACAGAGTCTGACCAGGTCATTGGAGCTGGCCAACCAGAGACCGGCGATTCTGGTCTCCCCAGCTGCTGTTTCAAACCACAGACTGCAAAAAGGACTGGACCAGCGCTCCCGACGTCCCCAAAGGTTCGGCTCCTGTTTCCTGAGACGGATGCAGATGTTGCAGTGACAAGAGACCCGCCTCCTCCAGCTCACAGGTCCTTCTGCTTAAAACCACTTCTTTTATTGCTGTTATATCAGGATTTTAATTAGAGAAGGAAATTAGAAAGAAAAATAAAGCTGGAGTGAAAGGAAGGTGAAGGAAGGTAAATATTGACTCTCCTCCACATCCTGAATGTTAACGCTGTTTCGACAGCGCGTTTGTCGAGCAAACACAGTTTCACTGGGCGTGATTGTTCTGCGTTGTATCGTCAATGTCTGCTTCTGCTTCAGCTTCAGCGCTGCGTCATCAACGCGGCTGTTTTGGTGTTGTACAGCTGCGATAGAACTGGTTTGGAGGTGATTCACAGGCTGAATCCCTAAAACAATAACCAGAGCATCAAGTGGAATACGTCACTAAAGTCGCCGGCGTCGTCTTTTGTTGAAACCAAATGAGAACCGCCACTAAACGCCAAGAAGACACAACACACGCGGTGACGCTCGCCTTCCCAGTCGCAGTTCCACCTATTCAAGCCCCACACTGAATTTAGCGGAAACACTTTAAGACACTCAGACGCCGCGATGCTCCGTTAGGACTGTGAGACGGTTCTGGATCGCTGGGAGCGGAGCAGGTCCGGGATGAAGGGATGGGCGAGATGCTCTGGATTTAAAGTTTGAGCTGTCAGTCAACCTCTGTGATCTACTTGTAAACTGGTTCATCTGCTCGACGTCGCAGAGCTGGACTCATCAGATGGAAACATCTGTTTAGAAGTCAGCCTTCATCTTCTTCGTCATCATCATCAGAGAGAAACTGCTGGAAAACTTGTGCAGCAGCTGGAATCACATCACACGGTCATATTTGGTACAACACCCTGGGGGGTTGCGGGGCACCGGAGTCCAGGGCATAAATGGTGATTTCTGGGGTTTTCAGCTGCAATGATGTCTCACAGTCAACTCCGCAGAGATGTTTCCACTCCATCATGAAGTAGTTTTAATGGTTCAATCAAACCAAACAAGTCATCTTTCAAACTAAAGTAAAGCAAAGTACTGGTGGTACCAGACGGGCACGCTGCATTTGTAAGTCCTGCATTTCAAAGCACCGAACCAGGAGACATTTCTACGACCTTCAGACTGTTTCATGTTTGAGGAGTTCAAACGTCAGGAAACAACAAAGGACAACGAAAGATCGGTGCTTCTGGAATGATTCTTTTATGAACACATAATGTCTTAATTGCTATCGTCTATAATAACTTATATTCAAGACAGTATAATAAACACTTGCAGACAAAAACAAACAAACAAAAACAAGGGATAAATATTGGGATGGTAGGTGAACATCCTGTTTTCTTGTTGTCATCTGGATACTTTATTTATTTTGCAGAAAAACTGCCAAGCAGATTTATCTTATCTAGCATGTTACACCGACCCCAACATAAGACGACCCGTTACACCGACCCCAACATAAGACGACCCGTTACACCGACCCCAAAATAAGACGACCCGTTACACCGACCCCAACATAAGACGACCCGTTACACCGACCCCAACATAAGACGACCCGTTACACCGACCCCAACATAAGACGACCCTTAACACCGACCCCAACATAAGTCGACCCGTTACACCGACCCCAAAATAAGACGACCCGTTACACCGACCCCAACATAAGACGACCCGTTACACCGACCCCAACATAAGACGACCCGTTACACCGACCCCAACATAAGACGACCCTTAACACCGACCCCAACATAAGTCAACCCGTTACACCGACCCTAACATAAGACGACCCGTTACACCGACCCCAACATAAGACGACCCTTAACACCGACCCCAACATAAGACGACCCGTTACACCGACCCCAACACAAGACGACCCTTAACACCGACCCCAACACAAGACGACCCTTAACACCGACCCCAACATAAGACGACCCGTTACACCGACCCCAACACAAGACGACCCGTTACACCGACCCCAACATAAGACGACCCGTTACACCGACCCCAACATAAGACGACCCTTAACACCGACCCCAACACAAGACGACCCGTTACACCGACCCCAACACAAGACGACCCTTAACACCGACCCCAACATAAGACGACCCGTTACACCGACCCCAACACAAGACGACCCTTAACACCGACCCCAACATAAGACGACCCGTTACACCGACCCCAACATAAGACGACCCTTAACACCGACCCCAACACAAGACGACCCTTAACACCGACCCCAACATAAGACGACCCTTAACACCGACCCCAACATAAGACGACCCGTTACACCGACCCCAACATAAGACGACCCTTAACACCGACCCAACCAAGACGACCCGTTACCACCGACCCCAACATAAGACGACCCGTTTACACCGACCCCTACCCCCAACATAAGACGACCCTTAACACCGACCCCCAACATAAGTCGACCCGTTACACCGACCCCAACATAAGACGACCCGTTACACCGACCCCAACATAAGACGACCCGTTACACCGACCCCAACATAAGACGACCCGTTACACCGACCCCAACATAAGACGACCCTTAACACCGACCCCAACATAAGTCAACCCGTTACACCGACCCTAACATAAGATGACCCGTTACACCGACCCCAACATAAGACGACCCTTAACACTGACCCCAACATAAGACGACCCTTAACACCGACCCCAACATAAGACGACCCGTTACACCGACCCCAACACAAGACGACCCTTAACACCGACCCCAACATAAGACGACCCGTTACACCGACCCCAACATAAGACGACCCGTTACACCGACCCCAACACAAGACGACCCTTAACACCGACCCCAACATAAGACGACCCGTTACACCGACCCCAACACAAGACGACCCTTAACACCGACCCCAACATAAGACGACCCGTTACACCGACCCCAACATAAGACAACCCTTAACACCGACCCCAACACAAGACGACCCGTTACACCGACCCCAACATAAGACGACCCGTTACACCGACCCCAACACAAGACGACCCTTAACACCGACCCCAACACAAGACGACCCTTAACACCGACCCCAACATAAGACGACCCGTTACACCGACCCCAACATAAGATGACCCTTAACACCGACCCCAACATAAGACGACCCGTTACACCGACCCCAACATAAGACGACCCTTAACACCGACCCCAACATAAGACGACCCGTTACACCGACCCCAACACAAGACGACCCGTTACACCGACCCCCAACACAAGACGACCCGTTACACCGACCCCAACATAAGACGACCCTTAACACCGACCCCAACATAAGACGACCCGTTACACCGACCCCAACATAAGACGACCCTTAACACCGACCCCAACATAAGACGACCCGTTACACCGACCCCAACACAAGACGACCCGTTACACCGACCCCAACACAAGACGACCCTTAACACCGACCCCAACATAAGACGACCCGTTACATCGACCCCAACACAAGACGACCCGTTACACCGACCCCAACACAAGACGACCCTTAACACCAACCCCAACATAAGACGACCCGTTACACCGACCCCAACATAAGACGACCCTTAACACCGACCCCAACACAAGACGACCCGTTACACCGACCCCAACATAAGACGACCCGTTACACCGACCCCAACATAAGACGACCCGTTACACCGACCTCAACATAAGACGACCCGTTACACCGACCCCAACATAAGACGACCCGTTACACCGACCCCAACATAAGACGACCCTTAACACTGACTCCAACATAAGATGACCCGTTACACCGACCCCAACATAAGACGACCCGTTACACCGACCCCAACATAAGACGACCCTTAACATCGACCCCAACATAAGACGACCCTTAAAACGGACCCCAACATAAGACGACCTTTAACACCGACCCCAACATAAGTCAACCCGTTACACCAATCTCAACATAAGACGACCCTTAACACCGACCTCAACATAAGTCAACCCGTTACACCGACCCCAACATAAAACGACCCTTAACATCGACCCCAACATAAGACGACCCTTAAAACCGACCTCAATATAAGATGACCCTTAACACTGACCCCAACATAAGACGACCCTTAAAACCGACCCCAACACAAGACGACCCTTAACACCGACCCCAACATAAGACGACCCGTTACACCGACCCCAACATAAGTCAACCCGTGACACCGACCCCAACATAAGTCAACCCTTAACACCGACCCCAACATAAGACGACCCTTAACACTGACCCCAACATAAGACGACCCTTAACACTGACCCCAACATAAGACGACCCTTAACATCGACCCAAACATAAGACGACCCTTAAAACCGACCCCAACATAAGACGACCCTTAACACCGACCCCAACATAAGACGACCCGTTACACCGACCTCAACATAAGACGACCCGTTACACCGACCCCAACATAAGACGACCCTTAAAACCGACCCCAACATAAGATGACCCTTAACACCGACCCCAACATAAGTCAACCCGTGACACCGACCCCAACATAAGTCAACCTGTTACACTGACCCCAACACAAGACGACCCTTAACATCGACCCCAACATAAGACGACCCTTAAAACCGACCCCAACATAAGACGACCCTTAACACCGACCTCAACATAAGTCAACCCGTGACACCGACCCCAATATAAGTCAACCCGTTACACCAACCTCAACATAAGACGACCCTTAACACCGACCTCAACATAAGTCAACCCGTTACACCGACCCCAACATAAGTCAACCCGTTACACCGACCCCAACATAAGTCAACCTGTGACACCGACCCCAACATAAGACGACCTGTTACACAGCAAACCTCACCCCTGAACTTCTTCGGAGGGTTCTCCAGATCTCCAGCAGCGGGTTCGACCACACAGCGGTCGTCGACCAACCTGGAACACACCATCAGGAAGCACATTATCAATAACACAAAAGTCTTTTCTGCAACTGAAAACGACACCTTCCACAATTAACATATGTATGTTACTGACACAATAAATTACACAACCATATTTTTTAATGTATTGTTTTGCACAGATTTTTAAACTAAAGGAACTTTTTCTGAAACAACTGCACATCTGAGTGTACCTGCAACCTTTTGCTCTTATACTTTTGTAACATAATATTATTTAACAAACACCTAATCTTGGACCTGAAAATTGTGGTTATGCTGCAATAAAATATCCCATTAACTTGGATCAGTTGACAGTGGGTCGCAGTGGACAGTGTAGACTAATGTCTCTCTTCTCTCTGGTCTTCATCCTCTCTTTCTGATCTCCCTTTTCCTGTTCTACCCGGCTGGTCTTCAGCAGGAGGGTCCCCCTTTATGATCCAGGTCCTGATCCAGGTTTCTTCTCTCTTAAAGTGGAGTTTTTACCAGCCAGTGTTTGTGTAATACTTGTTCAGGGGTTCTGGCTCTGGTCATATTCTGGGTCATGTTCTGGGTCTCTGAAAAAATCCTAGAGACAAGTTGTGGCTTGGACGTTAAATTCTCTACTGAATCAGCTGAGATGTTTTTAAAATTAACACCTCTGTCAGCACCCGACAGAGCTCATGAAGGGAACAGAGCTGTTTTGTACTTCTCCTTAATGGGAATTTAAAAGTCAGTGGTGATGCTTCACCAGTAAGAGCTCACCTCTGCATGTGTGTTCATTCATCAAAATCATCAAAATCAGCCTCCCGTATCGTTACTGTGCAGGAAACCTGTGTTTTGGACTTCTGACTTGCCAGCTTGTAAAGAGCTAACCTTGATTCATCCAAAAATGGGCAAAAGACTGGAACAACAAAGCCTGGCCGTCAGCTGGCATGCGGCCACCTAACCTCACTATGATCCTGACTAACATTAATGTACAGTCATTCTGCTCAAATCTGGAACACGGTCTTAAACAAGGAGTTGAAGCAAAGACCGTCACACCTCTGGCCGAGTTCACTCAGAGCAACAGCAGCCATCCGTCAGTAGCAAACCCCAACCGTCTGACATCCAGGTTGAGGCTTACGTGGAAATAAAATTAATTGCAGTTCCCCAACTGGCCGCAATAATCCAATTAAACATTGATCAAAGAAAAGAGTGGATGTGCCAGAAAGTTCTACAGAAAAAATATTGTTTGAAGCCGAGGAAGAAAGATTAATCATCATCACTCAACTTTGAGCAGTGAAGCTAAAAAGCTAAAAAAGAAACCTGGGACCTGGGACTGGTTCTGGACTCAGACCTGAACTTTACCATCCACATGAAGACAGTAGTGAAGTCAGCCTGTTGTCATCTAGAGAACATGTGGAGGATTAAAGGACTGGTGTCTCAGCAGGACTCAGAAGACCTTGTCCAGGCTTTGATCTTCAGTAGACTGCTGCCCGAGTCCTCACTAAGACCAGGAGACTGGACCACATAACTCCAGGTCTTAGATCTTCACACTGGCTTCCCGTCTGTCCCAGAACAGATGTTAAAGTCTGGCTGTTGGTTTATAAATCTCTGAATGGTCTCAGACCAAAATCCATGTCTGATCTCCTGGACCATGATGAACCAACCAGAACCCTCAGGTCGTCAGGGCCACGCCCACTGTCTTTAATTTCTGGTTTTAAACTTTTTTACTTTTCATTACATTTTAATTCAACTTTTTTATGTAAAGCACTTTTAATTGTTTTGTACATAAACTTGCCTTTTGCTTTAAAAATATTGTATTTTGACTTTCATAAATACTAAAGCAACTCTAAAAACACAGTGTATTCAAAAAAACAAATCCATACATATTTAGGACGTTCCACGATGTAAATAAGTTTATATCTGGACAAAGGTTGGACTAAACCACGCTGACAACACGTATGTTGCTCGAAGTCCCCCCCCTAAATTAGGAACGAGCTTTGGTCCCAACAAGGTCAGTAAATACACCTGAAAACGTCCTCATGAGTTGACAAAAATAAAACCACACACACACAGACGCTACATTTCCATCTCTTCACATTAACTTACCCCACCACCACACCTTCATCTCAACATAGAACCAAGGTTTCAAACTTGAATGTACTGATTTACCTCATGGAGACTTTATCTCAAACTGTTATCTCAAAGCTTTCTTCAGCTAAATTAAAAAAAAACAATTATAATGTTTGGGTTGAAAGAGAGCACTGAAGACTGACTCTCATGATGATGGAAAAGTTACTCATGAATGAAGAACACTGATAAAATGATCTCAGCTTCCACCACTATCAGTAATTAGATCAGTTTGTTACCATTAAAGCTCGACTGAGGTGCCTCGCGTCAAGACGCGATCTAGATAAACCTGTTCATGTTTTTTTTCTCTACAAACCAAACTACCTGTTAGACATGTTCCAGCAGTATGCACCTGTGAGAACTCTGAGATCTGTGATAAGAAGATGCACCATCTTACCCGAAATAAAAACCCAACACCGTCAAAAACCTGAACCCGCTGTTAAACTCCAGGCTGCCAAAGGTTCCGTCTCCAGCCATGTTTGTGAACGTCTACAGACTCCAAGACTGTTCTCTGATTTCAATGACCTGCTGTCTTTAATATGCGTTGATTACGACTGTTCAATCATCGTGGGATGCTTTAACATCCATGTTGACAAACCCAACACAGAAGGGCTAAAGAACTATGTGACGTGCTAAAACGCTTTGGTTTGACTCAACAAGTGAAACAGACAACAGACAAATTCAATTCACTTTTATTTATGTAGCGTCTATTACAACACAGTTGTCTCTAGGATCTTTCCAGAAACCAGAACATGACCCTGATCACTTATTACATAAACAACGGCAGGTAAAAACTCCCCTTTAAGAGGGAAGAAACCTGGTTCAGGACCTGGATCATAAGGGGGAAAAAACCTGGTTCAGGACCTGGATCATAAGGGGGGACCCTCCTGCCAAAATGGGGCCATATTTTGGACTTGATCGTCAGTAAGGGTCTCAACATTTCCAAGGTCTGTGTGGCCCTGTCTAGCCCTGTTTCTGTTTTCTACGAAAGCCTAATTCCCATACACTCAAGTAACCAAAGAGAAGTCATAAAGCAAGTTTTTTAAGGACAATTCAACTAAAACCTTTAGCCAAGTCCACTCTGCCCTGTAACTCAGTAAATGGACTTTAGATAACTTCCACTCTAAAATTTCAGATGTCATTGATTCCTTTGCTTCCACTGAGGTGAAGGTTGTCTCTGTTAAGAAGAAACGCCCCACTAGTAAAAAGTGAAAAAAGGGAGTGTCAAAGAGCCAAATGAAGATGGTGAAAGACCGGGCTCCAGGTTCACTACGAGCCCGGTCTTGTAGTGAGCCTGGAACCTGGAGACTGGCCTCCAGGTTCCAGGCTGACACATGTTGAAAAACCTTCCTGTGTCGGCAGCATCTGAACTCCACTCTACTAAGACCTGCAATGAATTTGACAACTTTTTTACTGAAAGTCCAGAAGATTAGAAAAGCACTCAGTGCAACAATATTAAGTCCAGGAACAGTGCTGTGCCCAATCAAAATATATTTGGACAAATTGACACAATTTCACCCAATCAACTACAAAAACCTGGAGCGTATTATGGATCAGCTAAACTCCTGTTGTCTCCATATTTTACCCACTGCTTTCTTCAAGAAAGTTTCACCCGTCATGGCATCTGATCTGATTCAAATAGTAAACTCCTCCCGTTTTTTAAGTGTTGAGGACAGCAGTCATCTAACCAGTAAAAAAGAACAAAGAACAATCTGAACAAGCTGCTAATGCAAAATTACAGACCCATCTCAAATCTTCTGTTCATCAGTAAGGTTATTGAAAAAGCTGTGTTTGAACAGTTAAACACCACCTCCGGACATCTTCCAGCCCGGTTTTCGTGCTCACCACGGCACTGACACTGCCCTTGTCAAGGTGTGCAATGACATCCACATAAATACAGACTGTGGAAGAACCACAGTGCTGCTTTTATTGGACCTCAACACAGCATTTGACAGCGTTGACTATGGTATATTACTAGAGCGACTGGAGAATTGGGTCAGACTTTCCGGCACAGTACTTGACTGGTTTGAGTCTTACCTAAAGGAGAGGGACTATTTTGTGTCAATAGGTAATTTTACACCAGAATCAAAAAAATTACATATGGAGTTCCCCAAGGTTCCATCCTATGACCCCTCCTATTTAACATCTACATGTTTCCGCAAGCTCAGATACTAATAAACAACAAGATAAGTTACCATGACTACACAGATGACACACAACTTTACATGACAATGTCACAGGTGACGATGAGCAAGCAACAAGACCTAAGTAGTTGTTTTTGAACCAAAAGAAGCGCGTTTAAGAGTCAGCACACAGCTTCAGGTATTACAGCTACAAACCAGTGATGAGGACCGAAATCTGGGTGCAGTCGTGGACTCAGACCTGAACCTTCAGAGACACATTACAACAATGACAAAGTCGGGCTTCTATCACCTGAAGAACATCTCCAGGATCAAAGACCTAATGTCTCAGTAGGATTGTGAAAAACTCATCCATGTGTTTATCTTCATTAACAGCGTCTTCACAGGTCGGCCTAAAACATCAGTCAGACAGCTGCAGCTGATCCACAACGCTGCTGCCCGAGTTCTCACTAGAACTAAGAAAGTGGACCACATCAGTCCAGTTCTGAGGTCCTGACACTGACTCCTGTACCCCAGACAACAGACTTTAAGATAATTATGTTAGTTTATAAATCACTGAATGGTTCAGGATCAAAATACATCAGAGACGTGTTGTTGCCATATCAACCATCCAGACCTCTCAGGTCTGGTTCAGATCTTCTGGTTCAGGTCTACTCTGTGTCCCCAGAGTCAGAACCAAACATGAAGAAGCAGCATTCACCTTTTATGCTCTGAATTATTTAAACAATTCTGAATTTAGATAGTAAGGTAATTTCAGGTGGGACCTTTAGAGAGCTGTGCGTTAGTGAAGGTCCAAAACCCTCAATGAACTGAAGCAACGATGGAAAGAAGACTGGACCAGAATTCCTCCAACACTGACACACTGATGAAATCATGAAAGTTTCATCAAGTTATTGCTGCCAACGGTACATCTACAGGCTGCTGCATCAGGTAATGCTGATTACCTCCGTGACTTTGTGACTTACTTTTTTTGGCTTTGTTTCATTTGTGACATGGTGAAAAAAGTTACATGCTGTTGTTCATTCCTAACTTCCTATAGATCTTTAAATCTCTCTAATCTTTCCTTTCCACACACACACACACACACACACACACACACACACACATACACATACACACACACACACACACGCACACACACACACACACACACACACACACACACACACACACACACACTGCGACCAGCAGTCAGTCGGCAGGATTACCTGATTACCTGATTACCTGTTCAGTCAGTCAGGCCTGCCGACATCCATAAACAGGATTTATGCCTCATGTTAACAAAAATAAAGACTCCTTAATGTAATAGATGTGTAATAGATGTGTAATACTGTGACATTGTCAGGAGTATTTGCATGACTTTCTCTGAATCACATTTTTGCATCGCGGTTTAAAGCAAAACCAAAGCCTGTAAACAAATCAGTTCATGCAGATGATGGTTAGAAGCTCCTACAGGCGTCTGAGGTTCAACGCTGAGCTCTGACACAAGACAATTAAAATCCAGGACACGCAGACGCCACCACATCTTAAGTTAATTAAAAAAACCTGGAAGAACACAAACTACCTTCATCCATCCACCCATCCACCCATCCATTCATCCATCCACCTATCCACCCATCCATCCGTCCACCCATCCATCCATCCATCCATCCACCTATCCATCCATCCACCCATCCATCCATCCATCCACCCATCCATCCATCCATCCACCCATCCATCCATCCATCCATCCACCTATCCATCCGTTCACCCATCCATCCATCCATCCATCCACCTATCCATCCATCCATCCACCCATCCATCCATCCATCTATCCACCCATCCATCCATCCATCCACCTATCCATCTATCCATCCATCCGTCCATCCACCCATCCACCCACCCATCCACCCATCCATCCACCGATCCATCCATCCACCCATCCACCCATCCATCCATCCACCCATCCATCCATCCACCCATCCATCCATCCACCTATCCATCCATCCATCCACCCATCCATCCATCCACCCATCCACCTATCCATCCATCCATCCATCCATCCACCTATCCATCCGTTCACCCATCCATCCATCCATCCACCTATCCATCCATCCATCCACCCATCCATCCACCTATCCATCCATCCATCCATCCACCTATCCATCCGTTCACCCATCCATCCATCCATCCACCTATCCATCCATCCACCCATCCATCCACCTATCCATCCATCCATCTATCCACCCATCCATCCATCCATCCATCCACCTATCCATCTATCCATCCATCCATCCATCCATCCATCCACCCATCCACCCATCCACCCACCCATCCACCCATCCACCCATCCATCCACCGATCCATCCATCCACCCATCCATCCATCCATCCATCCACCTATCCATCCATCCGCCCATCCATCCATCCACCTATCCATCCATCCATCCACCCATCCATCCATCCATCCATCCATCCATCCACCTATCCATCCATCCTGGATTGATAAAGCCAACTTGGCTATCACCATCATCATCACCATCACCATCACCATCATCATCACCATCACCATCATCATCATCATCATCTGTAAAAGCAGAGATGTTATTCTGAGACCAGCAAACTGGACCTTTCGCTCCTTGGCTGCAACTAGAAATTCAAAAAAGTCATGAACTGAATCTTGGACACAGGTCAGCTCTAACAGAGTCCAATTCCCTGGGACAAATCCAACCTACTACTCCGGACTAAGCTCTCGCTCTTTCTATGTGGGGACGGAACTGCACCGCAAGGTTGTAGAGCTGGTCCAGGGTTCCACAACCAGGTCAGAACCCACACTGTTCTACACAAGGCTGAGGTTCAACTCTTCTCCTGCACCCCAGCAGGAAGCTGACCAGGGGGATTAAGGAGACTGGTTCCCCCATATTTATTTATTCTTTGTGCCTCTGTCAAGTGAAAGCCTGCAGACTGTCTTTAACTAAAACATCTTTTCTTTGCTTGAACTTTCTCCTGTTTTCGTCTCTTTCCACATCTCATCACTTCCACTTTTCTTTCCCTCGTTCCTCATCTGTTTTCCATTCTTTTGTCTCCCTTTACCTCAACAGCAGACTAAGTTCTTTCCTCCACCTGCCAGGTGTTTTCCAGCAGTGTCTACACGTGCTGAACAGTTCTGCTGATTGCTCCATTTACACTCATCCAGGTGTGTTGAGTCAGTGACCGAAGCTGAACTTCTGCATTACAGAAGATGAACGCTTCTCAGAAATGAGAGAACATATTTGTGCCTGCACTTTAATTCCTAGAGTTCAGAAACTCGGCACCAGAAGAACCAGACGGTCAACCGTTTTTACTCATGATGTTTGTTCTTTATCGATAAGTAATAAGTAATTGCAAACTGCTTGACAGTACAATGGACACACTAATGACATCATTTATTTATTCTGCAGGTTTGAAGGAGACAACAAGCCTTTGTGAGGAGAGATGAGATGCTGAAGTCTGGTTGATCCAGCCTGAAGCCCACAGTGTTTCTGCAGAAGGATTTGATTATATGAAAACCAGCAGGTTTATCCATCATCTGTCACCTGACCGGTACTCCCTATTCAAATATCTGACTCTGAAATGACTGATCAAACAAATCTCAACGATGCACTGGAGTCCTCCAGCTACAGATGGTCCGGGGATTCCCTCACACTGATGGACGTCCATGGACAGGTTCATGGACAAGATTATGGACATTCATGAATTTAAGTTCATGGATACTCATAGACAAGTATGTCAAGGATGTTTAATGGAAAAGTTCATGGACAAGTTCTTAGACAAGTTCATGGACATGTTCTTCATGGACAAGTTCTTAGACAAGTTCTTAGACAAGTTCATTGACAAGTCCATGGACAAGTTCATGGACAAGTTCATGGACAAGTTCTTAGACAAGTTCATGGACAAGTTCTTAAACAAGTTCTTAGACAAGTTCATGGACAAGTTCTTAAACAGGTTCCTGGACATTCATGATGAAGTTCTTAGACAAGTTCATGGACAAGTTCTTAAACAAGTTCTTAGACAAGATCATGAATAAGGTCTTAGACAAGATCATGAATAAGTTCTTAGACAAGTTCATGGACATTCATGGACAAGTCAATAATGATTAATGGACAAGTTCATGCACGAGCGAGACTTAAACAACTTCCTCCAACATTTTCATCTGCTCCGTTTAATCATCTTAGTGACAAGATGACATAAACGTCATCAAACCAGCAGATCACCAGAATCATTGCCCCGTATTGATGTGTTTGGTCCCACAGGAGACATGATTGACCAGTAATCAGTGAGGACGATGTTGTTTGGTTTGAGTGATGCAAACAGGTTCACTTGGATTTTCTGCATTACAAAAGACACCAAACCAAGAAAATACTACCCGTCTACAATCTCAACGACTAGTTTCGACCAGCACAAACAAACTAACTAGCCAACTAAAACCACACTGGAAAACACAGAAACTACAACACCAACACGCGTTTCCTGTGTCAAATTCAGTGGAAACCGCTGTTGAGACCCCTTCTGCTTGCTTCAGAGGTGGCCGTGTGCTGATGCTGAAAATGGTGATCGTTGGTTTTTATCAGTGGTGTTCAGATGGAAGGGAGGAGAAAAGAGCAAGCGTGGAGGAGTGGGTGGGATTGGCCACCACAGGAAGCACACACCTTCATGGGAAACAGAAGCACAACCCTCAACCTTCTCTGACCTCTCCACCCAGAACCGGTCTCTGATGTGGACCCAAAACCTGTTCTGAAACTGGAAACAGCCCAGACCCAACATCCTCACGCCACAAATGTATGAGTGCACACGCAGACACACACACACACACACACACACACACACACACACACACACACACACACACACACACACACACACATACATACACACACACACACACACACACATACACACACACACACACATACACACACACACACACACATACACACACACACACACATACACACACATACACACACATACACACACACACACACACACACACACACACACACACACACACACACACATACATACATACACACACGCGGTGGCCATTTCTGTCCGATTGTATGGCAGGAAAAGGAAGTGGTACCGAGTATGTCCCAGAGAGATTTCCAGCATCAGTGTGTGTGTGTGTGTGTGTGTGTGTGTGTATGTACATGTGTGTGTGTGTGTGTGTACATGTTTGTGTATGCATGTATGTGTGTGTGTGTGTGTGTGTGTGTACGTGTGTGTGTGTGTGTACGTGTTTGTGTGTATATGTGTGTGTGTGTGTATGTGTGTGTGTGTACGTGTGTGTGTATGTGTGTGTGTATGTGTGTGTGTGTGTACGTGTGTGTGTACGTGTGTGTGTACGTGTGTGTGTGTACGCGTGTGTGTGTGTGTGTGTATGTGTGTGTGTACGTGTGTGTGTGTATGTGTGTGTGTGTACGTGTGTGTGTACGTGTGTGTGTGTGTGTGTACGTGTGTGTACGTGTGTGTGTGTGTGTGTGTGTGTGCGTGTGTGTGCGTGTGTGTGTGTTTGTGTGAGTGTGTGTGTGTGTGTAGAACACAATAATGTCAGACGT
The DNA here is from genome assembly GCA_014839995.1 of Xenentodon cancila. Taxonomy (NCBI): domain Eukaryota; kingdom Metazoa; phylum Chordata; class Actinopteri; order Beloniformes; family Belonidae; genus Xenentodon; species Xenentodon cancila. The sequence continues at coordinate 1,662,041 of CM026204.1, read as the reverse complement.
TCCTGAACCCTCAGGAACATATCAGAAGAAAACCTCACATGTCTGCAGAAAGTGTTGGGAGAGTGGCGGATGATTCTGAAATCGGTTCATGAATGTCAAAAATCGGTTTCCTGAATGTTAATTGATACCGTAACAATGACGTGTACATTACAGAAACCAGAAATGCGATCGCCACCCGCAACATTAGAACCTATTCTATCAAAGATCTTCAGCTTTTATGGCCTTTTATTGACAGTGATGGGTCTCCAGGGCCCCTTTAAAGCAGCACAAATGTTAAACTATCTCTTAATTTCATTTGATGGAATATGTGACCAAGTTTAAGGTGCATCATTCACATCTTGCAGTGTTTCAGTCTGCCATCAGAAAGAACCACCCAGACTAAGTTTACACTCCCATCCTGGTTGTCTCACGGGAACATCTGTGCAAAGCTTTAGCTGAAGATGGATGAAACCAGCTCCCAGAGCTGCAGAGGAGGTCAGCAGAGACGAGTAACGCTGTCAAGAAAGTGATGACTGAGGAGAAAACGGTCGTCTCTGTATCCCGTCTAGACAACACTGCTGTTGCTTAAAACGAACGTAGATGCAACAGGTAACTCGTATGTGGAGCTGGACACAACTCCAGGAGGAGCTTGAGGAGCATGACTTCACAGAGGAAGGAAAACTTCAGGATGACTCGACAACTGCTGATGAGTTTCTCGGGACTGTTGACCTGCTGCATGGGGACCTCCGGAGCCAGTTCCTGCAGAAAATCATGGCATGACCTCCTTCCATTTGTTTTATGGAGAGAAGATATTGGAACCACATTGATTATGGATCAATAGTGATACTTTTATTTGTCTAACGTTCCAAATTTTCACAAAGGAAAGAAAAAAGAAGTCCTGTAGTGAACAACAAAGTATAATTGTTTAAATGTTTCTCTGAAATGTAATCAAATGAAATCAGACGGTGCTGAGAGATTCCCATCCCGACTTTAATCCCAAATGAAATGAAAAAGAACCCGCTCATAGTTCGGATCAGAGCATTGATGGGAACTTACTGGAGAACGAAAACTTCTCACAGCTGCGGTTAAAAACACAATTTAATTACCTCATTCCATTTCAAAAGAGGAAATTATTGAAAATCTTTTGTGGATATCTAAAAAGTTAACTTAATGGTGAAGGGATGTTTAACCAAAGCAATAATGGAAAAAGTCCTTTTTAAATCTTTCAGGAATATGACCAGTTCCCACAACTGAGCGAAAGATCAAATCTGTCAGAACCTAAGAAAAAAATGAAAACCTATTTGTCTCCACGTGAAACATAAATCTGGCTGTGAATCGTGGACTTTTTCAGGACATCTAAGAGAAGCATAAAGAACACATCTGCAAACATCTGCAATTGTTACTGAAGAACAGAAACAGGTGCTGCTCCTCACCCGCTGTCCCGCAACCTCACGGATTATGTCGTCGTTGAGCCTGCAGTTCCTCTCCTGACCACTAGGGTCCAGATCCAGAACTGCAGTTCCTCTCCTGACCACTACAGTTCAGATCCAGATCTGCAGTTCCTCTCCTGACCACTAGGGTCCAGATCCAGACCTGCAGTTTCTCTCCTGACCACTAGGGTCCAGATCCAGACCTGCAGTTCCTCTCCTGACCACTAGGGTCCAGATCCAGACCTGCAGTTCCTCTCCTGACCACTAGGGTCCAGATCCAGAACTGCAGTTCCTCTCCTGACCACTACAGTTCAGATCCAGATCTGCAGTTCCTCTCCTGACCACTAGGGTCCAGATCCAGACCTGCAGTTTCTCTCCTGACCACTAGGGTCCAGATCCAGAACTGCAGTTCCTCTCCTGACCACTACAGTTCAGATCCAGATCTGCAGTTCCTCTCCTGACCACTAGGGTCCAGATCCAGAACTGCAGTTCCTCTCCTGACCACTAGACTCAGGATCCTTATTTGCAGTTTCTCTCCTGACCACTAGGGTCCAGATCCAGACCTGCAGCTCCTCTCCTGACCACTAGGGTCCAGATCCAGAATGGCAGCTTCTCTCCTGACCACTGGGGTCTGGATCCAGACCTGCAGTTTCTCTCCTGACAACTAGGGTCCGGATCCAGACCTGCAGCTTCTTTCCTGACCACTAGGGTCCAGATCCTAATCTGCAGTTCCTCTCCTGACAACTAGAGTCCAGATCCTTATCTGCAGTTTCTCTCCTGACCACTAGGGTTCAGATGAAAACCTGCAGTTTCTCTCCTGACCACTAGGGTCCAGATCCAGAACTGCAGTTCCTCTCCTGACCACTAGGGTCCAGATCCAGAACTGCAGCCACTAGGGTCCAGATCCAGTCATGCAGTTCCTCTTCTGACCACTATGGTCCAGATCCAGATCTGCAGTTCCTCTCCTGACCACTACAGTTCAGATCCAGACCTTTAGTTTCTCTCCTGAACACTAGGGTCTGGATCCAGACCTGCAGTTTCTCTCCTGACCACTAGAGTTCAGATCCAGACCTGCAGCTTCTCTCCTGACCACTGGGGTCTGGATCCAGACCTGCAGTTTCTCTCCTGACAACTAGGCTCCGGATCCAGACCTGCAGCTTCTTTCCTGACCACTAGGGTCCAGATCCTAATCTGCAGTTCCTCTCCTGACAACTAGAGTCCAGATCCTTATCTGCAGTTTCTCTCCTGACCACTAGGGTTCAGATGAAAACCTGCAGTTTCTCTCCTGACCACTAGGGTCCAGATCCAGAACTGCAGTTCCTCTCCTGACCACTAGGGTCCAGATCCAGAACTGCAGCCACTAGGGTCCAGATCCAGTCATGCAGTTCCTCTTCTGACCACTATGGTCCAGATCCAGATCTGCAGTTCCTCTCCTGACCACTACAGTTCAGATCCAGACCTTTAGTTTCTCTCCTGAACACTAGGGTCTGGATCCAGACCTGCAGTTTCTCTCCTGACCACTAGAGTTCAGATCCAGACCTGCAGCTTCTCTCCTGACCACTGGGGTCTGGATCCAGACCTGCAGTTTCTCTCCTGACAACTAGGCTCCGGATCCAGACCTGCAGCTTCTTTCCTGACCACTAGGGTCCAGATCCTAATCTGCAGTTCCTCTCCTGACAACTAGAGTCCAGATCCTTATCTGCAGTTTCTCTCCTGACCACTAGGGTTCAGATGAAAACCTGCAGTTTCTCTCCTGACCACTAGGGTCCAGATCCAGAACTGCAGTTCCTCTCCTGACCACTAGGGTCCAGATCCAGAACTGCAGCCACTAGGGTCCAGATCCAGTCATGCAGTTCCTCTTCTGACCACTATGGTCCAGATCTAGAACTGCAGTTCCTCTCCTGACCACTAGGGTTCGGATCTAGACCTGCAGATTTTCTCCTGACCAGTAGGGTCCAGATCCAGACCTGCAGATCCTCTCCTGACCACTAGGGTCCAGATCCAGAACTGCAGTTCCTCTCCAGACCACTAGGGTCCAGATCCAGAACTGCAGTTCCTCTCCTGACCACTACAGTTCAGATCCAGATCTGCAGTTCCTCTCCTGACCACTAGGGTCCAGATCCAGACCTGCAGTTTCTCTCCTGACCACTAGGGTCCGGATCCAGACCTGCAGATCCTCTCCTGACCACTAGGGTCCAGATCCAGAACTGCAGTTCCTCTCCTGACCACTAGGGTCCGGATCTAGACCTGCAGCTTTTCTCCTGACCACTAGGGTCCAGATCTAGCTCTGCAGTTCCTCTCCTGACCACTAGGGTCCGGATCTAGACCTGCAGCTTCTCTCCTGACCACTAGGGTCCAGATCCAGACCTGCACATCCTCTACTGACCACTAGGGTCTAGATCCGTATCTGCAGTTTCTCTCCTGACCACTAGGGTCCAGATCAAGACCTGCAGCTCTTCTCCTGACCACTAGGGTCCAGATCCAGACCTGCAGATCCTCTCCTGACCACTACAGTTCAGATCCAGACCTGCAGTTCCTCTCCTGACCACTCGGGTCCAGGTCCAGACCTGCAGCTTTTCTCCTGACCACTAGGGTCCAGATCCAGACCTGCAGTTCCTCTCCTGACCACTAGGGTCCAGGTCCAGACCTGCAGCTTTTCTCCTGACCACTAGGGTCCAGATCCTTATCTGCAGTTCCTCTCCTGACCACTAGACTCAGGATCCTTATTTGCAGTTTCTCTCCTGACCACTAGGGTCCAGATCCAGACCTGCAGCTTCTCTCCTGACCACTAGGGTCCAGATCCAGAATGGCAGCTTTTCTCCTGACCACTAGGGTCCGGATCCAGACCTGGAGCTCTTCTCCTGACCACTAGGGTCCAGATCCAGACCTGCAGTTCCTCTCCTGACCACTAGGGTCCAGATCCAGACCTGCAGTTCCTCTCCTGACCACTAGGGTCCAGATCCAGACCTGCAGTTCCTCTCCTGACCACTAGGGTCCAGATCCTTATCTGCAGTTCCTCTCCTGACCACTAGACTCAGGATCCTTATTTGCAGTTTCTCTCCTGACCACTAGGGTCCAGATCCAGACCTGCAGCTTCTCTCCTGACCACTAGGGTCCAGATCCAGAATGGCAGCTTTTCTCCTGACCACTAGGGTCCGGATCTAGACCTGCAGCTCTTCTCCTGACCACTAGGGTCCAGATCCAGACCTGCAGTTCCTCTCCTGACCACTAGGGTCCAGATCCAGACCTGCAGTTCCTCTCCTGACCACTAGGGTCCAGATCCAGACCTGCAGTTCCTCTCCTGACCACTAGGGTCCAGGTCCAGACCTGCAGCTTTTCTCCTGACCACTAGGGTCCAGATCCAGACCTGCAGTTCCTCTCCTGACCACTAGGGTCCAGGTCCAGACCTGCAGCTTTTCTCCTGACCACTAGGGTCCAGATCCTTATCTGCAGTTCCTCTCCTGACCACTAGACTCAGGATCCTTATTTGCAGTTTCTCTCCTGACCACTAGGGTCCAGATCCAGACCTGCAGCTTCTCTCCTGACCACTAGGGTCCAGATCCAGAATGGCAGCTTTTCTCCTGACCACTAGGGTCCGGATCCAGACCTGGAGCTCTTCTCCTGACCACTAGGGTCCAGATCCAGACCTGCAGTTCCTCTCCTGACCACTAGGGTCCAGATCCAGACCTGCAGTTCCTCTCCTGACCACTAGGGTCCAGATCCAGACCTGCAGTTCCTCTCCTGACCACTAGGGTCCAGATCCTTATCTGCAGTTCCTCTCCTGACCACTAGACTCAGGATCCTTATTTGCAGTTTCTCTCCTGACCACTAGGGTCCAGATCCAGACCTGCAGCTTCTCTCCTGACCACTAGGGTCCAGATCCAGAATGGCAGCTTTTCTCCTGACCACTAGGGTCCGGATCTAGACCTGCAGCTCTTCTCCTGACCACTAGGGTCCAGATCCAGACCTGCAGTTCCTCTCCTGACCACTAGGGTCCAGATCCAGACCTGCAGTTCCTCTCCTGACCACTAGGGTCCAGATCCAGACCTGCAGTTCCTCTCCTGACCACTAGGGTCCAGATCCAGACCTGCAGTTCCTCTCCTGACCACTCGGGTCAGCAGGATGCCTCTATGTTTCCCAAAACACACTTTTCTTTTTTTATCCTACTCTGTTGCAGTCACGTCTTAGATGATTATTTATCATCAACACTGTAGAGGTACGAGAGCCTTCGACACACGTCCTCAAAACCAGGTCTGAATACGGATTTGCTCCGAACAAACTCAGCTGCAGTCGCAGGCTCCTCAGCACAGGCTTTTCCCACCGTGGCCCCTGAAATTCCAGGACTCGTCCTTCAGCTTCCAGACACAACAGTTCAGAGAACGACTAAAACAGATGCAGCAGCGCTGAGCTCCATTCCTGGACCATCCCGGTTGAGGACACCTGGTGGGACCGGGGCTTTATCAGAAGGGTGTTATGTACTCGGATCAGCTGGAATCCGTTGTCCGATCTCCCCGTGATAAGCACAAAGAAATGCTGGTTCAACTCTGGGATCTGCAGAGCCAGTGTTGCTCATTTTGTCGTCACAGCTCGGGAGGGGAGCCGTTTTGTTTCAGACGTGGTCGGTGAAAGGATCAAAGGATCGCTTTGAAGCTGAACATACACAAAACCTCTGTTTATTTGGTCAAATTTAAAAAGATAAAGAGGCCCATCAAGCCCCAACTTAGATCTGGAGCAGTTCTTGATTCTGACGCCAGCATCAATCAAGTCATTTGTTAAAGATGAATCTATATTAAAATTGTGATGAGGACGTCTTTATTTAGTTATCAAATACGCAGGAGCCGACTGCCGTGAACATTTCCCGGGGGGACATTTCTTCTGTGTAACTCTAGTCATGCTGCCAGCATTGTGACGTAAAACAAATTAAGCAATATTCTTCCTAAGTTAGTCATTTCAGGACAAATTACTGTCCATCCACTGCTGCTCAGCCAGAACAGGCGATCTGTGGAGAACAGACGGCAGGTTTTGGACAGAGCTTTAGACTCTGCACCTAAACTCTCCCGTTTTTCTCATCTGTCCCGGTATTTCCAGATTAAATGATTACTAATAAAAAAACATAAAAATGTTGGCTCGAACCTTTGTTGAGCTGAAGTTTGAAAATGTCTTTTTGTGTTCCAACACCAGTCTTAAAAACCCAAACTAAATAAATAAAAAACTCCGAGTCTCTTCAAGGTTTGACTTCCCAACTCGTCCAGCTTGGCCGTCCTGAAAATTCTCGCCCTCCCAGTCACAGCCATTTCTGCTGGTACAAAACGTACCAAACCAATCTGAACAGGGCAGAGGTGGGCTTTACATCACATGTGATGACGGAGACAGGCATGTCTACGAACCAGCGCTAAAAACAACCAAGATGGCTGCAGAACTGTTAATAAAACCTTGTTTTTACTGAGTTTTTACGTTGAAAACCAACGGCAGTCATTCGCCATGGATCCACTAGAAAGCTTTGTATGAGGGGCTGAGGGGGATGTTGACCCTGGTACAACTCTGGCTTTCTCCAGGCTGGACATGCCCGCAACGCCTCCCGCGGGAGGCATTTAGGAGGCATCCACCCTAAATGCCTGAACCATCTCAACTGGCTCCTCTTGGCGGTGAGGAGCGGCGGCGCTACTCCGAGTCCCTCTTGGACGGCTCAACTTTTCATCCTATCTCCAAAGGAGAAGGCTCAACTCTCTTTACCACAACAGACCAGAACACTGCAGACACCACGCCGATCCAGCAGTCAACCAATGGCAGCAGAGGACCCATGGGTTTAGACCCTATGGGTTTAGACCCTATGGGTTTAGACCCTATGGGTTTAGACCCCATGGGTTTAGACCCTATGGGTTTAGACCCTATGGGGTTAGACCCTATGGGTTCAGACCAGGCCACCAGGGGCCTGCCAGTTGGTCAGTATGAGCTCCAGGGGAGGAGCCCTGGTAATCCCAGCCCAGGGAAAGGGGCATCAAGCTTTTGATCTTCCACCATCCGCAACAGTCTGTTGAATTGTCCCGCCCACCCTACCAGACGCAGATGCCCCAGACAACATAGCAACTGGGTCTTCCAGACCCACAAGCCCTTCCACACTTCCGGAAACTGGATAAAAACAACATCAAGGAGTGACTGGCTGGTCGTGTCAAGGAAGGCGTTTCTCGTCAGGTTTTACGTCATATTTGGTTGTGCATGTTTACTGTTTTGGCTCCGAAGCGTCCTGTTGGCTACAGATGCGTCTGTGTGCTACCGGTGTTTTGATACCGTGGCTCTCTGGTCCTCAGGACCTCCTGTCCTGCATGTTTGGATGATGCTCTGCTCTAACACACCTGTGACAATAAGAGCCCTCCCCTACGGCAGCGGCCCGCCCTACGGCAGCGACCTCCCTACGGCAGCGACCTCCCTACGGCAGCGACCTCCCTACGGCAGCGGCCCCCCCTACGGCAGCGGCCCCCCTTACGGCAGCGGCCCGCCCTACGGCAGCGACCCCCCTACGGCAGCGGCCTCCCCAGCAGGACAGCAGAAATACTGACTAACAAGAGCTGAACACAAACTCCTCAGATAAACTCTGATGGGATCTGTGGGGGGCAGCACGGTGGCTTAGTGGTTAGCACTGTTGCCTCACAGCAAGAAGGTTTCCGGTTCAATTCCCGGCCCGGTGGGTCTTTCTGTGTGGAGTTTGCATGTTCTCCCCGTGCTTGCGTGGGTTTCCTCCGGGTACTCCGGCTTCCTCCCACAGTCCAAAAACATGCAGAGTAGGTTAATTGATCTTTCTAAATTCTCCCTAGGTGTGAATGTGAGTGTGATCGGTTGTTTGTATGTGGCCCTGGATAGACTGGCGACCTGTCCAGGTGGACCCCTGCCTTTCACCTACTATGCATCGGGATAGGCTCCGACAGACCCCCGTGACCCGGAAACGTATAAAGCGGGTATAGATAATGGATGGATGGATGGGATCTGTGGGATCTGTGGGGTTGTGGGATCTGTGGGATCTGTGGGATCTGTGGGAAGGAAGCCAAATCCACAGAAAAAAATCTAATCCAAAGTCCACCCTAAATCCGCCGCACAGCCCAAAGGACCTAACGACCCATTAGCAGACCCTCCAACACACCCTCAGATGTTCTCCGTCCACATCCCGGTGGCCTCGGAGCGTCTTTAGTGCCATGACAAGGACCTACAGGTGCCATAAAGGCAGCGGTGATTAGTGGGGATCAACAGCTAATCACAAGTATGAATTTAATCTTAAACCAACAGTTATTTTAGAACTATCCTTGTGAGGAGAGACGAGATTATTCAGAAGAATTCACAATTTACAGCCCCAAACATGCCTCCATTATTTACTTTATGAGTGTAAAATGGGAAGATTTTAAACAGTAACTTAGTGAAAGTCTTTAAATCTGACTGTTTTTAACGCGGCCACGAGCCGCTGGCTGACCCGGAGCCGATCACACAAAAACCCTCCGACTCAGCCGCAGCAGGTCAGCTGCCGCGTCTCTGCTACGTACTTTCCTCTGATACACTACTGATTGGTTGGTCTGCTGGTTTGCAGCGTTACGTGAGCACCAGTGTTCAAACTTTGTTATGAAGTAAACGTACAAAGTAAATTCAATCAATATCAGTTACAGTCATTTAAAAAAACAAAATGAAGTTACAATTACTAAACAGAATGCATTTCATTACAAAGGGGTTACATGGGAATATATGATATTAATACATATTAAGTCGTCAGTAAATCCGGAACGGTTCTGAGGATGTTTTCTGTTCTCGCCTGGTTCCTACATCGAGGCCAGTAGGGTTCTGGGACGAGAGCAGCAGCGCTTTTCTGGCTCTGAACCACTGCTGTCTTCCCTGCCAAGCTGTCAAAAGGCAAATCACTGGCTCTAAGTTGGGAAAAGTGCTCCACGCTACAAGGTCAAACGCAAACTGTACTGAGAAATAGAGAGAAATAAAAAGATGTCTTCATTTATGGTCACCGTTCATTTATAAGAACATTTTTGTACTTTGACAGCAAGAAATAAAATTTTACTTGTGCCATATGCCGTTGTACAAAAGACTTTTTTTTCTCAAATTGGTGACTTTATAAAGTCACAATTTCTGAGTTTTCCCACATAAACTAGCATGTTTCTGCACCAGAAATTACACGCTTCTTTTATTGTCTGAAATTCTGACTTTTTCTTTATTTTCGCGCAAATTTCCAAGTTTATTGTCACAGATTATTCATGCAAATTTGTTTTTTATAGTGTGAATTTCTTAGCTTTTTGTGTTGTGTTGCAAGTTTACCTCAACTTAAATCTGCACTTTAGGTGCACAAACCCAACCCGTTTTATTCTTTAAAGTGTATCATTACAACAATGGATCATCTTGCAGTGCATTTTACAATACGGGGCCCACAGACACCCTAAAACAGAATCTTGCATGGGGCCCCCGAAAAGCTAGAAAAGGCCGTGGTGAACTCACCCCAGGGTGCTGATGAAGCCATTCACGGATCCCTCTGCGTACAGAGACACGATATCTCCAATGTGCAGGAAGCTGGACGCAGACTCGGACATCCTGCCGCAGCGAGAGGAACCCGCAGGTGGAGCCGGAGAGAAGCGCTGCGCTGCCGCGTGCCGCCCCGCTGAGCCCCGCTGAGAACTCCGGAGGTATGAAACAAGTGTCGACCTGCAGCCGGAGGAGTCCAGAGAGGAGAGGAACAACTCTTCACGGCCGACCTGGCTCGCTCCTGCTCGGACTCACTGCCGGGTTCTGCATGACAGCTCGCCGGGAACACCCCCTCGGTGTCCGGGGAGAGTTTCAGGAGGAGCCGCTCAGTCCCAGAGGAGTCAGCAGGAGTCCGTGCGTGTGGTCCGCAAGTGTGTTCACACAGGTGTCCGCGCACGCGCACACAACACGGATCTGCTCGCTCAACGGTGAAGTGCATACGGGGCGTGCGTGCGCGCGCGCTCGAACCGAAGACTGGGGCGTTAAAAACCAGGAAGTGAGTGGAGGCGCTGATAAGACGAGGAGGAGGAGGAGGGGTTCAAGAAAGAAGAACTCACTCGCTCGCTCACTCACTCAGGCTGGCGCGTGCTGAAGCCTCTGCCCAGCCAGGAACCTGAACAAGTTCAGAGACAGAAGTCATGTAGGTCAGGTTTGATTCCGGTTTGATTCAGGTTTGATTCCGGTTTGATTCCGGTTTGATTCAGGTTTGATTCCGGTTTGATTCAGGTTCCTTTGGTTATGTGACTTACTGACTGATGAGTGATATAAACCAAGTTATTATTGTTGCTTTCAGAAGAACAAAAGTCTCCAGCTGTCTGAAGGTTCAGAACCACATAAGAACCACAGAAACGTATATTTGAAGGTCTCAGTTCCTCGACTTTCACCTGCACCAAAACAACCAGGGTGGAAGTGAATTTACGGTTCCACGCAACCCAGAGACTTTGTTGAGGGCTTCAGAGCTGAGCAGGTTCTGGTGCTCGATGAAGTCGGGCCTGACATCATATTGTCTTGAGAAAAATAACCGTCTTTACTTTATACAGCTGAATGTGCGGTTGCTTTAGACCAGGCCAGATTATGTGAACCGAATTATGCGACCGAAGACTGCTGAAAAGACTCGTGGCGATGTCTTTGATCATGTGATCACCTGCCCCAGAGCAGTTTGATGACGGTTACCAGAGATGTTCTGTTAAGTAAAATTAAAATCTAGCATGAACTTCAATAATCAAAAATGTGACGACACTTTACCTGGTTTCTCCCCAACCGTGTCCGGACCACGTCCTCCTCCATCCTCCTCCGTCCTCCTCCGTCCTCCTCCGTCCTCCTCCGTCCTCCTCCGTCACTGTGGTCACATCCTCCTCCGTCACTGTGGCCACGTCCTCCTCCATCCTCCTCCGTACTCCTCCGTACTCCTCCATCCTCCTCCATCCTTCTCCGTCCTCCTCCGTCATTGTGGCCACGTCCTCCTCCATCCTCCTCCATCCTCCTCCGTACTCCTCCGTCCTCCTCTGTCACTGTAGCCACGTCCTCCTCCACCCTTCTCCATCTTCCTCCGTCCTCCTCCATCACTGTGGCCACGTCCTCCTCCGTCACTGTGGCCACGTCCTCCTCCATGCTCCTCCGTCCTCCTCCGTCACTGTGGCCACATCCTCCTCCATCCTTCTCCGTCCTCCTCCGTCACTGTGGCCACGTCCTCCTCCATCCTCCTCCGTACTCCTCCATCCTTCTCCATCCTTCTCCGTCCTCCTCCGTCATTGTGGCCACGTCCTCCTCCATCCTCCTCCATCCTCCTCCATCCTTCTCCGTCCTCCTCCGTCACTGTGGCCACATCCTCCTCCATCCTCCTCCGTCCTCCTCCGTACTCCTCCGTCACTGTGGCCATGTCCTCCTCCATCCTCCTCCGTCCTCCTCCATCCTCCTCCATCCTCCTCCATCACTGTGGCCACGTCCTGCTCCGTCACTGTGGCCACGTCCTCCTCCATGCTCCTCCGTCCTCCTCCGTCACTGTGGCCACATCCTCCTCCATCCTTCTCCGTCCTCCTCCGTCACTGTGGCCACGTCCTCCTCCATCCTCCTCCGTACTCCTCCATCCTCCTCCATCCTTCTCCGCCCTCCTCCGTCATTGTGGCCACGTCCTCCTCCATCCTCCTCCATCCTCCTCCGTCATCCTCCGTCATTGCTTCTTTGTTAAGTGTGTTCGGGAAACGTCAAACCTGCGACTAAAATATAGCTTATTGTTTAATTTTATTTACTGTAAGCACATGCTGATCAAGGTATTCTGCATCCGTCGTGGTCTTTTCATTTAGGAGGCCTCATCATCATACAACCTACTTCGATTCTCGATGTGCTCAGGATTAATCAGATGCACGTCATTCAAGCTCCAATGAAAGATCTAATAATTGTATACGACGATAGAAGTTGTGCAAAGCGTTATAAAAGAAAAAATATCCTTGGGTCAAAAGTATCTGCCAGCAACAAAAAGGTCAATTACTGTTAAATCAACCTACATCACAATAAGTTATTATTCTCAGCTCTTTTTTTTCCCGCTCTTTGTCCACCTAATTGCCTCTCTGGGGTAAATAAAGTTTTCTTCAGATTTTAAGCCTCTGACGTGACTCACAAATGTCACAGTGTGCAGGAACCTCCGCCCGGCGCTGCGGCCCGGTTAAAGGTCCGAACCAGCCGACAACTGACTGGAAACAAAAGCAGGCGTGTTCACGGGCTCTGCTTCATACAGCTGGATCGGTATTTAGGTATTTAAGACAGAACCGGCAAGACTCCGAAGCAGAACCCTCCTCACCTTGTGACTGTCGACATTCGGTCCAGACCTTCGGACCCGTCACAGTGCTGAAAAACAACTTTTTACAAGTTTTCTGTACATATACGAAGTAAAACTGACCCATGTTGGTCCGTAGAGTCCCCGCCCACACTGTGTTGTTTCTGAGTCTTGACAGAAGCGTCACATTTCATTTTAATACAGGTTTATCTTCTCCTGTGTGAGCATTATTAGCCATTTTGCTGCAAACAGTTTCTGTTCGGAATCAAAACTGCTTCGGTTCTTGTCACTTTGGTCCCTGAAGAAAGTCTGCACTCAAACTCAGGGTTGTTTTAATGCCACCATGAAGTATAATTGTGTTCACGAAGGCGACAGTAGAAGTACATTAGTGACGCCGATGTATTAGTTTACATTAGCAGCAGCAGTTTAACATAATTCCCAACCAAAAAGAAACATTGATCAAAGAGTTAAAAGTTGGACTGGCTGGTGCGTTTTAGAGAAAAATACAGAGCGGGGAGTTTTTAAGAATCTCCAGTAAAGAGATTAGTACTTCTCGAGGTGGATCCTCCCAGGCAGGGACGGGTGTGAAACCAAAGCACACGAAGAGACAGAAGCTGCACTAGCCTGCAATCATAAATACTCAACTATGTACATCAAGAAGAAATCGACGAGTGGCAGATGCCTGACTCATCACACTTCCACTAGTTAGTGGATTTGGACGGGGTTTACCTGGAAAAACAGGGTGCACTTCTTCATGACAACTTAGGGACTGTTTATGTTAATTACCGTGACGAAGGCAGGTTAAATATCAGCAGAAAGAAAAAAGAAGCAAAAAGAAAAACACCGTTGATGCTTCATAAATACTTTGCATTATAAGACTCATAATTAGACTTGGCCCAACTTTTTATGGCCAAAATATAAGAAATAAATTTAAACTGCCTCAAATCATTTCAGGCAATTTAAAGAATATGATCATACACGTCTCCTGGAAATGTAAAGGATTGTTGATGGAAATGTGATGGGGAAGGAACGAGGAACTGTTGAAGATAGAAGCACCTACAAAAGGATGAACGCTGGACTATTGTAGAAGACATTTATCAGTGGATAAACTGACAAATGGTGATTTCAAGAAGCACAACTGGACAAACAGTAGGTAAAATAAACCAGCTACAAAACTACAAATGGTGACACATAAATAAATATTAAAAATAAGTCTTTTAAACTATTGAACAAAGAAAATCTGTTTGAAACGAGCAGTTGTTGAATGCTTATTTGTGTGTATTTGTAAAAAAAAAAAACAGCAGTAAAAACTTAAGTAAACAATAAAAAAGAAACATTGCCATTTCAGTCTCATGAGTCGTCTCCGATGCAGCAGCACCGGTGAAAACCCGGTCCAGATGCTTGTATTTACTCTGTTCCCATCAGTCTGGCAGCGGTCAAGGCAGCATCACACCAGACATATTGCTTGTTTGACAAGAAAGGGTGGTGGTGGTGGTGTTGTTGTTGGTGGTGGTAGTGGTGTTGTTGGTGGACTTGGTGGTAGTTGTGGTGGTGTTGTTGGTGTTGGTGGTGGTGGTGGTGTTGTTGTTGTTGTTGGTGGTGTTGTTGGTGTTAGTGGTGTTGTTGGTGTTGGTATTGGTGTTGTTGGTGGTATTGTGGTGGTGTT
>CM026204.1:1646345-1647588 GCA_014839995.1 Xenentodon cancila | reverse complement strand
GGTGGTGTTGTTGTTGGGGGTGGTTGGTGGTATTGTTGGTGTTGGTGGTGTTGTTGGTGGTGTTGGTATTGGTGGTTGTGGTGTTGTTGTGTGTTGGTGTGTTGGTGGTGTTGGTGTTGGTATGTGGTTGTGGTGTTGTTGGTGTTGTTGGGGTGTGGTGGTGTTGGTATTGGTGGTGGTGTTGTAGGTGGTGGCTCTCAGCGTTGCTGGTTTATCCATTAAGCCCCTGCAACTGCCCCTGACTGTGATCTGACAGTCACTCGGTCACCAAATTTGTCTCCAAACAACTTTTGTCTAAAAAACACACGTATTAAGGCACAAAAATGAGCAAAACATTAAAATGTTTTTATGTATTTTTGAAAATGTATTGGCACATGCACATATACCAAGATAAGGGAAATGAATGTTTCACTTCATGTAATTACTGTGAAAATCACTTTTTATTTTAACAACATTTCACAGAGGAAGCAATTTAACAACCAGGTTCATGGGTGAAAACACAACCAGGTGCCCTTCTAGTGGGACAAAGTGGTATTAGAAGACACTCTGAACCCCCTCTGTGTGTGTGTGTGTGTGTGTGTGTGTGTGTGTGTGTGTGTGTGTGTGTGTGTGTGTGTGTGTGTGTGTGTGTGTGTGTGTGTGTGTGTGTGTGTCCACGGTGAGAGCCGGCACTCAGAGATCCGTTGGTAGCCATGGTGACGGAACAATCGGGCCAACAATGTGTTTGTTTCTTACGAGGCAGAACTTCCGTTGGGTGAACAGAACAAGTCTTTTTCTGGGTACAAACAGCAGAACCCCACAACCCCTCCAGCTGTGGGGAAACATTCAGTTCAGGTGGAAATCAAGTAAGGTTTATTTAAAAATAAATCTCCCGAAAACTTTCCCCAGCCTCTAACTTAAGATCAGGCACAGCTTGTGAAAACGTTGATCAGTGTTAGGACTTTCTGAAATGAAATGTTTGACTGATCTCCAGCAGATGAATCCACAGCCGTGGTTGAATTGTTGCTCAGGTTCTTCACCTCCGGAGACACGTTTTGCTCTTTTTTCAAATCCAACACTGTTTGTTTAGGTCTGAACACCACAGAGGTAGAGTACAACAGCAGTCTTCAACCCTGTTTTTAAGGTCCTGTTCACAGCTGCTGGTTAAGGGGGTGGGGCCAAGTGCGCCACTCCACCCCCTAACACGAGTTTCTGTACCAGTTTCAGTGGGCCCTTCGCAATGCCGTCTCTGAACCACATCTTG
>CM026204.1:1576345-1641345 GCA_014839995.1 Xenentodon cancila | reverse complement strand
CAGTCAGAAGAAGACTGGACCGGGACGGTTTGTTTGGAAGAGTTTCCATGAGAAAACACCTTCTGTCTCAAAAGAACATAGAAGCACAACTGAGGATCACAAAACTGAACTTCTGGAACAATGTCCTCTGGACAGAGGAGACCAAAGTGATGTTTGGTTTAAGGTCCAGAACCATGTTTGGAGAAAACCAAACAGCATTTCAGCGGAAACACCTCAGACCCACTGTCAAGCACGATGGTGGAGGACCTGGTTATCTGCCAGTCACTGAGTGGACCATGAACCCCTCTGTAGACCAGAGTCTTCTGGAGACAAATGTGATCACGTCTGACTGACAGATAAAACTGGTGGGAGCTGGGTCACGTGACAGGAAATGATCCCAAACACAGCAGCAGATCTACATGAGAATAATGAAAAATAAAAGAATCCAGGTTTTGGAACAACCTGGTCAAAGTCCAGACCTGAACCTGGTGGAGATGCTGACAGGACTTTGGGAGATCTGTACGTAGAACCTCACTGAAGTGACTTTTTCAGGTTTCTACTGATGAAGGTGGATCTTTACAAGCTGTTAAATCAGAGGATTACTAAGTTTGGTTGTTTTTTCTTGTGTCCAATTTATTAAATTAAATAGATTTAACTTTAACGATGTTGTTCATCCGAGATTGATTCTCCACTATGATCCCACCATAATCAGACGGTTTTCATTTCGTTATAACACAAAAACAATTATGATTAAAAGAGGTGGAACTAACCTTTGAAAACTATCAAAGCTCACAAGAATGTTAAATTTTATGTCATAATTCCTTTGTCTGATTTGCTTGATAAACGTCACCACAGCCGGGCCATTTCTCTGTTTTAAGTTTTAAACCAACATTAAAGGCTGTTGTTTGAGTCAACAATCCTCTTACAGCCTTCAGAAACTACGATGAAGGTCCTGTGGGCCCTAAGTCCCCGTCACGAGGACTTCCAGGTAAAAATAAAATAAAATAAAACAATCTGTCGTTTATAGAAACCCGTTGAATCCTGATCCGATCATGCTTAAGTTTCCTTTGTGAGCTCATTGCCACTAAAATAGAATACGAGCTGAAGTAGACTTGTTTGTACTGACACGAGCCTGTTAAAGTGTGCAACATTTAACTTTATCGGTTAAAGTCAATGGAAACCTCTGAAAAGTTGTTGCATCAGGGAGCAGGAACGAGAAATCTGTTTCATAAATGAAGAGCAGCAGCGACCTCTGCTGGCAGGAAGCTGCACGGGCAGACTGTAAAAGACCAGCTGAATTATATCGTAAAATAAATCATTTTATTTGATAACACTGAACATTAAAATATGTTAAAATATACAGTTTTGAGCATTTGTACCTTATTACAAATCCTGTATTCAAAAGTCTATATATTATGAAATGAAAATTCATGTAAACATCAGAAGTCCTCGTCCTGACAAATAGATCTGTTCTTTTAAAATATAATCACTTAAACAAATTAAAACAAAATCTGATGAAAAAATAAATGGGTCTGGTGGTTTTTGGGTTTGATAAGGCAGGTGGTTTTAATGTTTTGGCTGGTATGAAACCTTTTATGTAATATGATATACAGCAGGTCTCTGATGATGTAGAGGCCCAGGATCAGGACTCCAGAGGGAGTCTCCGTGTGGCCGGAACCCGGGTGCTGGCAGTGGATCTTTCAGGTTGTGGGGGTTGAACCCACAGACTTTATAAACAATGGACAAAGCATCAGGTCACATGAACCATTGGTGTCTAAAGACCGCTTTTGACGCCCGATCTTCATTTAATGCTTTATAAAATGAAATTAGTTTTATTTATAGTGCTGTTATAATCCAGCTTGTCTCCAGGATCTTTCCAGAGACCCAGAACATGACCCCGATCAATTATTACATGAACAACGGCAGGTAAAAACTCTCCTTTAAGAAAGAAGAAACCTGGATCAGGACCTGGATCATAAGGGGGAAGAAACCTGGATCAGGACCTGGATCATAAGGGGGAAGAAATCTGGACCAGGACCTGGATCATAAGGGGGAAGAAACCTGGACCAGGACCTGGATCATAAGGGGGAAGAAATCTGGACCAGGACCTGGATCATAAGGGGGGACCCTCCTGCTGAAGACCAGCCAGGTAGAACAGGAAGTAGAGAAGAGAGACAGACACACCGTCAAAGGTACCAAAGACCAGATCCATTAGATTAACTGTCTTAAGTAACACCCTGACGGTCTCTCGTGTGTCTCCTGTGAGTCCTGCTCTGAACCTTGTTCTGTCCTTCCCCAAAGGCTCTGGATCTCATTTGTGGTTTGGCTTATATTATTTTATTTTTTGTTTCTATATTGTATTTCATCTTTTGTACCCCTCATCAGCTTAATGTTATTTATAAATATTCTTCTTCTCCATCCTTAAATCTCAGTGGACCTTTCATCATTAATGCTCCCATCACAGAAGTGGAAATGAACTTTGCCAAGGACTCTGATAACCCCAGACCATCACAGAACGTGGATCCTGGCCTGGTTGCTGATAAAAGTTTGGATGATCCTTTTCCTCTCTGGTGTGGTGCACGCGGTGCTGGTTCATACGGACGACTGACAGCAAGTGCAAATGAGGCATTTAACATTCCTCCAGATTCCTGGCACGGTTTATTGACATTTGGCTTCACAGAAGGACGAATATGCAGACCCTTCTGATCTTTCTTTGAGGATTATTGTGGAGCTCCTCTGTCCAGCTTTGCTTCTCAGACTTTCAGGGCCACTGCTTTTGTACCACGTCATCATAAGTCAACTACTCACATCACCTGAAATAAAGCATCAATAATTTTTTGTACCTTATGACAAGCATCAAATTGTCAACTTATTTTTGGAACATGTTGCAAGTCTAATCAACCATTACTATCTGTAAAATCAGATTTACGTTACTCTGCCAGGTCTTTATTACAGTCCTGCCAGCAATTTAGAGACCCCACCCCTAATCGTGGATATATTTAAGCAGGTGTGGACCCTGAAGTCACTTTAAAGGTAAGTGTCAGCGACTTGTGTTAGATTTGAGCAGCCACTGGACCAGCTGCTTTGCTTTGAGACACCTTTATGTGTAAATTTCTCATTTATTGAGTCATTTATGTTTTTGGGATTCTGTGACATCACAGACCGAGATCTTTTTCTTCAGCCTGCATCCCATCATCCTGGGTCTACTGTACCTCTGAACAGTACTAAGCTCTATCACAGATTTAAAAAGAAGCAGACTCTACAGAAACTGGGCTTAAGCTTATTTTGTGACTCCGTCCCAAAAACCAGCTGCTATGAACAGAGCTGTGAAGACATGGCTGAAAATGGAGCGGCTGTACTGTATTTCTGTAATTCAATTTTCCAAAGATCTTTCAATAAGACCTCTGAGATGGCTTTAACGTTTGTAACTTAAGTTGTGTTTCTGTCAGCAATATCAGCGGATGTTGGTTTCCACTAAAACCACCACCAGGTGGCAGCAGAACGGAGCGTGTGTGTCTGTGTGACACTGTGAGAGCCAAAGAGAGCAAAAGAAAGTATGCGTGCATGATTGTGTGGACAAATGTGTGTGTTTGTGTGTGTGCCAGCCTCGTTTGTATGCCGGTGTGTGTCCGGACAAAGGCTCCATCCAGCCGTGCTGCAGAGAGCTGCTGGTTCCCAGAGACCCTCAGAGCTCCAGGACTCCTGAGACCCTCACAGCAGCCCCGACAGAGACACGGAGCCTCGCCTGCCCCCCATCCTCCTCCTGGACCTATCTCTGGATTACTGATGGATGAGAAGCACAGAGGCCACTTTTAAAGACAGCTGGAGTGTTGGGAGTTTAGGGAGAAGAAAAGAAGAACCTTCATCGTGTCAGGACCACACTGATATAAGCTCAACTGGATTTCTTCCTAAACACGGTTTCTTCATACTTTTTTCTTTACTTTGGCAGATTTCTTTCTAGAAATCTGAAAACTCTGACTTAATTGTTACGGCTTTGTCTCCTGGATTTATCAGTCTTACTGAGTAAACTTCTGTTTTTTAGTGGTTACCCAGTTTTTCTGTTTTAGACCAATCTTCAAACAAAAAGATTTATGAAACTCTCCCAACACCAGACCCATCATCTTGTTCCTGAGTACTGTTACATGAGCAACCAGCATTGAATTCATATTAAATTGTGCGTCATGGCTCTAGAAGTTTGTTTCTTGCTGTTTCTGTACTTTCCACTGCTCTTTACCAATGCAAAGAGTGTCGGGCCACCCGGAAATGTGCCGAGCAACATCGATGAACCCTCCAGCCTCACACTGGAGCTCCTGCGGCGCGTGAAGCAGGTCAAGACTGAACAGAGCCTCCCCCAGCCCGACATGTTGGATCTGGACCTAGACCGTCACCGACGTCTGGCCCGTGGCGCAGACGAGGACGAGCAGCAGTCCACCTTCAGCCATTCCTTTGAGAACGAGTGGGTGACCACACCTCAAGTCACAGAATTCATCAACACGACGCAAGTAGAAGCAGGAAATGGCGGTCACGAAGACGATCACGTTGTCCACACCAACACCTCCGTCCCCGACCAGGACATTCAAGGACTCTTCAACCCTTTCTACCCCCTAGCGGAGGGCTCATATGCAGCCTACGCGGTTTTGTTCCTGGCCGGCCTGGTGCTGGCGGTGGGCGTGGTGGGAAACATGGCGGTCATGTGTATCGTCTGGAACAACTACTACATGAGATCTGCCTGGAACTACCTGCTGGCCAGCATGGCGTTCTGGGACTTCCTGGTTCTGGTACTTTGCCTTCCTGTGGTGGTCCTCAACCAGCTGTCCCATAGGAGGATCCTGGGTGACATCACCTGCCGCATGGTGCCTTATATGGAGGTAAGTAGGCCAAATGTAGGCCTAGAAAACTCAAGAAAACTCAACAGGCGTCACCACAACAGGCTGGTACAGAGTCCACAGTACTGGTGGAGGGTGTTTATGGACCTGAGTAATCCCAGGAACTATGCTGGTGGGGACAACTACTCCAGGTGGGGCCTCTCGAGGCACTGGTCCTGGGGAATGGGCCAGGCTAAGAGTTATTTATCAAAATATTGGCACATATAAACAACAAACACATTGTCCCTTCCCCCAACACGGGTTACCAGGACTCCACCCCAAGCCAGACCTGGGGGTGGGGCTTGTTGCTGCTGACCCAGCCTTTACCACCTGGGTGCAGCTCAGAGCATCCTGAGGGAACCGCATGGGTTCGCCCTCTTGTGGGTTCACCACCTGCAGGAGGGGCTGTAGGTCAGGTGGTCTGTGAGAAGAAGGCGTGGCTGTTGACATGCTGACAAAATAAATTAAAAAAAAAAAAATATATATATATATATATATATATATATATATATATATGTGTGTGTGTATAAATTTATTTTTTTTGCATCTATGTATGAGAATAAAGTTGTAAAGTCATACTACATATAAGAAATGTATAAAGATGAGGGATGGGGGTGCCGGACAGCCCCCCCAGACGAAGTTCTCGTGCAGCCGGACCGGGTTCGGCCCTTTACTGCATCTCATCTCTAGAATTAACCCTTCTGTCACACTACTTTGAAGTAAGTCCACTAGCCTCAAAACCCAGAACAAAAGAGAGAAATAGAAAAAAACAGGGACATAGAGCACTGTGCTAAGACGAAGTCCAGCTTGGAATGAATAAAACGCTAAATTTAAAGTTAATCAAGTTCTTAACCGGAACATGCAAGAAACTGTTCAGAAGTATTATGTTAACTGATGCTTGTTTTTTGTTTTCTTGTCACATTTATTTTGAGAAAATTACAAATGAATCATTATGTTGACATATTTTTACTTTTATCTCATATAATTACAGTTTCAGACTTACTTTTCCCTCGTGTCACGCCAAGAACGTCCCAAAGAGGATGTGTCAGCTGACTTCCACGCCACCCCCTTAACGACCGCAGTGTTGTCGGGGTCACGTCTACTGATATATTCACCAACCTTGTTAAATGTCCAAAACAACTCTTACTTTATCTCAGATATCGAACCAAGTTAAAACATTTTAAATTTCGATTCAGTTCCCTTTATTTGTAAAGCGCCAGTTCACAACAAAAGTCACCTGAAGTCACTTCGCAGAAAACAAACAAGGTCAATACAGTCCAATTAAACCCAAAAAACAACCGCAGTAAAAACTAACCATGACAGAATTAGGAAACTGACAAATAAAACATGAGTTAACTCTAGTTAATTTAGTTAGTTAGTATTTAGTTAAAGACCGTTTGTGGGAGGGCTGCATCAAAAACCAGCAGTTTGACCTTCAAAAGACCAACATGATAAATCTGCATGTTTCATTTATTCGCTTTTACTTATAATCAGGAAGCTCAGCTTGTCTTCTTTTTTGTCTTAAGGCTCACAGAAAATTAACAAAAAAAGAATAAAAACAAATAGAAGTCTATTTGCGAATGTATGGATGACGTTGTTATTAAAAAAAAATTAAAAAAAACCTTCACAGAGCCAAGACTGCTGCTGCTCTTGTTTGGGGACCTGTTGCCATGGTGACATGTTACCATTCCTGCTGGAACATCCCGTGGCTGCTTTCGTGGTTGGACGGGAACAAATTTGTCTTGAAAACTTGCCTGTGATTCGTAATTCCTTCTCTGGCCGGAGCTCCGTTGACAGCCGACAGGTTTTCACTTCCACCAACCATGAGATAATTATTGTTCCTTCTAGGGTAACGGTTCCTCCGCCTCCTTTGAGACGGGCGCACGTGTCCTCTTTGCAGAGATGACACGTGGATCCATCCTGCAATAATGATGTTTGCAGTCATAATAAACGTGACCAACAAACAGCTGCAACTCATCAACCTCCTGTCCGAGAGGCAAAGTCTCAAACAAATTTGTTTGCACAAACAAAGCAAATAAAGTTGATTTTGATTTTATTTACTGCAGCGGCTGGAAGGTGTTTTAAAAAATCCTGGCCGAGGCCATCTCAGCATGAACCGACTCCGCCCAACCGCCAGTGGTTGGTTTGTCGGCTGGTTTGTCGTTTGGTTTGTCGGCTGGTTTGTTGTTTGATTTGTTGGCTGTTTTGTCGTTTGGTTTGTAATTTGGTTTGTTGGCTGGTTTGTCGTTTGGTTTGTTGGCTGGTTTGTCGTTTGGTTTGTCATTTGGTTTGTTGGCTGGTTTGTCGTTTGGTTTGTTGGCTGGTTTGTGGTTTGGTTTGTGGTTTGGTTTGTCGGCTGGTTTGTTATTTGGTTTGTCATTTGGTTTGTCAGCTGGTTTGTCGGGTGGTTTGTCAGCTGGTTTGTGGTTTGGTTTGTTATTTGGTTTGTCAGCTGGTTTGTCGTTTGGTTTGTCGGCTGGTTTGTCAGCTGGTTTGTCGTTTGGTTTGTTATTTGGTTTGTCGTTTGGTTTGTCAGCTGGTTTGTCATTTGGTTTGTCGGGTGGTTTGTCGGCTGGTTTGTCTGCTGGTTTGTCGGCTGGTTTGTCGTTTGGTTTGTTATTTGGTTTGTAATTTGGTTTGTCAGCTGGTTTGTCAGCTGGTTCGTCTGCTGGTTTGTCGGCTGGTTTGTCGTTTGGTTTGTAATTTGGTTTGTAATTTGGTTTGTCAGCTGGTTTGTCGAGTGGTTTGTCAGCTGGTTTGTGGTTTGGTTTGTCGGCTGGTTTGTCGGCTGGTTTGTCATTTGGTTTGTCGTTTGGTTTGTCAGCTGGTTTGTCGAGTGGTTTGTCAGCTGGTTTGTGGTTTGGTTTGTTATTTGGTTTGTCAGCTGGTTTGTTGTTTGGTTTGTCGGCTGGTTTGTCGTTTGGTTTGTTATTTGGTTTGTCAGCTGGTTTGTCGTTTGGTTTGTCGGCTGGTTTGTTATTTGGTTAGTCATTTGGTTTGTCAGCTGGTTTGTGGTTTGGTTTGTTATTTGGTTTGTCAGCTGGTTTGTCGTTTGGTTTGTCGGCTGGTTTGTCGTTTGGTTTGTCGTTTGGTTTGTCAGCTGGTTTGTCATTTGGTTTGTCGGCTGGTTTGTCGGCTGGTTTGTCATTTGGTTTGTCAGCTGGTTTGTCTGCTGGTTTGTCGGCTGGTTTGTCGTTTGGTTTGTTATTTGGTTTGTAATTTGGTTTGTCAGCTGGTTTGTCAGCTGGTTTGTCTGCTGGTTTGTCGGCTGGTTTGTCGTTTGGTTTGTAATTTGGTTTGTCAGCTGGTTTGTCGAGTGGTTTGTCAGCTGGTTTGTGGTTTGGTTTGTCGGCTGGTTTGTCGGCTGGTTTGTAATTTGGTTTGTAATTTGGTTTGTCAGCTGGTTTGTCGAGTGGTTTGTCAGCTGGTTTGTCGTTTGGTTTGTCGGCTGGTTTGTCGTTTGGTTTGTAATTTGGTTTGTAATTTGGTTTGTCAGCTGGTTTGTCGGCTGGTTTGTCGGCTGGTTTGTTATGCGAACTGCAGCTGCAGCTATATTCTACTAAACTTTTCTCGTGGCAGGTACTGATTTTACTCAGTCAGACGACATTTGGTTTGTCAGCTGGTTTGTGGTTTGGTTTGTTATTTGGTTTGTCAGCTGGTTTGTCGTTTGGTTTGTCGGCTGGTTTGTCGTTTGGTTTGTCGGCTGGTTTGTCGGCTGGTTTGTAATTTGGTTTGTAATTTGGTTTGTCGGCTGGTTTGTCGTTTGGTTTGTCGGCTGGTTTGTAATTTGGTTTGTCAGCTGGTTTGTCGGCTGGTTTGTCGGCTGGTTTGTTATGGTTTGACTGCTGCTGTTTAATTAACACTCATGCAACTCTTCTCTCTGCAGATCGTCTCTCTAGGCATCACTTCCTTCACTCTGTGCGCTCTGGGAATCGATCGTTTCCACGCCGCCACCTCCTCGTCTCAGCCTAAGGCTCGGCGCGTGGCGCGCTGCCGCTCGGTGCTGCTGAAGCTGCTGCTGGTGTGGCTCGCATCTTTGCTGCTGTCCAGCCCCGAGATCTTTCTGTGGCAGCTCAGCCAGGCCGTGTCCCCGTCCACCGGCTGGCTTGTCGACTCCTGCACCATCACTCCATCCTCTCCGCTGTCCCTCTACCTGCCCGACTCCCTCCATTCCCTGCTGCTCAGGTACCATCAGGTGAGATGACAGCAAACCCAGATACTGTTCCACATACGGGATAAATGTGTTTTTCGTGATTCCAGCTGTCAGTCTACCAAGGATGTTGTTCACAGTCCAGCAGAATAAGTGTTACTGTACTGTTACTGAGCAGCAGGTGGCGCTAATCCACTGACTCCTTGCACCGTTTCTTCAGGGTCGGATGTGGTGGTGCTTTGGCTGCTACTTCTGCCTCCCCATTCTCTTCACCATACTCTGCCAAATGGCTACCCGCAACGTCAACAGCGACTCCAGCGCCGCCCAGAAGCAGCGTAACCACGACGACCGCTCCTCCAGCCAGAAGCGTCAGCAGCACCAGGTGGTGGAGCGGCAGCTGAACTGCACTCTGCTGGCATTAGCGGTGGTATATGGTGTGTGCGCTCTGCCCGAACATGTCTGCAACATCACGCTGGCCTACACCCACATCACCGTCTCTGAAGACACCGCCGCCATGCTGGTGCTGTTACATCACTTCCTGCTGTTCTTCAAGTGCTCGGTGACACCGGTGCTGCTGCTGTGTCTGTGTAAGGTAAGCCAGCTGGTAAAACCACACGCTGCTGGACAGACAGGATCTTTTTATCCAGGTCCGGCGCCTCCAGGGCCTTTAGGCAAGCCGCTGCTCGTAAACTCTCTGATTTTGAAGAAGTCTTAGATGCTCCTGTTCGGACAGCAGATGGGTCAGCGTGTTCCGTCATGGTGAGACCACCAACAGTCCGGGCTGAGACCGCCGTGTACAGGTGGCAGCGGTCCAGAAGGATCAGCAGTCTGGACAGCAAGACTTCAAAACCTGCTGCAGACCCAGACGTCGTTCTGTAGCCAGAATTAGTGACTTGAAAATGGAGGTGGGGATTGTGGCCTCATAAAATTACAACCCGAGGACATGCTGTATATCGTAAATGAAGAGGTTCCATCAATGTGGAGAACGTGAATGGTTTTCCATTCTTCATTTTAAATCTCTCAAGGTGAAGGTGAAGAGTGTGGGCATTAAAATCTAAGGATAGGTCTACCAAGACCCACCTGCAGGCCGTCCGTCCGCAGAAGGACCACGATTAAAACCAGACCAGATTCCAGACCAGACAAACCAGATTCAGGGTCATCCAACAACACAAGGACGCGTTAAAAGGGCCAGTTTGGCTCAAAGCAAAGTTTACATCAGCCAAAACCACATGTCCGTTTTCATCCTGACACCCCACTGCTGGTTTCACACAGCCACAAAATGGTGAACCTGTCTTCCAGTAGAGCAGGTTCCCAGGATCACCCTGGACAGATCATCAGTAATATCCCGCCCCGTTGTCGCAAAGTGCGAAGTGGCGCTTTTGTCTATTTGTGTGCTTTGCCATCTAAATTAGCGACAGCTGTAAAGGTGTGGATCAAAGGCCGCTTGGTGGTCGCTGCAGCGGCGTGGCTACCTGTGCAGACTGCGGTGCACACCGTTGTCAGTCCAATGTGAGCGTATGTTGCAGTCGGTGAGGTGGGTCTTAACTCGTAACATCTATTAGGGTCTTCTGCAGGATCTTAACCAAGAACAACACCCACAGACTAGGAAGTTACAGCAGGGGTAAAGCAGATCTGGGCAACGCTGTGAGATCGGAAGCATCTAAAGTCCACAGACGCTTGTACGTCCGGGGTAGACGTTCTGTCTCACACTGTCCCTTTTACAACTCTGAACCATCTTTGTTCCAGGCTCTCGGTCAGGCCTTCATGGACTGCTGCTGCTGCTGTTGTCAGGACTGTCAGCCCAACGCCGCCCAAGGCTCACCAGGCTCCGCCCAGGTCAAGCTGAAGGCTGCCAATGAGACGTCCATCTTCTTCGACAAGGCTAAAGACACGTCTGCCATCTTGTCCATCTCCAGCTAGAGCAACGAGTCCCTCTTCAGCCGTCGGTCTCCTCCTGGCCATGCAGTACTTTCTTAGTTTGAACCCAGCTCTTCCCTTTTCCTCTCCTCCTTCCTCTCCATATCCTTTCCAAATGTTTCTCCTCCCTTTCCTGAACACCTGTGACCATCAAAGATCATCGGTCTTCTTCGCTCTTTCCTCCCACACCTCCTCAGCCAGAATGCTGTTTGTGTAATGCTCCTCCGTGGACTCTGCAGCTTCCTGTTTGTCCAGGAACTGACCTTTAATCTGTAGTGAGATTAGAAACCTTGCTCTTCTTGCACAAGCAGCTGTCGTGACAGCAGGAGCCTGCTTCAGGACTCTGAACAGACTCTTCTTTCCAACCTCCTGCTGTCATGTTCGGGATGCCAAGTAAAAGGAAACTCCTGGCCACACACTCTTTAGGTTGATGCTGTGAAGTTTATGTGCTCTTTTGGAAAAAGTAAATTAAATTCAAGTAGAGTAACCGTTTATAGACATGATTAGCTCAGAGAACATTAAGGTGGGATGCTGTGATGAGATGCTGCTTGAACATGAATCTGGCTGTTCAGGTTGAGACTTATCTGCCTTCGTTGGCAAATGTATGCAAACAATGAGTCATTAACCCTTTAAGACCAAAGATGCCCTGGACAAGAGCATTTTAAAACCCAACATTACTTTTAAAACCACCTAAAATCGTACTTTTCGGAAAAACCTGTCTAAAACCTTTCTAAGCATTTTTAAGAAACAAAGACCATCTAAATAAAAACAACATCTCAGACCAATAATATCAATATTTTATTTTGAATTAAACTGCCTGGCCAGCGTATGCAGAGCAACAGGTTTTGTTTCCGTCTAGAGCTGCATGAATTCGATCTAAGATCCCGTGTTGATGATGGGAGAGTCGGACCGCTGCGAGTCTTCTCCAGCACATCCCGAACGCTCTCAACGGGGTTCAGGTCTGGACTCTAAACCATGCGTGAAAGCTGAGCCACTTCTTTACGGTTTGTGCCAAATTGATTTTAAAGCTGTGACCTTGGAGTAAGTCCATAGTGTCAGGAAATACAAATATCTATGATTGGAAAAGCTGGTGCTTTAGTATATTTTAGCAGTCAGCTGATCTCACTTATTGGCACAGAACGCTGCTGAACCTGAACCCACCTCAGTGAAGTGACCCCAGATCATGATACTGCCACCACAGGCCTTGTTGAGGGAGGCGCACATCAGCGGGTACGATTCAGGATTCCATACCTCGTCAGTTCATCTTACAGTCATAGATCACCTGTTACCATGGCGACCATACGAGTGGAGAACAGGGTTGCCCTGGAGCCAGCAGACCACAGAAATCGTTTCCATTTTGACAGAATCCAGTCTTTATGATTACACGCTGTTTATGACCAGTATCCCGAGTTATTGTCCCATAGTGTGTTTAATTAGTTATTCCTAATTTCCCTTCTAACCATTATCAGGAGTTCTACTGTTGATTTTACTTCATTAGATTTCAACAAATGATTCAGTGATTCCTCATGATTAGTCAAGATTTTCCTCAGCATTTGTTCCTGGAAATAACGGTTCACCTCCATCGTTCCCGGTTATAATAATGTTCGGATCAGTTCTTTGCTCACATTTAGTCATTTCAATAATCTCCTCGCTTGCACTGTTTTCTTAATGCAATCACAAGCTTTTTGCTGCGTCAGTTGGGGTTAAATAACTTGCTGAAGTTGTAACTTATTCAAAGGACCATGTTTTACAAGTTATTCCCTGATTTTCAAATGTTTAATGGTCTTAAACATAAAGCCAGTTTTCAGGCCGTCTAACTGTCATTTTAATTGTCAACAGCAGATGTCCTTCCAGGAAATAAATGATACCTAACATTAAAATCATTTAAAGATTAGTCCTCTAAACTCCAAGCACAGTTCTATCCCCACTGGTTTCGGTCCAGCCCTGCACCGCGCCGCCCCGCCTCGTCTCGCCCTGCACTCCTCGCCCCGCTTGCCACACCCTGCGCCGGCCCGCCTCGCCACGCCCCGTTCGCCACACCCTGCACCGCCCCGCTTACCACACGCTTCACCGCCTCGCCACGCGCTGCACTACTCTGCCTTGCCCCACTCGCCACACCCTGCACCGCCACACCCTGCACCGCCTCGCCCTGCACTACTCCGCCCCGCCCCACTCGCCACACCCTGCACCGCCTCGCCCTGCACTACTCCGCCCCGCCCCACTCGCCACACCCTGCACCGCCTCGCCTCGCCCTGCACTACTCCGCCCCGCCCCACTCGCCACACCCTGCACCGCCACACCCCGCCCCATAGAACTGCTTTTCTAATTGGTCAGGCAGTTTATTAGCTTTGCCCTTATGCCAGTCGCCACCGGTCATGCTTCCTGAAAGCAACGATCGTATGTTAAAAAAGTTCACGTTTGACAGGAAGAAGCATCTGGTCTTACTGGGTTAAAACATGGGAAACATTTTAAAGCCTAAAACTGTTTCATTTCTCTGTTAAACAACCATTTTGTGGAGTAAATGTTGCTGCTGAGGATAAAATATTTCTCATAGATCATTTATAACCAGAAAGACCTGGAAAGTCACCAAGCTCTTTCCATCAGCTGACAAACCAACCTGATCAGTCAACACCTGCGGTGACCGCGCCTCCTCAGATGAGATCATTTCTGCCTTCCAGCGGCATTCGTAGCAGCAGTCCAGCAGTTGCACCAAGCAGAAATGAACGAAGATGTGAATGTGTGGAGCTTTGTGTTGTTGAAGGTCTGTCTGTGAAGGATGTGGCGCTTAATGAAGCTACTAAGCCATCCTGAACGGATGAGATGTTCCTGAAGATGAAGAAAGTGCTGGAACGATGAAGGGAAGACACCTGGGGAGAGGCGGTTTGTGAGGTGGTTTCTCTGTACAAGATGTTCAACTGTGTAGTTTAAAGTTTATTAATTGTCTTTAACACAGCGCCTTCACTCAGACTGTCAGACAACTAAAACAAATGAAGAAACAGGAGACAGAAATGTAGCTTTTTAATAATTGATGTATAACTAATTACATCTTTGTATGAGGGGAAGTGGGATAGTTTTTTTATGTCACATGTATGATTGTGCCTTTGTAATATTCAGTATTTCAGTGTTAAAGTCTTGATATTACAATGTGTGTCTGAGCTGACTGTGTCTTATGTCTCCTTGGTTTGTCTCGGTATCTGCACAAAATCGGACTAACTCTACTCCAGCTGTGTTTCACAACTTTCAGCTGGATGTTTTTGCCACAGGTTTGAGGTTCAAAGCTAAAATATTTAACATAAGCACTTTATTTTTAATCCCTCACTCAGAGCACCCAACCAAACACCAAATCTGATCCGTATTGGTTCAAATGTAACAGTGTGCATCAGTAATACATGAAACCTGCAGAATCACCGCTGCCTGAAGGAGGCACCGTAGTGGCTGGGTGTGATGGGTCACCTGTAGTGGTCAAAGGGGATCCCTCCCACCTTGACTGCCAAAGCTGACTCTTGGAACGTGGAGCATGACTTGTTCAAGAGGTGACAGTCAGGCTCACGTGAGCAGCTGAGCTGTCAACTTATCACCACACACCACCTGGTGGAAAGTTGGATCACAAGGTCGGGCAGGATGCTGGGAAGGCCTGGTATGTTGAAATCGATAAGTAAGGGTTTGCTAGGAATGTCTGGAAGAGGACTCTCTCAAAAAGCTCTTCAGCTCTCAGCACCAACAAATCTTCAGCCACCTCCCGTGGAAGGCAGGAGACATTGAATCTGAACGGCCCATGGTCTGCAGCTTCACTGTCGTGTTGGCCGGCTGGAGCTGGGTTGGAGGTCGTTGTTGTCAAGCCTGGTAGTAAACAGGTTGAGGTGATAAACGTGCTTGTGAGAGGAGCTTGGTGAAGCCATTGAAGGCAACTTCAGATTATCTCTGAGGACATTCTGGCTATCTGAGTTGTTGGTTACTGGGATGGGCTCACCCCGGTGTCAGGGATAAGGTCAGGGCCAAAATGCAGCCTCTGAAACCCCCCAAGGACATCTGCACTGAGTAGTCTTTACTCTCTAAGATAGTTTATTCCAGCTTTGATTAAAGTATTGCAGTTTTTAACTTGGACCTGGTCTATGGTAGTCTCATTGCTCTAAAACCATGGAAAGGACCCACTTGCCTTCTGTGGAATCAGAGGCTACAAGTCTGACAACTTTAGCATCATAACAGAAATGTAGAGTCAACTGATACCAACAGCGCTGTGTGCGAAAGGGACCTGGTGCTGCCATTGATGGCAAGGCTTGACATATCTGGAGAGGAAGACGGCACACACACTCTCTGCATCACAGCAGGATCGTTGTCAGTCTGGATTAGTGGTTGGACAGAGAAAGAATGGTTATCCAACCAGAGTTAATGACAAAAATGAGGAATCCCTCTAAGAAAGGGGACCAGAGGGTCCTCAGCCTCCCTGGTGAAGTCCATGCAGGAGGGCTGAAGAAGAGCGTCCAGTTGATAGACAAAGCTCAAATCCAGAAGGAACAGTGCAGGTTTTGTTCTGGTTGTGGAGCACTTGAACAGCTCTTTACGCTCACTGGAGTCCTAAGAGGAGCATGAGAGCCAGTCATTTGCAGCCAGTCGCCCTACACCAATGGTCACAAACTGGTTAGTGACCAAAATAAAACCCTCTTGAAAACAAGCTGGTAAAATGAGCTTCGTCTGCAGGGCGGCGGGACTCACTTAGACATCTGGAACCAGGTAGTGCAGTTAAACTGAAGAAGTCCAGACAGCAAACAGACTACCAATGACTCAAAAAGCCAATCATTTTATTTGTACAGATGGACAGAAACTCCTCTGTGGTCTTTATCTGACTTGCCCGTGACGCTCCGATGGAATTAGAAAGTTTTATGTTTTACTGGGAGCTTTCCTTTGTGTCTGCTAACCCTCCCCAGGACTTCAGGCAGAGACCACATTCAATTTCACATCTTTTCAATCTTTTAATACTGACATTTTGCTAAATAAAAAAAAAAAAAACAGGCTTAATAGTCCATTTTTTAAAAGTTTTTCTTTCTTTTGGATAATGCTGCGACACAGAAATATGCAGATGACGGTCTTCTCTTCAACTGATTATGCTGCAGGACATTTATCATGATGATGCACAATTCTTACAGAGTTAATTAAAAACTATTGGGATTTGTAAGTCAAGTTATCAATCCTCTATTTCTCATCCAGGTTCAGGTTGGCTTTTATGATTTATCTACAATACAAACTGTTGTTCTTTGAGTGGCGTTTCATATGATGGCATTAGGGCCATTTTTGGGGGAGAAAAAAAATTGCAGGATGGGGTTCCCCACCCCACCAACATTTCTCTCAGCCACGCTGTCATAGTTAAAAACCATCAGTTTAAAGGTCGTCACTAGTAATTGTCTAGTCTATGGTATATGAAACAGCAGAAACACCCTCTCGTCTCAATGGTCCAGAAACCCACGAACATTCAGATATAAATATGAAGCTGAAGGAACCGAATGTTCGTATAAACTACCACTTATTTTAGTTTCTTTTTCACATGTTGGTTGAAACTATGTGTATGTTTCCTCCTCTCTGAGGACTTTCCTTCAGTGAAGCTGCTCCTCCGCATATCAATGACCTCGCCGCTGTCTGGTCGCCATGGGATACCAGTCCAATGTCTCTCTCTCTCTCTCTCTCTCTCTCTCTCTCTCTCTCTCTCTCTCTTTCTCTCTCTCTCTCTCACACACACACATATACACACACAGTTTTGTAAATTTAGAAACTCAAACTATTTTCTAATCAGTGTGAGTGTCTTTCCTCTCCAAATGTCTTTGGTTACCCTGGCAACCCACAAAGGAGATTTACAGAAGGGGCGGTAGGTAAATCTGTTTTCAGTCGTCCTGAGTGACAGAAGGGTAGAAGAAGGCATAAAACCCACAGACGGTGTGGAGAAACTGTCACCGTCTACTGGCTTCATTGCGGCTGGTTTGAGGTGCGGAGTTACAACTCTTTATGGGTTAACGGTTCATGTGAACAGATTTAAAAATTACGTAAATGATGAAAGGACATGTGTGATGGTGGAGATACACAACACCAACATCCAGGAGACCAGAAATTCACCTTCCACAACATGAGTTTACATCTACATCACATTTTACCATGAGATCAGAGTAACGGTATTCAACTTCACACTATTAAGATACTCCCATCCAAGCAGATACATCGGGCTGGATAAACCGTCATTCAGTGGTTTTATACTCCACACAGAAATTAGTTCTCAAGAAATACAGGTGTCATTCTTGTCCTACAGCCCAGGTTTGGAAGTTCTTGTAGATCTCAACATGTCCTCTAGGCAGGTGGGCCAGACCCTGTGAGGACTTCCCAGAAGTTCTGCGCTCGAGTCTCCTGTGAAATATAAAATGTCCTGGGCAGAATGAACTTGCTCTTGGCACCTCGAGAAAACCTGCACAGTATGTACAGAAGTGGTAATATGTGCAGTTCCTCCACTGACCACTAGGGTCCAGATCCAGAGCTGCGGTTCCTCTAACAACCACAAGGTTCTTGATCCAGACCCTAGACGGTTTATAACAATGGACAAAGCATTAGGTCATGTGACTGGCTGGTGTCTGGAGCCTCTTTTCCTTCCTTCGCAGCCATGTTGCTCAACAAGCCGGTGGGAACACGCCCACATGTCAATCACAGCCGAATCCCACCAAAATATCTGCAGAGCTGCCGGCAGACGTTTCCAGCGGGATGAACCGTTTAACATGGTGACTCAACGGTGAAATCAAAAATGATTGTTGCATTCAGGCGACACTGGGTTGATACAAACAGCTTCGATAACGAAGCAACCAGCGATGCCGATGATTACGGATGAACAGGTGATAACGGCTAGCCGCATCCTGAGCCGACTGTCAAACAGCTGTCAATATTAGGAATAAATGTAATTTTTATATAAACTCCTGGCATGGTACAAAAAAATCACACCCTCAGCGTTGTCATGGATGTGAAATCAAACCGTTTCAAAATCAGTTTTTTAACCAGACTGTAAACACGTTTATTTCTGCTCAAGAGTTGGACATTTTAACATGGAGGCCAATGGCGACTGACCCGCTTTAGCGGTCGGTCGGAAACTGCAGCCAATCTAAGTTCCATATGAGACTCAGGAACTAAGACGGTCGGTGCTAGATACAGACCTTATTGACCTCTAGGGTCTGGATCCAGACCTGCAATAGTTAGTTAAACCACCATCAGGTGAAGCTTCTCTTCCTGGAGATCAGTAGCTGCCTTCGGCTGCCAGCTGCACCGGCGCAGCCTGCACCTGAAGTCACCTTCAGCTGCGTCTGTGGCGTCCACCAACTGGCAGCTGAAAGGGCCTTTTGCTGGTGGTGAAGACGGCCACCCGGCGGTACGGTGACTTCTACGGCTGTTGTGGCGAGCCACTGAGCCAACTGCAGCTAGCCTTGGTACTGACGGACAGCCGTGGTAGCTTCGGTGGAGCTCACCGGCAGTCGTCTTCCTTTCAGATACATTTTTGGTAGCGACACTTGAAACAAAGATGGATGAGCAGATTTGTTAGAATTAACGTAACGTAAGTAGCAATAGTTAGCATGAACAAAGCTAAGCTAAAACAGCTAGCGTGAAAAACACATAAAATACAATTAAGTAAAGTAAATAAAAGTTCTGTTTTGTCCTCCTCACACCTAATCAGCCGTTGGTCGTTGAACGGCCTGGTTTCTGCTGAACCTGCTGGTTTTGTCAGCCAGCAAACCGAACACATAAGTGTCATTTATGAATTTGGACGGTTTAGATTTCGGTGCTAAAGCCTATGTTGATTTGAGCTCCTCTTGAACGTGCTGGTGAATGCTGGAAGGAGGAGGAGCAGAGAAATTGATGGTGGAGGAACAGAGTGTTTCAGGAGGTGGGTGATGTTGTTCTCATTAGCAGTGATGAGAGCTCGCCCCGCTGATGCAAACACCCGAACAGACCGCCTCTGTTCGCTAATGAACGCACACACTGAGGCGACTAGACCTCCATTGGTCATGCTGCAGGGTCCCGGGGACAGACTGGATGGGAACCAACTCCAGCCTGCGGTTGTGTAACAAGGTCAGCGGTTCGAGCCCCACATGTATCCTGGAAGCTCATGTTTGCAAGGTTCCTGTTCACAGACCAAACCGAAGACACTCTAACTACTAAAAGAGTGACATTCACACGACTGCAGACAAAGATATAAATGAGTCAAAGCTGAGAGTCTGCAGTTCACCTTGGAACTGGTAAACGGGAAAATGAGGAGGGAGAGGGCTGTCACATCATGTGCATTTAAAAACTCTTGTTTTAAAAAAAAAAAATCAATGAATCAATTAGAGATCAACTCTGTACCCGTGGTCAAATAGACTGGATCCATCACCTTGTCATCAAGGTCTATACAAGTCTGTCAATGGTCTGCAGCCAGTCTCCCTGCAGCCAGTCTCCCTGCAGCCAGTCTCCCTGCAGCCAGTCTCCCTGCAGCCAGTCTCCCTGCAGCCAGTCGCCCTGCAGCCAGTCGCCTTGCAGCCAGTCGCCCTGCAGCCAGTCGCCCTGCAGCCAGCTGCCTTGCACCCAGTCGCCCTGCAGCCAGTCGCCTTGCAGCCAGTATCCCTGCAGTTAGTCGCCCTGCAGCCAGTCGCCCTGCAGCCAGTCGCCTTGCAGCCAGTCTCCCTGCAGCCAGTCTCCCTGCAGCCAGTCGCCCTGCAGCCAGTCGCCTTGCAGCCAGTCGCCCTGCAGCCAGCTGCCTTGCAGCCAGTCGCCTTGCAGCCAGTCGCCTTGCAGCCAGTCGCCCTGCAGCCAGTCTCCCTGCAGCCAGCTGCCCTGCAGCCAGTCGCCTTGCAGCCAGTCGCCTTGCAGCCAGTCGCCCTGCAGCCAGTCGCCTTGCAGCCAGTCGCCTTGCAGCCAGTCGCCTTGCAGCCAGTCTCCCTGCAGCCAGTCGCCCTGCAGCCAGTCGCCCTGCAGCCAGCTGCCTTGCAGCCAGTCGCCTTGCAGCCAGTCGCCTTGCAGCCAGTCGCCCTGCAGCCAGTCTCCCTGCAGCCAGCTGCCCTGCAGCCAGTCGCCTTGCAGCCAGTCGCCTTGCAGCCAGTCGCCCTGCAGCCAGTCGCCTTGCAGCCAGTCGCCTTGCAGCCAGTCGCCTTGCAGCCAGTCTCCCTGCAGCCAGTCGCCTTGCAGCCAGTCGCCCTGCAGCCAGTCGCCTTGCAGCCAGTCGCCTTGCAGCCGGTCGCCCTGCAGCCAGTCGCCCTGCAGCCAGTCGCCCTGCAGCCAGTCGCCCTGCAGCCAGTCATTTGCAGTTAGTCGCCTGCAGCCAGTCATTTGCAGTTAGTCGCCTGCAGCCAGTCACCTGCCAGGCAACAAACACCTCAGTGCTCTCATGGTGTTCTCTGGCGATTTCAGCCTCTCAGATTAAATATTACTTTTTTCACTTTACTGTGTATTCAGTTTAAAAATTCTGAGACACCGACTTCACCCTCACCTTGTGAAAACGTGACATGAAGCACTTGTACACAAATGTGTTTGTGTGTGTATGTGTGTTAGGGACCTTATCACCAGGATGACTGACTGTCACAAGTGTGTTTTTGCAGGACTGTGTGGGTGTGTGTGTGTGTGTGTGTGTCATAGAAGCTCAATGAACACAAACTAATCTGACCCGAATGTGTGCACACACACGCACACACACACACACACACAAGGAGTACAATGTTGGTTTTGTTCTGTGGGAAAAAAGTGATGAGGAAAAGAGGGAAAGAGGGGAGGAGGGGGATACTGTTGTCACGACAACAAGCACGGGGTCCCGATGAAGAGTGAAGTTGACTCTCATTCAGAGCGAGTGAACACTCACGCACACGCACACAAACACACACACACACACACACACACACACACACACACACAAAGTGGTGAGACCACCTTGTACTGCAGACAGGAAACACTGAGGCCTGCATCTTTGTTTTGTTCAGTATAAAAGTCCTCTCTCACACACACACACACACACACACACACACACACACACACACACACACACACACATACACACACACTTCAGGAGGTTTCCTCGCTGCTGGACGCAGCAGAGAGCGGAGGATGCACACAGCCTGACCGCAGTTTTTTGTCAGTGCGATCACGTCACAGCTGAACGACCAAATGACCGGCTCTCTCCTCCTTTCAGCCTTTTCGCTCTTTCTGGTTTTGTCCGTCTGCTTTTGAATCGATGAGAAAGCCGAGCTCCAGTTTCTTCTTTCTCTCCACTAAACTGTCACTTATCCCTCCTAAATAAAACCCTCAATGGTACATGAGCTGCTGCTGTGATGCAACACAACTTCCCCCCGGCTGGAGAATCCAACAGACTTTAAACCGAGCGGTCACCAGGAAACACAGTCCGAATCGTGAAAACAACTTCCACCAATTTCATAAGTCGTATGAGCTGAAATGTCAAAAGCAATCTTTGTGATAACAAAGTTCATAATATCATATTCGTATGTTAAAACAGAAAGTACGTAATATGGATAGAAAGTGGTACTCTAGTAGGTCTGTAGATATTTATTATGCATGGAAAGATAGTCTAATAGTGTATAAAAAAGCGCTTCGCAAAGCTGGAACAGCCTATTATTCAGTGTTAATAGAGGATAATAAAAATAACCCACGTTTTCTGTTCAGCGCTGTAGCCAGGCTGACAAAGAGCCACAACTCTGTTGAGCCGTGCATCCCTGCAGCTCTCAGTAGTGAAGACTTTATGAGCTTCTTTAGCAATAAAATTGTCAGAATTAGAGAGGAAATCGGCCAGGCCCTCCCGGCAGTGGCTGTGGGCATTTCTTCAGCTTCGGCGACTCCCTTAGGCTTCTGATCTGACTCTAGACTGTTTGGTTCCTGTAGACCTCCCTGACCTGACTCTAGACTGTTTGGTTCCTGTAGACCTCCCTGACCTGACTCTAGACTGTTTGGTTCCTGTAGACCTCCCTGACCTGACTCTAGACTGTTTGGTTCCTGTAGATCTCCCTGACCTGACTCTAGACTGTTTGGTTCCTGTAGATCTCCCTGACCTGACTCTAGACTGTTTGGTTCCTGTAGACCTCCCTGACCTGACCTCAGTCGTCAATGGATCTAAATCATCCCAACTCGACTACTCAAAAATGTTTTCTCTCTTATTGGTGCGACAATACTGGACCAGATCAACTTGTCCCTGGTCTTGGGATATGTGCCACAGGTTTTTAAAGTTAATTCAACTATTACTTAAAAAACCCTCTCTTGACCCAGACATTTTAGATAATTATAGACCGATTTCCAACCTTCCATTTATCTCTAAAATTCTGGAAAAGGTCGTTGCAGCAGCTGTGTGACCGTTTGTATAGAAATGATCTATTGAAGCTTTTCAGTCAGGGTTCAGATGCATCATAGCACAGAAACAGCACTGATTCCAGTCTCCAATGACCTTCTTATGGCCTCAGATAATGGGTTAGTGTCCATACTGGTTCTGCTGGACCTCAGATGATGGGTTAGTGTCCATACTGGTTCTGCTGGACCTCAGATGATGGATTAGTGTCCATACTGGTTCTACTGGACCTCAGAAAATGGATTAGTGTCCATACTGGTTCTGCTGGACCTCAGATAATGGGTTAATTTCCATACTGGTTCTGCTGGACCTCAGATGATGGATTTGTGTCCATACTGGTTCTGCTGGACCTCAGATGATGGATTAGTGTCCATACTGGTTCTGTTGGACCTCAGAAAATGGGTTAGTGTCCATACTGGTTCTATTGGACCTCAGATGATGGATTAGTGACCATACTGGTTCTACTGGACCTCAGATAGTGGGTTAATTTCCATACTGGTTCTGCTGGACCTCGGATGATGGATTAGTGTCCATACTGGTTCTGCTGGACCTCAGATGATAGATTAGTGTCCATACTGGTTCTGTTGGACCTCAGAAAATGGGTTAGTGTCCATACTGGTTCTGCTGGACCTCAGATAATGGGTTAGTGTCCATACCGGTTCTATTGGACCTCAGATGATGGATTAGTGTCCATACTGGTTCTGCTGGACCTCAGATAATGGATTAGTGACCATACTGGTTCTACTGGACCTCAGATAATGGATTAGTGTCCATACTGGTTCTGCTGGACCTCACATAATGGGTTAATTTCCATACTGGTTCTGCTGGACCTCAGATAATGGATTAGTGTCCATACTGGTTCTGCTGGACCTCAGATAATGGATTAGTGTCCATACTGGTTCTGCTGGACCTCAGATAATGGATTAGTGTCCATACTGGTTCTGCTGGACCTCAGATAATGGATTAGTGTCCATACTGGTTCTGCTGGACCAGATCACAGCATTTTACTGCA
Organism: Xenentodon cancila; assembly: GCA_014839995.1. NCBI lineage: Eukaryota > Metazoa > Chordata > Actinopteri > Beloniformes > Belonidae > Xenentodon > Xenentodon cancila. Next base: position 1,618,087 of record CM026204.1, on the reverse strand, counting down.
GAGGCTAGAGTATGTTGTTGGGATTAAAGGGACAGCTCTAGGTTGGTTTAAATCAGATCTGTCTGATAGATTCCAGTTTGTTCATGTTCATGAGGTTTCTTCAGTACAGATGAAGGTCTGCTATGGTGTCCCGCATGGTTCAGTTCTGGGGCCAATCCTGTTCAGTTTATACATGCAGCCCTTGGGAAGTTTTATCCGGAACCACAGCATTAATGTTCATTGTTATGCTGATGATACGCAGCTGTATCTGTCTATGAAGATGAAACAGAACCATCAGACAAACTTCAGGTGTCTTAAGGACATCAAGGACTGGATGTCCACTAATGTTTTGCTCCTAAATTCTGATAAAACAGAGGTTGTTGTTTGTGGTCCAAACACCTCAGGAAGGGATTAGATGGTGTTGTGATGGCCTCCAGTAAAACTGTGAGAAACCTTGGCGTTATATTCGATCAGGATTTGTCATTTAATCAGCATATTAATCAGGTTTGTAAAACCGCGTTTTTCCACCTCCGTAATATCACAAAGATCAGGAGCATCCTCTCCCAGAGTGATGCTGGAAAACTAATTCATGTGTTTGTGTCTTCTAGACCAGATTACTGTAACGTGTTGTTGGCTGGATGTCCAAGTAATTCTCTGAACATCCTAAAAGTCCAAACTCCTGGACTTGTCAGTCCAGGAGTTTGTCTGGTCCTGCAGCTGCAGGACCAGACTGGAGCAGCTGGTCTTCAACACAGCTTCATCCTGGATCTGCTGCTGTAGACCTGCTGCAGGGGGACACCAACATGATCCACTGACCTGCAGTCCCACCTCTGACCACCTCAGTGTTCACCTCCACCTGTCTGTATGGATGTCTCGGTTGGAGACCTGCTGACATCCTGACCTGCAGTCCTCGTCTACGTGGATCATCAACTATTCATATACACACAGAAATCTTAACTCTGCTAATGATGGATAATTATACTGATGTGATGACGGTGTGTCTGTGTCTCTTCTCTCTACTTCCTGTTCTACCCGGCTGGTCTTCGGCAGGAGGGTCCCCCCTTATGATCCAGGTCCTGGTCGGGTTTCTTCCCTCCGTTCCTTCCCTTCCCTTGAGTCCGCCGTGTTCTCGACCGTGGAGCCCACGATGTTCTCACCTGTGAATTTGTCCACTCCGTCTTCGATTGCTGTTAAGAAGACTCGGTATCTGGGTATCTTGATGAGTCAGTGGTTCCATCAGATGTTAGTTACAACCACAATCGGAGCAGCAGCAGTGACAAATGCTGAAACCTTCCACAGAAGATCCTCAACATCTTCTGACCACAAGTCCTTTAGTCACCCCCCCTGTGTTGTGATCTAGTCCGGTGGAGATACCGCCGAGCTCATCATCAAGGGATAAATCAGCGTGAATGTGAGCCAGAAATTGACCCGATAAACACTCACCATCACAGCCATGGCGCCCATCGACGAGGCCCAAGAACAAACAGGATGGAGATAAAAGGCCTGCGTTTGTGTGTGCTGCCCCCTGCTGTTGTTTATGGCTTTGAGCCACTGATGCTGATCTCAAAAATAAAAATAACAGCAGAGTTAATAAGAAAATGTGTAGGTTCTACTTTAGTTTCCTTCTATAAATATATAACAATACTATGTTCATGTCATTAAAGTGTCTGCCTACATTTAATGAATTTAAATGTAAAGTGTAAAGGCTGCGTTGAAGTGTTTTCACAGATGCAGTGGTGGGAGGAACTGAAGCTTTAGTCTTTAACGTCTGTAGAGTCATAACTTGTTTCCTGGTAAACCTACTTTACGCTTATATTATTTCAACTTGCTTCACGTAAAATTATTTTATGCACATTATTATATAATTTTGTTGTAACTTTACTCTCATAACACTGACTTTAAAAAAAAAAAAAAGACAACTTTATACCGACTTAAATCTCAAAGTCTTTGATTATTGTTCGTCTTGTCCCAAAATGTTTCTTTGCATTTCACTTTTTCACTTTTTCAGTTTCTTTGTGGTACTTCTCTGCTGCAGTAACAGTTTATTTAATCTGGCTATTTAAAAAATAAATGAAAAAAAGAAAACTGGACTGGTTTGGGACTGGTTTTCTCTTCTTGCCGTCTCGACTGAGCCACAGCACAAACAGATGAAATGAAAACACGTTGTTTCTCCATAGTATTTATTTAGTATCATACACAAGCATGTTTCTAATAAAACACATTAAATCAACCAAATCAGTGATGTACAAATGGATTCAAACCAACAGGCCGCCGCCGCCTCCGCCGCCGCGCATTCACCCTGCTCGCTCAAACTGTGATGTGAAAACGCCATTTCTGCCCGAAGCGCAGTCAGAACCAGAACTTTAAACTTTTATCGGGTCAAAACTGGACCGACACTTTATTCTGAATAAAACCAGAGAATTACGTGGATTTTTCTTTGCCATTTCTTCAGTTTGGGGGGCTGAAGTAAAATTTTGCTGCACAAATTTAATCTCGCCACAATGAAAGAGCTCAAAATGCTGAACATCTTCACACCTACAGTCTCATAACTGAAACCATGACGTTTGTTTGTGCGAACACCTGCAGGACTGATGGACAGAATTCAGCGATGCGAGCCAGGAAGTCTGCAGGCCTTTTCAGATCAAGCAAACCTTTTCACGGGCTGCACCGAGCACCGAGGTGAACTGGGACGCGAGCGATATGCTTGAAATCAGTCACTGTATCTATCGTGGTCCCACGTTAAGACATGAACATCAGTTTATGGATATTGCAGATGGGATGACATTTGTGACTAGAATCCGAAAAAACTCGCCAAAAAAAAAAAAAACTAACTAATTTGACATCATGCAGCTGATGTTCTGAAGGTTTCCTAACCCTAACATAGTGGTTTAATGCCTAAACATGAACAATATGTACAATCTATCAATGACTCATTAAAGTTCATGTAAAGGGTTGTTCCTTCTGGGTTTTCCAGTTTTTCTCTGGTCCACGACCAGGACGACCAGGACGACCAGGACACATTTAACTCATTCTGGAGTTACAGCTTGAACAAGCAGGACCACAGATTTAAACTAGATCATCTTCCATAAAAACTGTTCAGATTTTTTCAGCCCAATGACCACAGTCCGCTGCAATCACGTGTGAAAACTACCATCAGGACACGCGGAAAAGCAGTTTTCAGCATGACGTTGGTACTTGCACTACTTTATTGCACTGTTTTAACTACGTTTCATGTTGTGTACTTAACGCTGCGTTTCTTAAGTTAATACTCAGGTTCTCACACTGGATTAAGGCCATTTTATGTATAAAGATGCTCTCAGTTCATCAGGTCCCTGCCCCCAGCTGCAAACAGAGGAGACCGTCTCCAGCTTCACACGTTCAGGATCCAGAACACCAACAGCTGCTCTAAGGAGCAACTGAGAAGGCTGGTCTGAACTGGTCTGGTCTGAACTGGTCTGAACTGGTCAGAACTGGTCTGATCTGGTCAGAACTGCTCTGATCTAGTCTGAACTGCTCTGATCTGGTTAGAGCTGGTTTGATCTGGTCAGAACTGGTCTGAACTGGTCAGAACTGGTCTGAACTGCTCTGATCTGGTCAGAACTGGTCTGAACTGGTCTGAACTGGTCTGAACTGGTCTGAACTGCTCTGATCTGGTCAGAACTGGTCAGAACTGCTCTGATCTGGTCAGAACTGGTCTGATCTGGTCTGAACTGCTCTGATCTGGTTAGAGCTGGTTTGAACTGGTCTGAACTGGTCAGAACTGGTCTGAACTGGTCTGAACTGGTCAGAACTGGTCTGAACTGGTCTGAACTGCTCTGATCTGGTCAGAACTGGTCTGAACTGGTCTGAACTGGTCTGAACTGGTCTGAACTGGTCAGAACTGGTCTGAACTGGTCAGAACTGGTCAGAACTGGTCTGATCTGGTCAGAACTGGTCAGAACTGGTCAGAACTGGTCAGAACTGCTCTGATCTGGTCAGAACTGGTCAGAACTGGTCAGAACTGCTCTGATCTGGTCAGAACTGGTCTGATCTGGTCTGAACTGCTCTGATCTGGTTAGAGCTGGTTTGATCTGGTCTGAACTGGTCAGAACTGGTCTGAACTAGTTTGATCTGGTTTGATCTGGTCAGAACTGGTTTGATCTGGTCAGAACTGGTCTGATCTGTTCTGATCTGGTCAGAACTGGTCAGAACTGGTCAGAACTGGTCTGATCTGGTCAGAACTGGTCTGATCTGCTCTGATCTGGTTAGAGCTGGTCTGGTCTGGTCAGAACTGGTCTGATCTGGTCTAAACTGGTCTGAACTGGTCTGAACTGGTTTGATCTGGTCAGAACTGGTCAGATCTGGTCTGATCAGAACTGATCTGGTCAGAACTGGTCAGAACTGATCTGGTCAGAACTGGTCAGAACTGATCTGGTCAGAACTGGTCAGAACTGGTCAGGTCTGGTTTGAGCTGGTCAGAACTGGTCTGAACTGGTTTGAGATGGTCTGAACTGGTCAATGGTGCTGGTGGGTCTCGGTTTCCCTCTTCAGGGAGTGAAGACTTTATTTTACATTGTTGGGGGTTCAATCTTCGAAGGGAAACCGCTTGCATGTTTTACTATCCGAGACTTGGATAACCACTTTGGGATGTGGGAGCTTCAGACATTGGGAGTCTTTCTTTCTCAGTCTTGTGCTGGTGGAACTACTGAAGATCTACCAGCATTCGTGATGATTACCAGATCAGGCGATCACACCTGTACATCTAAGGTGATCACTTCTTAGGCTACATCCACATTAATACGTTATCGGGTTATGATCCCAGGCTACACTGATAAACTCGGTGCTTGAAGATGGAGGATGTTGATCCGCTGCAGGCTCTGCTCTGTTTTTAAATGCAACTATTGCGGCCTAATGTGGACAGGCTAAAACGATGATGAAGAATGATGCACTGGCACCAGTTCACCATGTGACCATCACAGGAAGTTACCACACTGACATAAAGACGGAATAAATACCGTAGAGAAGAAACGGCAACCAGCTGACTTCTTGTCGGTATTAGCTGTTGTGCAGCAGTCGGTATTTAATCAAACCACTGACGTGAGCAGCAACTGTCATCTTCAGCTGACTTTTCAGGTCATTTTTACTCATTAACATTCAGCACTGAAGAGCAATGAGATATGCTTTTAATGACCCTGGCGCTGCGACGCTGGTGTGGACAGAGCTGGTTTTGTTTTGAAACTGTGCTTTGAAGTAAAGATGGACTGGAGTGGGTGCAGCCTCATTTCTACAGTATGAGGTCTGAGGAACGTCATGAGAACGTCAGATGAGCTGAAGCTTTCATGCGAGGTGCAGATAGGAACGCCACTCTGTAAAACAGTCAGCCAGCCACTGACAGATGTGTTAAAATCATTTCTCCGTCACTTTCGAGTACGATATATCCCTGGTTTCACTGTTGGTCCGTTTTTCTTTTTTCTTTGCTTTAATGATCTTTTTATGAGACTAACACTAAAGTTGCATCATTTTTGACAGTCGTCAGTGCTGAGTTCTTTTGTTTGAACAAATACTTGCATCATTTGAGACAGTCAGTGTAACGTTACATCTCAGTATCCAGGTGGACCACGTTGAACTCAACGTACTGTGTTTTATGGACGAGAAAAAAAATAAACGCACCTTTGAAGAACTTCATGGCATGAATAAAAGAATCTCAAAAGGTCATGTCAAGTCTGGAGGCAGCCAACTGCTGCCCATCATCGCCAACTAGCTGATGTGAAATGCATGCTGGGATTTCCGGTATAACTAGAACAGCAGCTAAAGCCTGGTGGTGTCACGAGAGGATACCAGGTGGTGCTTATTTCAAAAGACCCTACGTATCAGAAACACTTCTGAGTACATGAATAACTGCTGTGTTGAGAAACAGCTGATTCTAATGATGTGCTAATGGGTGGGGGCGGTCCGGCACGTCTGGTAACGCCACTTGAAGTGCACTTGGTTGTGTCTTATGCCGGCTGACGTGAACATTCCTGTGGTCAGCAGTGGTATTTCTACGGAGGGCGGCTGTAACATCAACCTGGTTTGTCCCATCGGTGTGAAGCAGAAATGATCTCCCACATGGGCCTCTGACAGTCTGACCACCAAACTACGCACAAACATAAGCGGCTGCTTCCCGTTTGCTCTGAGCTCTCATTGGCTGCTGTCAGGACCAGGATGTGACCTGCACCAACGGAAGCCTGAACGAGCGGACAGATGAATAAATGAAAGCGGTGTGAAACCAGGACATAAAGATGACAGCATGCCGGCACGTTACGGTTGCTGATGAGCTTTGTTTCGTGCTACATCGTGTGGTTGGAGTTGAAGTTTTACAAAAATGATCAGACTTTTGGGACTTTGGGATAAGACGACTTAAACAACATAGAGGTAACAACACTTATACTTTGCCAGTGCAACAAGTCAGTCTTCTGGAGCTAGTGGCAAACGAATGCACGAACATTAAACCGATTATGTGAATGTCACCTAGATTTCCTTTGATTCATCATTCCAAAGTAATGATGGTGTTCAAAACACTGTCATATCTTTTCACTAGCGCACACACACGTTTTACACACTTGCACTACTTTATACCACTTTAGCTGATGTATGGAGGGTTGTGTTTTAGTAGCAGTTTAAACCAGTGTGCCACAGAAAGAGACAATCGTAAACCTCCAAGAGCAGAAAGTTGTGTCACATTAGTGAACATGGGAGTGTATGGATTAGGTTTTGGTTTGGGGGCAGGCGGGCCCCCCCGACACCACCACCACCCTGTTACTAGTTTACGGAGCTTGGACTGTGTACCCACTGCAGCTAAACTCTGAGAAACTGCAGTAGACACCCCTGAAAGGAATTTCAAATTTTCTTCCAACTTCCAAAGATTAAGATTCCAACATAGGTTTTTAATGGGTCATTTATCATTTGCAGAATCTTTAAACTGTACTGTCCAGATTTAAGGTGCCCAGTTACAGGAATTTAGTGCCATGAATCATTAAAAAGGAAGAAAAACATGCATGTAATCTTATAAACAAATAAACTTTAAATTAAAAATTTAATATGCGGTTACAAGGCTTTGTTTTTCCAACATGATGTAAAAGTTGCATGTGGTCACATGACACCCCTGGTCCAATCAGCAGACAGCTCAGAGCAGAAAACACTGAACTCTGGTTAGATAACCAAAAGTAGACTTATGAAGTCAAAAAACAACAATAAAAAACAACAATATAAAACAAACACAAATAAAAAGCTTATTACAGAAATATGAACAGAAACAATAACATTTGTCCTTCTGTTAAAGTACCACCTCCTCGAGTCTGGAGGGATCAGGTTATGTCACAATACGAAGATTATTAACATTATTCTCATTATTAATATCTTACAAAACCAAAATCAACAGTGCAATAAAAAGGGTTTTAATCCCTCGCTCGGCAGGAGAAAGAGACGGCGAGGGGCGGGGCTTGGCAAAAAGGGAGGGGAGAACAAACAGCAAAAGTAAGAGCTTAAAGAAGGAAAACAGAACGAGAACAGATGAGGGGAAGAGGAGATTCTGAGGAGGATAAAAATGTGCGATGATGGAGGGGTGCGTGATGTGGAGGTAGAGAGGGATGAATAAAAAGCCTGGGAGGAGAAATGATGAGGTTGTGAGATGATAACTGGGGTGACAGGGTGGGAGAGGAGGATCATGGGACAAATCCACACAACAGGTGTCAGCTGCCTGATGATGCATCACGAGTGTCTCCGTAATCGTTAGTGGAAGTAAAAGCGCGGCTCCTCTTGTCTGAACAGGTTGTAGTGATGATTACTAATCCACCGAAAACATGTTGGGTGTAAGAAGACAAACTGACGTCCTGTTGAGTGGATGAGTGAGGATGCACCGATACGTCTGCTGCTGCAGGACGACACTGACATCTCCACGATTCTACCATCGATCCATACAGAGCTTCAACGATCCATCAGTGACGGTCAGGAGCTCACCTCAAACCCAACACAGATTTGTCAAGTTGGACCACAGCTGTTAGTTTTCACACATGTACTCCAATACTCTCATCTGTTTCTGAGCGGAGTTGATGATGTACAGACACCTTCACCAAAACTAATGATGTGATCCCAACTCCACCACTGTAACTGTGGAGGGATCTTTGCAGGATAAAACGCAGGTAGAAGCGTGTTTGTCAGCAGTTCAACTCACATTCTCCCCTGACCACCAGACCACCAGGAATTCATGTTGTAGTCTCTGTGTGTGTCGAATGGGATTTGTGTTTGAATGCCACGTAAACTGTAATAGGCAGGATTAAAATCCATGAAATGAGAACAACCATCTTTTGGCAAATGCTCCTTCTCGGGCCAGAGCCAACGCAGAGGTACTTTGTGTTGTCCAATCAGAGAGCGTCTCTAATTTGGTTTTCTGACATGTTCGAGCTGAACACAAAGCAAAAGCTGCAGCTATCAGTGCATCCTCAGATGGAGGTGTGGGGGTGTGGGGTTAGTTTGGGGGGGGTCAGAGTTGGGGGACTTGGCCGTTGTGTGTGGGTCGTGTCATTTCTCAGGAACTCCTCTTAGTCTTGGAGTGTTGGATCAACCACTGGAGAGTGATGTCTGCAGAGACAGAAGCATGACATCAGCACCGAAGTGTGTGTGTGTGTGTGTGTGTGTGTGTGTGTGTGTGTGGATATAAAAGGGACCTGTCGTATTCCATATTTTCTCACTTATTTACAGGGTGCTGAGACGCCTTCCTGCTGGAGAGTTTTTTCGACATCGGCGCTCTATGACATCACAAAGGGCAGAAGTTCCTTGCGCTTCTCTCGGTAGTGTCCACCAGATCAAGAGTCATTTTAAAAGATCACAGCATCCCGCGTGTTCTGGTAGTACTTCTTACTAGGGTTGTTTTTAAAAATAAATCAATAAAAATCAATACTCAGATACTAGCTGACAGTAATAAAAAAAAACAAAAAAACAAAAGGTTGGATTAGAGCCCAACTTGAAACGGTATCAATACCAACTTTGTCATCACAGCTGGTTCCAGCTCTAACTGCTTAAAAAAAAAAGGTCTGAATGACCTTCACAGCCACTTGGTGGAAAAAGTTTTTACATATTTAGCATTGACTATGAAGATGAGGAGGGCGCTGATAAACCCGTTATCACGCAGCGATAATGTGGTGCTGACGATGTCAAACGTCAAAGACCGGCAGCCGGGTTTCTGTGGAGAATCAGTTCTTGTTCATTGATATGCGCCTGTCACAAACTGTTCAGATGGTTCGTCCAAGATGATCAAGATCTGCAGCTGCATTTATATCATGCTTCTCTTGAATAGCACGCGATTCTGTGATTAAATGAGGAGGAAATGGTCTGTTTCTGCAGCTTCACAAATCAAACCCCCTTCCAAGCCTTCATCTCTGTGACTGCAGCTCCACACTCTCTGTTCTGCAGACTTTTGGCTCTCCTCACAGGTTCCCTCACTTTTATAACCTAATTTCTGTGATTTTCAGCCAACAGCTGAGGAGATGTCTCACAGAAGTATGTCACGGTCATCTGAAGTGATCAAATGGAACAAAACCTCAGTGTGAGTAATGTGTGCATGACAGGGGGGTCTAGAGACTCTGCAGTGGTTAACAAATCCACTAGGTTGGCTTGAGCCTCACACAGTTGGTTGTGTTAAAACATCTTACACCCTCTAGACTTTCTTCAAATTATTAGAAACTATATTTTACCTGTTTTCTCATAAAAATGCCACTGTCCTGAGCTCAATGTCATGGGAGTGCATGGAGATGTGTGTGTGTGAGATGTACCGATGTTGTCTTTCTCCTTGCAGGAGATGGAGTAGCAGCAGATCTCTCTGTCCTGGATGGCCGACAGGTTCCTGAAACATTGAAGGCAGACGTGAACAGTCTCAGACGGCAGGAGTGAGTCACAAGTGTGAGTCAGCGTGCTGGCGTGGACTTACATCCTCTCGATCAGCTCCTTCTCATCCAGAGCTCCAGGGAGGTCCCTCTTATTCCCCAGAACCAAAACCTGCACACACACACACACACACACACACACACACACAAAATCACACACAATCACACACACACAATCACACACACACACGCTTCAATTCAACGCTTTCTAAATGTTTCGTTTTACATCCTGTGTAGACTTCAAAGAGGCAAAATGTCAGAAATGTTTTCATTCAGTTCCTTTAGGCGCCTACATACTGGCATTTTTTTGAGGTTAGGGTTTGGGTTTCCCCCTTTTGCTGGTCTCGGTGCCCTGATGTAATGGCGGTCTACCTCCCGAGGTAGACCAAAAGGCGTGAAAAAGGAGAGACCGGTCATGTATGTAAGGGCCATCCTCCCATTCCATCCCATAAGTGACACGTGTGAGAATTTAACAACTTTCTGATCATGTTGTATGTGTGTCGACCAAAATCGACCCGGCGAGGATGGCCCGGGCGCTTCCGGCCGGCCGGCGAGGACGGCCCGGGCGCTTCCGGCCGGCCGGCGAGGACGGCCCGGGCGCTTCCGGCCGGCCGGCGAGGACGGCACTTTTATAATGTGAAGAAAGTTGACAGTTGTCTCCTCTGCTATTCATTTTTTTATTTATTTACCATGAATGTAATGAAGGTCACACACGACGTCTGGTCACACTTTCGGCTGATGTGACGACACTCTTTGCAGGATTTGTCACTCTTGCTTGGGCTGGTAAGTAAAGGTCAATCAAGTAAAACTGGCAGCCCAGTTTTAATCAAACATTACAGGAGGCCAGTATGGAAGCACCTTTTGATAAACTAAGAACATCATTTAAAATCTAAATTTTAATTAGTTGAGAAACAAATCTTTAGAATTTTATATGAAAATAATAAAGTGAAATAATCATCATTCATCAGCCTACTTGGTGTTTCTTCTGCTACTCAATAATCCCTTTTTGATGAATAATAGTTCATCTTTAGTAAAACTTAAACCCAAATGTGTTCCCGTCATATAACATAAAAGCTTTGGCTCCACATTCAGCCCAACTTTGACTGCTGGTTCTGGTTCTGGTCCTGGTCCAGAGAATCGGGGCACTGCTTCACTCAGCAGCTCCACCCCACTAACTTTTAATTCCCGGGTTCTGTCAGAACCACCTGGCTCTGTAGGTTTGGTTCTTACAGGGATCCCCTGCAGCTGCGGTTTGTCCAGCAGGTTGTGGAGTTCGTTCTTGGAGGCTTCGATCTTCTCTGGATCTGCGGCGTCCACCATGTACCTGCAACAGAAAGGAAAAAACAGCGCGAAGCTCAAGTTGATCAGTTCAAAGAGAACAGAACCTTAAACATGACATTCTGCATCTTTTGCACAAATTGAGGACGCTGCAAAACGATGTTTTCTGCTGCAACTTGACAAAACGAACAAAAGACGAACATTGCTGAATATATTAATCTCTCGGCAGCAGATCACAACATTTTAAATGTCAATTTTGTCGTGTCATTTTTGCCTCTAAACAGAGTTCATGGGCATTTATGTTGTAATGTGTCTTTATTTGTCATTTAACCGCATCTAAGGGGCCTGTTATTGAGATTCCTGCTTGACAAACACACCCAGTTCAAAGTGAACATGACATGCGAGCGCTGCCCGAAACCGCACGCTGTATTTAGCCCTCGCAGCGCACAAGGGTCTCAAAGACACTGTGAGGGTTAAATAAATTTGGTATGAAAATAAAGTGAACACATATTAGATGCAGAAGTGTAAAATAAAGTTACATATTACCGGACCAGAGTAAATGAAGATGGAACACAGTAAAATAAATAAATGTTTGAATAAACTACATTCTTGAACATCTCACCATTTATTGTCCAGACTGATCTTCCCGTTGTGTGTTGACTTTTTACAGAGCTTTTTGAAGAGGGATGAGACTAAAAGTTTAACTTAGTCGTAGCTGAGGACAAAACTGGTCCAAGTTTCTATACACGTATGTCATTAAGTGTGTGAACTTCTTTCTCATACAACGGTTTAGGTTCGTTTGTCTGCGCTGACCTCATCAGGACGTGCTCTAGCGCCTCCATGTGGTACCGCTGCCGAGCTGCACACTAACACCTGGAACAGAAGTGAGCTGAGACCCAAGACGTGATTCTGATTGGTCACAGGGACTCCGGATCACACGGATCTACTGGAGGTTTTCAGTTTGGCTGTAGAAAGTGAGGCTGCTTCTTGTCGCAGATCTTTCTACGGTGGGTATCTGTAGTCTCGGCTCTCACGTCTGTTTGTGTATCTGCTCAATGTTGTAACGGTGTTTTCGGTGGCTGGTAAACGCCTTTATAAACTTTTCATTTCCCATTCATTTAGTACACTACAAGTATATAATGCCTCATGTTTTGTTGGATAATAATGACCAGAATGATCTCTGTCATCTGCCCCTGCATGGATGCAGTCGTTGGGAGTAGTTTAGACACCGACTGGACATCGAGGACGAGATAAACATCCCTCTGAGCTCCAGCTGTGTTTGGACCAGCAGACATGTTGCAGTGACCCACTGGCCGCGGTTTAGGGAACCAGGACTTACACGATGGCGCTGACTCCTCGACAGTAACGCTCCCACATGCTCCTGAAGCGAGGCTGACCTCCAATGTCCCACAGCTGCAGAAGACAACAATCCAACACAAGAAAACAATACATTATTTTAAAAATTGCTCAGAACAAAATTGTTAGATGTTTTTCATCGGACGTCGAAGGAGTGGATGTACCAACCTTGATGGTGACATTGCCCTTTGTGATCTTCCTCATGTTGAAGCCCACTGTAGGAATCATGTCTTCACTGAAATGGCCAGACTGAAACACAAAGGCATGCAGAAACAGTTTAATGGTTTTGAGTCTGGTGGCTGTGGCGTCGTTCAGACAGAACGAAAGCGCTGATTTTGTAGCATTCTGCGTCCTGCCCAGTGCAGCTGGCTCACAAATGCAGCCATGAAACAACTTTGCTCCGAGTTTCATATAAAAGAGCTGAAACCACAAGCAAATAAGCTGAAGGCTGCGGGGAAAGCAGCAGGACACACCGGAGCCAGGAAGTGCAGATAAGAAAACAAGAGTGTGACATTTCAGGAGTTTCTTCAGCTGAGACGCAGCAAAGAGGAAGCTAAAATACAGAACAATAAAACCAACGTCAGAAGACCTCCGCTTGACTTTCTGTCTCCATGACAATCAGCTGAGAACACAACTTCATCCACAAAGTATAATTATTATTGCTGGCTGGCTGAAAAGACAGGCTTGAATTCAAATAAGAAAAATGTTTTTTTTGTCATAACTAAGATGTTCCTTTTAAAACACATTTTAAAACTATTAAAACAAATTGATACTTTATTAGTACTTCTGTACTCGCACCTCCATATCAGTGCTTTTGAACTTGAGTGGGCTCATTAACGGGACCCAGGTCTGTGGCCTGAAAGATGCATCTAGATCCTGACGATTCTGAACCCATCCACAAATGTCAAAGACCAGGTTTCTCACTTTACAACTGAAAACAAAATGTTGATGGGATGCAAAGGTCAAAAAAAAAAAAAAAAAAAAAGGCAGAAGTGAAGCATCCTGACAGTTTATGGTGTGGACAAAACAGAAACACGACACATCTGAGTGGGAAAGCCAACCAACAAACCTGACCCACATCCTCTAAAGTGCAGAACAAGTTTGAAGAAGTAGTTGGACAACAACTGCCCCATACGCAAGTTATATCAAACTAAACTAAAACGAGTCGTAGACGAAATACAACATCACAGCTCCAAGATATCACACTGACACAGCAATCCCTAAACGTCTACGAGACCAGGGGTCACAGAAGAAAGCAGAAGGAAACGTGTGATCCTGCACACACCACTTTAGTCTTGTGTGACGTTGCTGCAGTAAAACTACAGATCACACTGCTCACTGACATAGCAGGACACCATGCTAGCGGTGTAGAACATGCTGAAATGTGTATTTACAAATGTGTACCAGCAGCTTTATTTTCCTGCTGGCTCTTTGTAATGGTCAGACGTTCATTCACCTGACCAGCCTAACCAGTCACTGGGCCTGGTTCCCTCTCATTCACAGCCATTTCCACAGGTACAGACCGCTCCAAACAAATCGCAACAGGCTGTATGTGCCCACTCATACATGAGCGTCCAAGAGCCCGTGTTCAGAACACCCAAGACGGCTGCAGAATCACTAAAGAAAAACCCCGGACCAACAAGTTTTTACTGCAAACACCATCATTTACTAACGCTCCGTATCCACTGCAGCTGCCTTTCTCTGATTGGTTGTAATCTACACAGTGGTTTCCAGAGCCAGCTTCTTCGCCGTCCGTTGGTACCACGCCCTGGACATCAAAAGTGAATTCAGGGGAACCAAAATAATAACTTGCATTGAAGAAGAAAAGTTAACATGGCTGTCCACTAAATATTCCCTGGCTGACCGATGTTGCATCACTGACCTGCATTAAGCAAACAAAACTAAGAAGATTATTGTCACTAAAACTGTTAAGAAATATCTAATATATTATTGAAACCTGAAAGTATATTGGTGAACCACTTCAGGTGAAAACTCCCCAACACAAATGTGGCAGCAGCTGCTTTAACAGACCAACCAGCTGCACAGTTTAACGCAGCGTAGTTTTAATTCTGTCAGTCAGCAGGACAAAACTACTAGCAGAAAATAGGGAAGATGCTCATCCAACTGCTTTGTTTTTTAGAAAAAAATAAAACACCTCCATGTTAAAATATGCAAATGAGTCCACACTTTAGGACAGAGCCTGAGGATGTTAAGGACCAGTTGAGGCGGACTGATTGACAGATACCACCAACAAGAGGGCTATTTTCTGAAACTAGCTGATTAAAATTTGATCAAATACAAACGAACTGAATGAACAGAAACAGAAGTCAGTGCTTGTGACTGAACTGGAAGACATCAGCTGAAGGAAATGAGATTTACACCTAGAAAACTCACACATGAACCATCATGATCACCTGAGCAATAAAGCTATGGATGACTGGCTGGAAGTGATATTTTCTAACGTATAAATAAAGTGCGTGTGAAAAAAGCAGCAGATTTCCAGAGACACAGATGTTTTTGATGTGTAGTAAATGGATGTTAACGCTGCAGTAAAGACCCTTCTGGACGCTGGTATACTGAACACCGTCCTCGTTCCATCGGTGAAAGTAGGTCTGCAGACCGAACGTGACCTGGGCTGCTTCTGTGCCTCTTAACCAGAACCTCAATTTCATGCCAATTGTACAAATGTAAGGCATGATATTTATAGTTGGAGGACATGAACCCATCCTAACGAGGCACGAGTTTCGAAATTCCTGCTCTAAACCTAATTAAAAATACTTCAATTAATCTGGAATCAAAACCAAGGCAACGTATGGGAGATTACAGCAATGTGTAAAATGGAGAATATATATATATATATATATATATATATATATATATATATATATATATATATATATATATATTACCAAGTCACAGAAAATCAAGATGGAACACAGCAAACAAATGCATTAATTAATTATCTCTGTCTGACAAAATAGTCAACATTTAAACAGTTGTTCTGATTCTGGTACCAACATCAGAAATACTTTTAGAGTCTATCACATACAAAGGCATCAGAAGCAATGTTATTAAGCCTTTAAAATGAAAAGAAATTAGGATTTTATTAAATCAAAAGGGAAGACAGAGGAACTGTAGCAGCAAACCCTGAAGTTTGTGATTTAGAAACAAAAGAGAAATTCCCCAAAAGAAAGCAGGAAAGCCACAACAATAAATGACAAAACTGTAAACCCACTCTCGTGGACCCTGCTGGTCACTGGACATTTTGAGCTGCAACATAGAAGAACGAAGGCCGATTAAAAGTACGATTGATGCTCTGACAATGACCATGTGACAGCCATTCAAGGTTAGTAAATGAGTATGAGTATGAGCTGCTGCCCGGTATCAGAATCAGTCTGAAGGGGGAAAAAAATCAGATTTACTGGGCTCATATCTGCTCGGATTCATGTAGTAAAAAACTCAACACTCTAGAAATCCATTTTTACACACCTCAGCATTTATTGGACCAAGACTGCGGGTTAAGCAAGTTTTTGAAGAGGAATGTTTAGGAGGAATTTACCTATTTTAGTGAATTTAGTCATACCATTACCATTTACGTTTTTTCAGGAACCAAACTGTAAAACTGGTTTTATTTATTAGATATGTTACTAAATGTAGTCATTGTTTTCTAATACAGCTATTTTGGGTTTGTGACCAGCTGACCGCTTCAGGATGTGCGCCAGCGCCCCCATGTGGACCACCTACTGAGCTGCGAGTATCTGCATAAGGCCATATCTCAGGAATGCCTGAGAATCAATACCCGTTCACTAATCCACATCACGTCAGGAAGGATGGATATGCCTTCATGTGTAAAGATCTTGTGACTAGAGAAATTAACGGAGATAGCAACATTTATTTTTGATTGCGTGAATTAAGTGAAAATTCGCACTGAAATAGGAACTAAGCCCGAGTTTAGATTTGGGCTGTAAAAGGAGGAGTTTAGTTGTTCTTCCACTGCTGGCTAAGCGAGTTTTGCAGTCTGTAAGTGTTTAACTTTAAAAGGTCAACCCGGCTGGGGTCCAGCATCTGGCTCCGTCCTCTAAAACCCGGTAACGCTTGTTGAAATGTCTGCGTCTCTGTGGCGTTTTCGCCAACGTCCCCAAAGACGCGGTTACTGCTACTGAAGGCTGAGTGGACCTTTGAAAGCTGCCTCCTTGGAGCAGCTGGCAGGTACGTGCCGCTCCGCCGGACCTCACCCTGCCGGACAACAATGGAGCCGCGGCCGAGACCGCCTCCGCCGCCTCGGAGCGGACCTTACCGCTATGACGTTGACGAAGGTGGTCTTCCCGGAGTACTGCAGCCCCACCAGGGTCAGCTCCATCTCCTCCTTCCAGAAGAGCGCCTTGAACCAGTCCAGCAGCTTGTTGATGAGCGCGATCATCTCCGACACCGACGCGGCCGCGGTCTGTGGCTCGGCTAGCTGGCTAACGCCCCGGCTACGCTGCTTTACTGGCGACTGGCGGTCGCTATGACAACGAGGCCGGCAACGGCGACGAACGCGGACACCGGCGGCGACGCGCAGGCGGCGGAGGCAGGTGGAATACGCAGTTTTCCCCGCCGTTCGTAGAGGGAATTGTGTTTTTCGGGATGTTTACTAGCTGCGCCTTGTCCTCCCAGCTGTCACCACGCAACGCGTCAAAGCGCATCCGGCGGGCCCTTTCACAATAATTGTCAACATAAAAATAGAATTACAATGAGAAAATCAGTCAAATAAAGCAGGGATGTTGAACCAAACGCCTGTAAATGAAAATAACGCAGTTTAAATCGCTATTTTAATTATTACTTTTCCCGTATTCGTGTTTAAAATAACAGTAGAAACATTTATTTGGGCTGCTTCCGCTTTAGGTGGGGCCGATAAAGAAAACCGAGAAGTGCTAAAGAGAAGAGAAGTGAAACACGGACTCCTGTAGGTTTCTGAGACACTGCCCCCTACTGGCGCGTCAAACAAACAGGCACTATTTTGTTTACACATAAAAGCTGCTAATAGATATTACTGTATATTCTGTTTTATATATATATGTGTGTGTGTGTGTGTGTGTGTGTGTGTGTGTGTGTGTGTGTGTGTGTGTGTGTGTGTGTGTGTGTGTTACCTAATAGCAGCTTAACATTTAAAGTGAAATACTGCTATTTAAATTGAAAGTATTTAGTTCGTGGTCAGTGAAGGAACTGCAGCAGCATCCCAGATGAAGCCTTTTCAGCCATGTGCTTGCTGAGGCTGCAGTCGGTCTGGCAGAGAGATCGGTACCCGGGTGGGTTGGCACGTTTTATTCTGACGTCACAGCATGAATGAGGGGTGAGGTTAGTTAGCTGTCGTGAGGTAACGACGACAGCTAACTAACCTGTTTTGTACCACACCAGGAAAGTTCATAGAAAGCATTACATGTATTTCTAATACGACTGATTGACAGTCGGCTGAGCCAGCAGCTCTGTCATCACGTCCTCTCCCGCAACCATCACGCGACCGCGCTCAGTGAAGCGACCAGGCGTTTGTTTTAACCCAGTGTCGCTAAATCCGAAGGTCATTCTGGATTTCGTTGTCGGGTCAACATGTTAAACGGTGTGTCCTGCTGGGAATGTTTGATGGCAGTTCTGCAGATATGTAGGCGGGGTTCGGCGGAAGGTGGGCGTTTCCCATCGGCATCTTGAGCATCAAGGCTGCAGCCCGCAACAAGGAAAACAGACTTCAACACCAGTTTTCAGAAACCAACGGGTCACGTGACCTACTGCTTTGTCCAGTGTTTTATACAGTTTGTGGAGCCAACTGGGGCAACGGCGCATCTCTTCTGCCAATAGACAAATGCAGTTGGTCACGTGACCCATTTGTCACCTCGTGTTCATCACAATGAGGACCACAAGGTCCTGGGTGTGATTGCACAGTGGTTCTCAAAAAACTCTCCCGCCCATGCAGGCAGCATCTGTTTTGGCTCGTCGCTGGTTATTACATTGATTTGTACAGCAAATTCATCAGCTCTCCATCCACAATGATTCTTTTTCTTGTTCAGAAATCACATTTAGCTCCATTACGTTCTTTGACAGTGGAGCCATCACCTCGAGATTTGTACTGCTGATTAAATATCTCCATGTTGTTGTCATTTTAATCATCTTTATTTAAAACAAAAAGGCATCATGTGCAAAAATGAAGGGTTTTGAGAACATTCTGAAGCAGCTTTTGTTCCTTTGAAATGTTCTATTACATCGTCTTTCACTAGCAAAATGTTTAGAACGTGTGTGACATAAAATAGATTCATCTTGCAGCTCTGTCACCTTCATTCTACTGAAGCATAAATAATGAAAAAAACATCACAATTAAGTCCAAAACGTTCCTGTTTTATTTCATTCCCTCATCCCAGATTCAGTTCTCTGAGATTTTCAGTTCAGGATGAACTCATATGTTCTTCGTTCTGCACACTCAGTGAAGTCGGATCAGAACATCCAGTTCTTTTGGTTCTCAATTCTGCTGGTTATCTTGCTTCTCTGGGTTCTACTGCTGGTGTCCATCTGGCTGCCTTTAGGTTCTGCTGAGCCCTCATCCCAGTTCTCTGTTGTTGTACTGGTTCTCCTGGACGTCTCTAAACATACTGCTGCTTATTCTGGTTTTCATCAGTTGTTCCGGTTCTGCAGCTGCAGGTTCTGTAGCTGTATGGTGACCTGGTCCTCCAGGTTCTGCTGGTTCTGTGGCTGTGTGGATGGCTGGTTCTGGTTCTGATTATGAGGAAAACCATTAAATCATTTTTATTTATAATTTTTACACAGCTGGTATAAACATGTCTCCTGTAATAATTAAACGGATGGTGACTGTGTTTAGGTTTGGTTATGTTTATTTCTTGTTAGTTTAAGGTTAGATTCAGGTTAGATTCACGTTAGTTTCATGTTAGATTCAGGTTTGATTTGCATTAGTTTCAGGTTAGATTCACATTAGTTTCCTGTTAGATTCACATTAATTTCCTGTTAGTTTCAGGTTAGATTCACATTAATTTCCTGTTAGTTTCAGGTTAGATTCACATAAGTTTCATATTAGTTTCATGTTAGATTCAGGTTAGATTCACATTAGTTTCCTGTTACTTTCAGGTTAGATTCACATTAGTTTCCTGTTAGTTTCAGGTTCGATTCACATTAGTTTCATGCTAGTTTCATGTTAGATTCAGGTTAGATTCACATTAGTTTCATGTTAGTTTCAGGTTAGATTCACATTAGTTTCCTGTTAGTTTCAGGTTAGATTCACATTAGTTTCATGTTACTTTCAGGTTAGATTCACATTAGTTTCCTGTTACTTTCAGGTTAGATTCACATTAGTTTCCTGTTAGTTTCAGGTTCGATTCACATTAGTTTCATGTTAGTTTCAGGTTAGATTCACATTAGTTTCCTGTTAGTTTCAGGTTAGAATCACATTAGTTTCAAGTTAGTTTCATGTTAGATTCACATTAGTTTCAAGTTAGTTTCATGTTAGATTCACATTAGTTTCCTGTTAGTTTCAGGTTAGATTCACATTAGTTTCATGTTAGTTTCAGGTTAGATTCACATTAGTTTCATGTTAGTTTCAGGTTAGATTCGCATTAGTTTCATGTTAGTTTCAGGTTAGATTCACATTAGTTTCATGTTAGTTTCAAGTTAGATTCACATTAGTTTCCTGTTAGTTTCAGGTTAGATTCACATTAGTTTCATGTTAGATTCACATTAGTTTCATGTTAGTTTCAGGTTAGATTCACATTAGTTTCATGTTAGTTTCAGGTTAGATTTGCATTAGTTTCCTGTTAGTTTCAGGTTAGATTCACATTAGTTTCATGTTAGTTTCAGGTTAGATTCGCATTAGTTTCCTGTTAGTTTCATGTTAGATTCGCATTAGTTTCATGTTAGTTTCAGGTTAGATTCACATTAGTTTCCTGTTAGTTTCAGGTTAGATTCACATTAGTTTCATGTTAGTTTCAGGTTAGATTCGCATTAGTTTCATGTTAGTTTCAGGTTAGATTCACATTAGTTTCATGTTAGTTTCAGGTTAGATTCACATTAGTTTCAAGTTAGTTTCAGGTTAGATTCACATTAGTTTCATGTTAGTTTCAGGTTAGATTCACATTAGTTTCATGTTAGTTTCAGGTTAGATTCACATTAGTTTCATGTTAGTTTCAGGTTAGATTCACATTAGTTTCATGTTAGATTCACATTAGTTTCATGTTAGTTTCAGGTTAGATTCGCATTAGTTTCCTGTTAGTTTCATGTTAGTTTCATGTTAGATTCGCATTAGTTTCATGTTAGTTTCAGGTTAGATTCACATTAGTTTCATGTTAGTTTCAGGTTAGATTCACATTAGTTTCAGGTTAGATTTGCATTAGTTTCCTGTTAGTTTCAGGTTAGATTCACATTAGTTTCATGTTAGTTTCAGGTTAGATTCACATTAGTTTCCTGTTAGATTCACATTAGTTTCATGTTAGTTTCAGGTTAGATTCGCATTAGTTTCCTGTTAGTTTCATGTTAGATTCACATTAGTTTCATGTTAGTTTCAGGTTAGATTCACATTAGTTTCCTGTTAGTTTCAGGTTAGATTCACATTAGTTTCATGTTAGTTTCAGGTTAGATTTGCATTAGTTTCCTGTTAGTTTCAGGTTAGATTCACATTAGTTTCATGTTAGTTTCAGGTTAGATTCACATTAGTTTCAAGTTAGTTTCATGTTAGATTCACATTAGTTTCCTGTTAGTTTCAGGTTAGATTCACATTAGTTTCATGTTAGTTTCAGGTTAGATTTGCATTAGTTTCCTGTTAGTTTCAGGTTAGATTCACATTAGTTTCATGTTAGTTTCAGGTTAGATTCACATTAGTTTCCTGTTAGTTTCAGGTTAGATTCACATTAGTTTCATGTTAGATTCAGGTAAGATTCACATTAGTTTCATGTTAGTTTCAGGTTAGATTCACATTAGTTTCCTGTTACTTTCAGGTTAGGTTCACATTAGTTTCCTGTTAGTTTCAGGTTCGATTCACATTAGTTTCATGTTAGTTTCATGTTAGTTTCAGGTTAGATTCGCATTAGTTTCATGTTAGTTTCATGTTAGTTTCAGGTTAGATTCACATGAGTTTCATGTTAGTTTCATGTTAGTTTCAGATTAGATTCGCATTAGTTTCCTGTTACTTTCAGGTTAGATTCACATTAATTTCCTGTTACTTTCAGGTTAGATTCACATTAGTTTCCTGTTAGTTTCAGGTTAGATTCACGTTAGTTTCATGTTAGTTTCAAGTTAGTTTCAGGTTAGATTCGCATTAGTTTCCTGTTACTTTCAGGTTAGATTCACATTAGTTTCCTGTTAGTTTCAGGTTAGATTCACATTAGTTTCCTGTTACTTTCAGGTTAGATTTACATTAATTTCCTGTTAGTTTCAGGTTAGATTCACATAAGTTTCATGTTAGTTTCATGTTAGTTTCAGGTTAGATTCACATTAGTTTCCTGTTACTTTCAGGTTAGATTTACATTAATTTCCTGTTAGTTTCAGGTTAGATTCACATAAGTTTCATGTTAGTTTCATGTTAGTTTCAGGTTAGATTCACATTAGTTTCCTGTTACTTTCAGGTTAGATTCGCATTAGTTTCCTGTTAGTTTCAGGTTAGATTCGCATTAGCTTCCTGTTAGTTTCAGGTTAGATTCGCATTAGTTTCATGTTAGTTTCAGTTTAGATTCGCATTAGTATCCTGTTAGTTTCAGGTTAGATTCACATTAGTTTTCTGTTAGTTTCAGGTTAGATTCGCATTAGTTTTCTGTTAGTTTCATGTTAGATTCACATTAGTTTCCTGTTAGTTTCAGGTTAGATTCAGGTTAGATTCAGGTTAGATTCGCATTAGTTTCCTGTTAGATTCAGGTTAGATTCACATTAGTTTCAGGTTAGATTCACGTTAGTTTCAGGTTAGATTCAGGTTAGATTCACGTTAGTTTCAGGTTAGATTCAGGTTAGATTCACATTAGTTTCATGTTAGTTTCAGGTTAGATTCGCATTAGTTTCATGTTAGTTTCAGGTTAGATTCACATTAGTTTCATGTTAGTTTCAGGTTAGATTCACATTAGTTTCAAGTTAGTTTCATGTTAGATTCACATTAGTCTCATGTTAGTTTCAGGTTAGATTCGCATTAGTTTCATGTTAGTTTAAGGTTAGATTCACATTAGTTTCATGTTAGTTTCAGGTTAGATTCGCATTAGTTTCATGTTAGTTTCAGGTTAGATTCACATTAGTTTCCTGTTAGTTTCAGGTTAGATTCACATTAGTTTCATGTTAGTTTCAGGTTAGATTCACATTAGTTTCCTGTGAGTTTCAGGTTAGATTTGCATTAGTTTCCTGTTAGTTTCAGGTTAGATTCGCATTAGTTTCACGTTAGTTTCAGGTTAGATTCACATTAGTTTCCTGTGAGTTTCAGGTTCGATTTACATTAGTTTCATGTTAGTTTCAGGTTAGATTCGCATTAGTTTTCATTTAGTTTCAGGTTAGATTCACATTAGTTTCCTTTTAGGTTCAGGTTCGATTCACATTAGTTTCCTTTTAGGTTCAGGTTAGATTCAGGTTAGATTTGCATTATGTTATATGTGAGTTTCAGGTTTCAGGTTGGTGTCCCTTTGTCTTCCAGGTTATTTTGGAAGAGATTTGTAAATCATTTCATTCCGTTCTTGTTTATATGTTACACGAATCCCACAGAATGGGAATTGTGATGCATTTTTTTTTCTTTTTTATTTCTTAACATTGCTAAAAAAAGGCATTTTACAGAACAAAACTAGGTACAAAACTGCGTAATTTCATCATAAATCTGAACAAATCAAATGATCTTTGTTTCTATGTTGACTGAGTGTGTTTAGGTTATAGGTTATTTTAACTCACACACACCTTCCTGCTGATCCTCAGTGCAGCTCCAAACATGGATTAATATACTGTTGCTGGTTAACAGCAGTTGTACAAATGAAACTGAACAAGGTACCTGGTTCTGCTGCAGCTGGCGGCTGTACTGGGCCAGAGTGGAGTACAGGAACTGGTACTGCTCCGTAGTCTGGATCATGCCCCCCCTGCGCAGGAGGCAGCCGGTTAAACTTCTGGCATTCAGAAGCACCAGGTTGAAGCAGGACAGGAGAGCAGGGTGAGGAGAGAACTCACCTGTCCAGTCGCAGCTGGCAAACCGCCTCCAGGATGTCGACCTGACCGCTTTCTCTGAGCTGCTGACATCCGATACTGCTGGCGATAAAACACCCCGTCCTCCCGATACCGGCACTGAGAGCAAAAAAACAAACAGGAGACATCTCAGACTTGGTTTTTCTTTAAAAAAATAACTAAAGGTGTATTTTAGTACAGGAACTGTCCCATGGAATGAAGCTTTCACCCACAGGTGAGACAAAGGACCAGGGGGAGATGTCTCTCGTCTGATATTTCTGCTCGACCTCTTGATTGAATTTTTCTGCCTTAGATATCTTAGGTTTGATACCCACCCGGGAGGAGGAGAGATGGTGGTGACTGAACGCTGATCAAACTGGAACTGAAGAGAACATGCAGCTGGTTTGACAACAAGTGTGCAAGATGAAAAAATGACGCTTCCAAATAGACGGCTGAGCTGCCAAAACTCTACAAACAGAAATAGAAACATGCTGCCAAAGATTTTCTGGGCCCTTTTACAGACGTGGTTGCAGGAACGATGGTATGGGGAGAGTACTGGGAACCAGTTTAGACACAGACTTCGGCACCTTTAGCAGAATAACGAAGGAGGACTCCAGGAAGACCGACCAAGAGCCGGCATTGATCACAGGGGTCCAACTGGGGCTCAGTTCTATTTAACTGACAGAAACATACTGCACAAAATCCTTTCCTTATGAAAGTTTATTCACAGAATTTTGTTTTATTTACAAATAAAGTAAGAGATTTGTGAATATGTTTTAACGCTTAGTGCGTTTTTGAGCCACAAACAAATATCTTGTTTTGGGCCACCAAACTCCTAGGACCGGCCCTGGTGTTTCTACTTGTCAGTCTCTTCTTAGTTCAGATTTTTTCCCTGAGTTGAAATGAACTGAATAGTCACACAGAGTTAACGCCATCATCAAAGGTCAAATGTGTGACTCAGGGGACCTGCGGTGATTTGTAATAATCCTGGAGAACGTTGGTTATTTTAATCCCGTCGAATGCGCCATGTCTGTGATTTGTAAAACCGCCTACCCTATTTCAAAAAACACCAAGGTCACGAGGTAATTTTATTCCCGTTCGAATGCTCACGTCAGTATTTTGGTGAACTGGAGGCAGGAATCTTCAAAAATCCCTC
Source organism: Xenentodon cancila (assembly GCA_014839995.1). NCBI lineage: Eukaryota > Metazoa > Chordata > Actinopteri > Beloniformes > Belonidae > Xenentodon > Xenentodon cancila. The sequence goes on along the minus strand of CM026204.1, from coordinate 1,593,271 downwards.
GTCGCCTTTTCTGCCTCTTTCCTGGAATAATTTTGGCAATTGTGGAACATGGTGACATTGATTATTACAACATCAGCCTAAATCCACCAAGTATAAAGAGCCAGTATTTTTAGATGATAATCAAACAGAAATGAATCAACATTAAGCTTCACGTGGAGACTTATGAAACAAGACGTCCAGATCAGCCAGCCGACAGATGAAGACACGTGTGGCTGCATCAGGCAGTAAGAAACTTTTTATCTTCAAACTCAAAGCCTCTCTGACAGCAGAAAAACCTTTAGGGCTTCAACGGAACCTCTGGCTACGGTTCCGTTAAGTTTACTGTTACCATGGCAACTCAGAACCCACACTGATACGGCATTTTCTGATTTTGTCACTGTTAAAATGTGACGTGTCGTCACTGAAATCTAACTCTTGACTGTCTAATCAGATGTTTTTAACTCAATATTCAAACTTAATGTTAACTAAAAGGTGATTGTTTAATAAGATGTAAGGCCTTGACGTCACTTCAGAGGTCGATGTCTGTAAATTACAATAAAACGCTCATTTTTCCCTCATCCAGCATGAATGAAGTAAATACAGATGTCGGGGGGTAATTTCAGAATCACTGCAGGTCCAGAGGTCGTTTTAGTCCGGTGCAAATAGGACAAAAGGAAACTGTATATGTGAAATGCACATCGGTCGTTGACTGGGATGTGACTGCTGTTAATTTGAGAAAATGAATGAATGTAAATAACATGCGCATGTGCAGCTGTACACAGGTGAAGCACCAACCTGCAGTGGACGACAACTGGTCCAGGACCAGGACTGGGGCCTGTGATCGGCTGAAACCTGGTCTGTGATTCGAGGGAGCTCCTGTACAGCTCTACTTCCTCCACCAGTCTCAGCAGAGGAGCAGTGCATTGTGGGATGTGGTGGTCGGGCCAAGAGGTAAACCAGTAGTGTCTGACTGGACGACGCTCTGATCGCAGCTGCACACACAAGCACAAAGGAGAACTTCCAGAGGAATGGTTGTGGCATCAAAGATCCCAGAAGAATGGACGGATGAAGTTTTAACTTAAGTTATGTTCTTAAAGTAATTTGTTTCACTCAGAAAGATCTGGATATTTTTACAAACACAATCAGAAAATGTTGGGCTGATACTGAACCTAAACAAAAAAAGCATTGATTCTTACATTTATTATTAGTTTTATTTCTTTGAAAACATAGCTGGCGCTTGTTCTTGTCGAGTTCATTTTCTTTGTTTACATTGTTAACGTCCAACCAAGTTTGCTTGTAACTACAAAGAAAAAATGGTACAAGGACAATTTAATCTAATAATGATTTGGTACAAAAGCAGTATCCACGATAGTCTGTGTGAAGTAAAGCCTGAGAGATTATCTCCACTTTAATCAGGGAAACTTTGAAAACAGTGTTTATCCGAGGAAGCCTGGAAGGGATGTGCTCGTTTGTCCTTCAGCAGAGCAGAATATCATGAACCTGTTCCAGGAATCTGGAGGAATCTCAGTGTCTAAACTGGACTCCTGTGATCTCCGATCCCTCAGACGACCCTGAATCCAGAACCGCCGTGCATAAACAGCTGACGGACACGCATGGACCAGGGTTACCACGATGCAGACACATTCATAAACGCTGTTTAAAACTTTACTGTGGAAAAATAAAAGCCTCATGCTGGCACCAGATGAGTCCCTACACCAGAGTCTTTTGGGTTTGTGGTAGGAAATGGATACCAAAGAGGAAAGGATCATCCGGACTGTTTTCAGCAACACGTCCAGAGTCCTGGTTCTGTGCTGGTCTGGGCTTGTAGCAGTGTCCTTCAAAGCTCATCTAACACATCATAGACATGTTTACAAAGACATGGGTAAGAAGGAAGAGGGTTCAGGTCCTGGACTGGTCTGCAGTCCTGATTTGTTCACAAGTAGAGAACACTGGAGAATTTTAAATAAAAGATTTAATATCTGAAACTCTTCATCACTTGATCTTCAGTGTTAGACCACCTTTTAAGTGTTGTGAGAAGGAATAGCAGCATCATAAAGTGTTAAATGTTTTACTGTCCCGACAGTCTTGGAATGAGTTGGAGGTCAGAAATGCAAAACATGAACGTCCTGGGTCAATACTGTCTGTAAGATAAGTAAATGTATTAAATGTATCACAGCTTTATTCTTCTGTGTTTTTCTTTTTTTGCATGTTTCAGTATTGTTCCAAACTTTTCTGATTTGAGATGCTGTTATCAAAGAAGAAGTGGGTGCTCATAACTGCGACTGCTGAGCTGAGCAGTCTGGGTTTGGTAGAAGTCACTGAGAAATGATGTCCGGAATGCATCTGTAAGTGGCTGCAAAATGTAAAAGTGGCATCTAACCGAACAGAAGTCTTCTGTAGGGATGCAGAGCTGAGATATCATGGAGTGTCAAAGAGTGGACTACCTGGATCTCCATGTCAGCAACGGTAAAACCATCTTTCTCCTGGCTGTCCTTCACTCTGATGAGGAACCTGCCAAAAACGTTCTTCTCTCTTTCATCTTCATTCCTCCAGCCATCCTCCCCCTCCACACGGTCCTCGTTCTCCTCCTTTACATGCTCTTTCCTTAGCTGTGGCCAGTACGGTTCACATTTCTGGAACAAAAACTCAGGTGTTGGAGGACAAAAAAACTTGTCTTCGCAGTATCTTTCCGCTCCTCACCTCATTGGTCTCCTTCAGTCTGGTAACCATGACGATGATGCTGCTCCTCTCCTGCCACACCATGTCCCAGAAGTCCCCGATGGTGTGCAACATTGGCCCCTGGGTGGCGATGTAGGCCCGTGGAGCTCCTTTATAGCCCTGTAGAACCAAACAATGATCAAACATCAAAGCTGTTGATGAGTTAAAGCAGCAGGGTGGAGTGCACAGAGAAGACGGAGAACACTGAGGAGCAGGAGGGTCGTGGTATTTAGGTTTTTGTTTGCCACTTACTGTTTTCTCTTTGAATGGTTTTGTCCTTGCACAGGTTTTTTTTTTTCACAAATGGTTATTGATGGCTGATTGCTGCCCCTGTGAAAGTAGTGTCAGCACTGTAAATCTATTTTCCTGTTTTCTTGGTGCCTTTTGTTGGATTGTCTTTGGCTACAAATGAGGCGTTGTGCTGTTCTCTCGTCACCCTCTTGTTTCCTGACATCGCCTTTGTTGTTTTTGGTTATTTTGCATTTGTTTATGGTAACTTTTTGCCGGCTTTTATTTTTTCAGCACTTCTGATTTTGGGTTTTGGAGCGGTTCCGCACCTGTAGTTTTGAAAACACGTAGTAGCGTATTGCCGCTACATGAGAATGGTGAAATTTCAGTTACTCTTGGCTGGGTTATGGGGATGGTTATAGTTTTATCCCCCACACACGGATGAGTGTTCCTCTTCTGCAGCTCCTCTCAGTTGTGGGGTACCTCAGGGCTCCATTTTGGGCCCATTGCTATTTTCCCTTTATATATTGTCTTTAGGGTCTGTTTTCAGGAAATAAAATTGCCTTCTACTGTTTTGCTGATGATATCCAGGTTAATTTACCCTTTACCAGAAGGAAATTCATGCACAAGCACATTACTTCCCCTAAAATTTCACACTGAGGCTACATCTGGGTTTCTTTCAACATTGCTATTTTATTCAAATTAATAAATATGAGCAACAAACTTAACCAAATAATGTAAAAAAGAACACTTTGTAGAATGAATATAGCAGGTGTCTTTGACAGGTGAAAAATATTAGTCAAACATTTTTAAGTCAGCAAAATTTACGGGATGGGACAAGGTTTCTGCACAGAATACAGAGCCAAGAGGAGCCTCTGCTGGGACAGACCGAGGAGAGCCTGCTGTGAGCTCCTCCCTGAGATAGTACCTTCTTTATTTTATATATTTATTTTAAATTATTGAAAAATACTTGTTGATCCAACATGTTATTAGCAATTCTGCAGTAACCATGGTTGTTTCGAATAGTGGCTCCTGGATGAGTCATTGCATAAAGCCCGCCCCTGCCCTACTGTGATTGGTCTGGTGTGTTCTGGACCAGTGGAAGTGTTTGTGAATGGGAGAGGTACCTGGGGTACAAGAGCCATTTCACAAGAGAATTTTTGTGAGGTGAATGTGTATGGCTGGACAGGACAAGACCATACCAGCTCCTCCTTGAGACATGAAGTAAAAACCACACTGGCCAAAATTACCTAAAAAGCCCACTCTGTAATGGAGGCCTAACAGGTCCCAACACTTGGAACCAAACCAAAAAAATTCCCCAGAGGTTTATGGCTAAACTGGTCCAAATGATTTGAAAACAGCACAGCATGTTCATCTCTAAAACTGCAAACATCAGCAGGGCTAACTTGGTTTAGTCTAGTCCCTGGCCAGGGCTTTCGTGTGGCGCCACCTGGTGGCCACAGCTGCACGCTGCACGCGTATTAGACATCTTTCCTGGTTATTATTGTCTGATCACAATCGGTTCCCTCAGAGCTAAGACCTGCAGCAATTAAACCGAGCAAATAAAATATGAAGAAAAACCATCAGGTCTCTGGTCTCCAGGTTCTGATGAACCCATGAACAAGTCTACTCTTGAGTTAGATAATGATTTAGTCTTTAGTGATCTTAAGTTGGAGGGATGATTCAGCGTCTTTGCATATAAACGATTCTTTCTGAATTCATGAGAACAGGACAATGCTTACTTTGAAATGATTCTACACTACTGAAAACTGTATAAATGCTGTTTCCGCCAACGCATCGTCCTGAATTCTAGCCTCATCTGATTGCTCCTTCTTCATATTTCTCAGGCTGATATACTGATGAAAATGATGAAAATAACATCTTGTTGTTTTGAGTCACTGCATCAAAAGAAAGCCACAACTCATCACATCCCCTCCACTTCTGAAACTACCCCACATCTTTGACCTCATACGACAGGAAGTGGATGATTAAGACTTTTTTGTTCTCGAATAACAAACTGCTAAACATCCAATCAGAAGGTCGCGACCAGTCATCTCCTGCGGTTATCTGCACAGGTGAACAGAAACATGGAGCAGGTGTTCTCAGAAGCTCTTAAAATACTGTCAGATGAATTTACACACACACACACACACACACACACACACACACACACATACACACACACGCACACACACACACACACACACACACACACACACACACACACACACACACACACACACACACACACACACACACACACACACTGCTGATGCAGCAGAGGGCGAGGGATGCGTGGGCAGTAACAGGGGGTGACATGTCACTTCCCTCCTCACTTCCTGTGGGTTTCCTGGTTGTCAGACTCCCACACTGACAAAACCAATAGCTCCTGTTAGTGTCTCTCACACACACACACACACACACACACACACACACACACACACACACACACACACACACACACACACAAACACACATAAACGAGCTGATAACACCACCACACACTCTATCAGCTTGTTTTGTTTTTAATAAAACCCAGAAGAAAACATGTTTTCTTCGTTGTCTCTAAACGCAGTTAAGTGGAAACAACAACATAAAACTAAATAAGAGTTGTGACTTTTTTTTTTTACACCACTCATCACAGCAGACTTCTTTCATAAACAAGTCAACTGTTCTTTAATTTTATAAGTGTGGAAAAGATGCATGGCAACAGTTGTTTTTTCATTGAGGGCTTTTTATGTTATTGTTTGCTGGAGATTGAAAAACTAAAAGTCTCTGAATGCAGCATAACAAAGATATATAGCAGCAAAGGGCATCGTGTCTCCTAAGAAACACTTGGACTGCAGAGGTGTGTATTCTAATACTCATGATGCATTGAACAAGACAACAAAAAGAAAAAAAAAGACTGTTTTTCATCCACTGTAATCAAACCCAAATCTGGCTTCTCAGAAACGCTTTCCACTGCAGCGAGATAAAACTTTACTTAACATGTGTAACTTGTTTGAGATCGCGGGTGAGATTGATTCAGCTACTATTTTTTGGTGCAGGAACAAACATTAAGCACTGTCTACATATGTGTTAACTGTACTAGTTCACACTAAGCAGGATTAAACAAGTGCAGACTGATAGTCAGTATGAATTAAGGCGAGACCCTGACCCTGACGTAGTTGGCGTTGATGTAGCGGTCTGGCCCCGGATCTTCCTCCGGACTGCTCAGGATTACACGGCTTTCAGGATCTAAAAATAATAATAAAAAAGAAAGAATAATAATTAAAAAAAAACTTAGTGATAAACAGCAGTGGAAACAAGAACGAGAGTGTTTGTGGGGAAGGGTCCAAGTACGTCGTGGCCATTTGATTTGCATTTCAAAATTAGGAAATGAGAAACGGAAAATGACTCATATCCCTTTTTTTGTTTTGAAATAGAAAAACATGAAAATGGAAAACAACCAAATATTTAGTTTTAGATGCTGTGTTCATGAATGGGAGTCAGGTTTCAGTGGTTTTTGAACTGGATCGGGTCAAACATGTCCTCAATGCTCTCAAAAGTAGTGAAATGGCCCTTTTACTTCCTAGAAAAACAGAAACTGTTTTTCAGCATCACTCCATCAGCTGCAGCTGGCATGAGGCTTCACTAAAATATCCTTCTGTGCAACACTAACATGTCACACATGTCAGAGATAAACCAGGAAATGACGGCTCTTGGGAATATTTTTGTCATATCAACACTTTTCAAATCTACCTACGTTAAAACTAGGAATTAAAAGTTCACTGGTGTCTAAATCCCCTGACATTCATGAGCACAGCAGCTAAAATCAGTTTCAAAATGAAAAATGTGACAAGAATCAATTTCCATTGTGCTTTACTTCATTTCAAAACAGGACTCAAATGGCCACAACGCACATGGACCCTGAAAGAGAAGATGTGTAGTTACTAACTGGGGAGGATGGTTTTGTATCGGTCTTTGATTGTGTGTCCTGGAGTGTCGAGCTCCGCGGAGGTCACAAAATTTGGAGGGATCTTCTGTTGAGGACAGAGAACACTAGATGTCAAAACAAACACTGAAAAGGTGATAGGACGTCAATGTTCCCACAGGAGGGCAAACCCATGCAGCTCCTTTGGGCTGAACCTGGCAGAACCCCTTGAGTAAAGGCGTGGGTCTCACTAAGGAGCCCCTCCCTCAGGCCTAGTTCAACAGTGGGGGCCTCGATATCCTAATCCAGACAAGGGACGTCAAGTTCCTGATCTTCCACTACACAAAAGTGTTAGCTGAGTTGCACTCAGTCAAGAGGAGCCAATAGAGGTGGCCAGGGAATCTGGTTAGGATGGTTCCTGGAACCCCCCTGAGAAGGTGTTTAACTACTGATTTGATCAATAATTTAATTCAGTTCAAAAATGCTTAATTTATCCCCAAAGAGAAATGAAGCTTGTGGTGTGCAGCTTCCTCATCTGAAATGATGTTTTTATTGAGTAAAAGTATTTGTGTTTCACAATAGATTTTACATATTTATATAGATATCACACCTGAAATGAGTGAGACAGAAAGAGGGGAATAAAAGGATGGACGTGACCAGTGGTGAGTCCTGAGTACAACCCTCAGTACGTTGAAACCTGCCCTGAAAGTTGTCCCACAAGCCCTGGTTCCTGGAAAAGGTTCCTGCAGTAAGCTACCTCCAATTGCTCATTATGTTTGTCTTTTTGTACACGTTTGTTCTTCTATCTGGTATATTAAATAAAAAAGACCTGTGCGCTGATAAGAAAGTGTACCTGGTACTCTGTGTTCAGCGTCTTCGTGTCTGTGGAGGCGTCCTGCAGCTGGACGTGACTCAGAGGTCGGGAGGATGTGTGAAGAAGCTGAAGCCACACCTCCTTAGGTGTGTTGATTTGACAAACAGCATCCACCCCCAGGGTGCTGACATCCAACTGCAGAGACAGGTTGGAACCCCGCCTTCAAAATAAAAGCACAGTAAAGAAAGAGTCCAAGAGGCAGTATTGCTTGAACGACTGTGGTGTAGAGTTTCACCTGGTTTCACCTGGTGCTAAGCCCCTATATGGCTGTTTCACTGTTGCCCTGCCCTGATGCACCAGGCGCATATTAGTGGGCCACTGACGGACTTGTGCAGACCTCGATGACCAGCTGACACAGATCCAGTCAGGTGTGTTTGAGCAGGAAAACACACCCAGCTGTCTCAGTGTTGCAGGTGGGAGCGGCTAGTTAGTCACATCCCAGCCGTCAGCACAATGACCCCACAGATTTTAAAATTAGATTTTCAAACAAATGGAAAAAAATGTAATGAACAGTTTTTTTTAAAGTGAATTATTGAAGATGAAGGAATTTAGCAAATCGCTTGGTAGTTTGAGAGGATAATTCTGTGACATTTGTTTTGAGTTGATAAATTCCTATTTTCTGCAGATCACACCCACCTCTCCTGGAGGCGGACTGAAGCTTTACGAGAAGCTGTGGTGATGGGCGGGGGCGTCAGTGGATCCTCAGCAGTAGGCGAGGTTGATGGTTGTGCTGATGCGCTCATACTCAGTGTTTATACCTGTGGTTTCCGTGAACTGGTCTTAGCACCTTGGCACCATGCTGCAGGAGAAGGAGAGCAGACGTTCATCTGGGCTCTGACCGATCAACAGCCACCGCGGCCGAGCATCTCTGCCAGTACTGAAGCTGTTTAACACCAAATTTTATATGCCGTATGCAAAACATATGTGGACAGTGTACTACACCTGCAAGAAGGTTCCAGTACGCAAGGGAACGTGTTGTATCCCATAATGCAATGGGCCCCTACAACAGAACCTGTTGTAGAACAGAAGCCACTCAGGTTAGATGACCAACTCCCCATACTAGAGATGGGATTTATGGCTCTTTCTGGATCTTGAGGAGCCGTTCTTTTCAAAGATCCATTCAAAAGACCGGCTTGTTCACTTGTTTCTTTTTAATTCAATCAAGAGTAACTCATTTTTTTCAAGGTAATGCTCACTAGTACCATTCCATGAGGTTGCTCCACATCCCCAAGCTTTGACAGTGAGATCACTCTTTTGGATTTTCCCTCAACCAAAAAAACTCTGTGGCACGACAAAAACTAGTCAGGCTACAATTAACGTCCATGCAAACTCTACAAGCTTTTTCCACACAAGAACATTTTAGTAATGCAAAAAACTCACAATATATGAGAATAATAAACAATAAAAAATATGTACCTATACAAAAATATACTAAGATTTTTTTAATAAATACAGGAATGGAGCGTGATGGACTCTCTTGATGGTACGCGCCACGGTGTGCAGGAAAGACAGCGTGGACAATTTATATACAAAAAGAACATCTCGCGACTGCGAATCGATTCTCCTCATTCACTAAAAAGAGCCGTTCAAAAGAATCGATTTGTTCATGAATATCACATCTCTACAAAGCGTGCATCAGTAATGACCAAACTAATGCATGTGGACTATGTAGTATGCCGTTTTGAAAAAGACACAAATCTACTTTAGTCAAGACTAAAGAATGTGCAACAATAAAACTACACAATTTGAAGTTATCAGTTACATCAGTGGTCTTCAGCCTTGGTCCTCAGGACCCCTGTCCTGCATGTTTAAGATGCTGTGTTGCATCAACACACCTGATCCTAATTAAACTTGTCTGTTAATGACACTTGTCATTTGTACCAGGGTGCAATGAAGCTGGGAAACTTGTGGACCAGAGCTGAAGACCATTGAGTTACATATTAAGACTTGTCTCTGGCATTTACAGCTTATTATCAAAGAGGAAAAAAGCACAATCAGCTCCTGGTGGTGAATGTGTGAAACAGGCTGTATATTTATGCTCTTACTAGGATTTTAGCTGCTTTTGTGTGTGTTTCAGTAACATAGTCAACAAAATCAGGCATCGTCACTCTGGATCTGGATTTCTGCTTTGAATCAGCAGACAGTTCAGTTTAGGATGGTAACATCCGAGTTTTATCGTGGGAAGAACTTTTGACTGCTTGTGTGTGGACCTTGATAAGCTATTAGAAGAAGTCAGCAACAGCTACAAGAAAATGTTAGCATGAGCTATGAGAGACGCTAACCCAGTTATGAGAACAAACTCGCAGCAGCTATAATAAGAAGTAAGCAAAAACTACGAGGACAAGTTGAGAGGAGAAACTAGCATGAGATAAGTGGAGAAAGTAGCACAAGCTATGAAAAGCTAACAAGAAGAGAAGTTAACATAAGCTGCAATCAGAGGCTAGTTAGCGCTAATAACAAGGTAAAGTTAGACTGGACTGTTAGGAGAAATGAGCATGAAATATGAAGAGAGTCTAGCACGAGCTACCAGGAGGTCTTAGCACGAGCTACCAGGAGAGCTTAGCACGAGCTATAAGGTAATATTAGCACAAGCTACCAGGAGGTCTTAGCACGAGCTACCAGGAGGTCTTAGCACGAGCTACCAGGAGAGCTTAGCACGAGCTACCAGGAGGTCTTAGCACGAGCTACCAGGAGAGCTTAGCACGAGCTACTAGGAGGTCTTAGCACGAGCTACCAGGTAATATTAGCACGAGCCACAGGCAAAGTTAACACAAGGATGAGGAGAAGCTAGCAACAGCTATAAGGTGAATTAGCATGTGCTACCTTAGCACAAGCTGCAGGTAGAAGCTAGCACAAAATTCAAGAACATGTAAGAGCAAGTTACGAGGTGAAGTCAGTACGAATAACAAGGTAAGGTTAGCGTGAACTGTTGGGACATGTTAGCATGAGCTACGAGAAGAAGCCAGTGAGAGAAAGGAGGAGGAGAAGTGTTTCTTGGCGTGCAGCTGGCAGATGTGACATGTTCTGTTTAGGTTCATTGAAGCATCAAATCAGATTCTGTGAACCTTCGTGTCGTAACCAAAGATGATAAACTACAACGGAGTATCGTTTATTTGATTTTGTGGACACACTAACCAGAGAATATGAGCGTACTTTCTTTGTTTTTCAAACAGCCACTTCACAGATTTGACAATATTACAAGTGGGTTTCACCTTCACCTGGTTTTAGGTGATAATAACTGCTGGAGTCTGATCTAGCAAGCAGGTCAAGACATTAGACAGCTTTATGAGACATCTAGCAACTTGTGTAGGACACTTAAAGACTGGGCACAGAAGTATTAAGTCTTTACATTTAATAGGTCCCAAAAAAATTCACAAAATGGATGGAGACAGTGCTACCTTCGGAAATTAGCCAGCAATTAGCGCAAACTAAGCATTGCTGTGCAACAAAGGGAGTGCTTGTTTAGTTATTAAAAGGGTTATTAATAATTGTCTGACAACAGTCATTAATAATTTAAATAAATTATCAAAATGAATAATTCAATACAAGGCACCACCTGAATATCAGGAATTAATAATCAAACAGCTCAGTCTCAAAGTAACTGTTATTCTATGTGTTCCCGCCTGTCACCAGGGGTGGCGCTACAGAGCACCAGAGAGGGACGGAGTCCGAGCACCGGACATTACAACCAGCAGATGTTACAAATATGTGTAAAATAACCACAAACAGCTTCTCTCATCCAAATGAATCACTGTGAAGGTTTCTCTGTTTCCAACCACGTGGTCAGGCTTTGGGGTTGACGTGAGGACCTTCGCTGTGGCCCAGCAGCATCCATTCATTCTTTTAAACGCCTTCGCCAACGACCTGCTGCTGTCAGCTGGAAACATCAGGTCACATTTTCTTAAATGTTTGACCTGCTAGTAAATATATATATATATATATATATATATATATATATATATATATATATATACACACACACACACACACACCTCTAGGCTCTTAGCCACTTTAAGCCTCTTTTTCTTATTTTTGTTGTTAACTGAAAGGAAAAAGCACAGAATACAGTCACTCTTCTGCTCGCTGTCTTGAATCTCTTCTGTGTTGACTTTCCAGTTTACTTTAGGTCAAAACCATAATCTATTATCTTTATTTTTAACAAAAACTTCTGTTACTCAGTGAGTGAATCAGCTCATTACTGGCATCAGATGATAAAACGATAGACTGATGTCATGAAGCGCTGGAGCTCCCACCATTGCCTGAACTATGATAAAGCAAAAGCAGTAAATATACATAACTATGTGTATATGTGTGTGTGTTTTGACATCTCACTGTGTTTCCACATCAGATCAGATCTGAGACATGTCAGCGTGTCTCCATCGGAAGAGAGTTTCCTCATTGCAGGAAGTCAGCACGCCTACGTTGAACTTACTCAACGCACCACAAACCGTCAATACACTAAAACATGAGGTGGAAAAAAGACACTTTTCTACATTTGATTTGAATTTCATGATTTGGACTCCACAAAATGAAATAGTGAAAGACTGAAACACCTTCATTTGTGATGAAAATCTCCTCAGCGGTGTCCTAAACAGGAACAAGGAGGGACAATGATGGCTGGAAGGATGCACAAATGGAGGGACGGACCTCCTCAGCCAGAGACTCGTTGTGCTGCACAAAAGAGGATCTGCAGTCTATATTGCACTGAAGTCATTCTGCTGGCATCAGTTTTACTTTGGTCTTCTTTCAGAACTGAGAGTTTGATTCTCATGCAGGATTAACATTCATCTGCAGAGCTTCTGCAGACAGCAGGTATTCCGGTCAGGAAGCATTTTTATATATCCACAGGTATTCTGCCACAGCTGAGACTGTGTGGTCCCATGTGGGTCTCAAATATCCACCCATTCATCTATTTTCTATGTCTGCTTCATTCTATTCAGGGTCACAGAGGTGTACCCCGCCATCAGGCTCGAGGAGACCATGAGGTCAATTTTGAGTCATTGCTTCATCCACCACGATGGCCACCACCCAAAAGTCCTAGTTTTGGACCTGGATGGGCATGCAGTTGGGTTTCATGTGTCCTCCTGACGTCTGAGAACGTTTCTCGTGTTCTTGAGGAATGTTTAATTAACAGTTCTGTGCTGGAGGCAAGGCTTTCTTTTTTTTCCAACTTCTTCTTGGAGATCATCCATAGGTGCTGATGTCAAACTGCCTGCCAAATGTGGAACACGTGACCATCTGTTTTTCAGAAGCAGATTGTGCAAGCAGTGCTCTATCTGGAGAGCAGATTGTGTGTCAGAGCGGTTCTTCTTGTCTTGGATCTAGTTTTCATTTCCTTTGGCGAGTTCATTTTTGCCTTTGTTTAAAAGTTAGCACCTGCTCTTTTAATCTTGTCTTTGTTAATTAAAATCATCTGATTGCAGTGGGTCTTACTAATCACATCAGAGAAACAACAACCCATAACTCACAGCGCTATTAGTTATTCACCAAAACTGAAACAACAAATAGGAAAATAAATAAGTCATATGTAATATTATATTAAATACATCCCTAATAAATCCTGTAGGTTCAGCTGATCATCAGCAGGTGTGCAGACCTCTGTAAAAAAGCCGCTTTGACAGTTTGATGGTCTGGACCATTCAGGTGTGAATTAACACAATGCCAAGAGGGAAATACATCAGCAGTGGCTTTAGAGAAGCAACTACTGGTGCACATCAATCTCTAACAGGTTATAACTCCATTAGGAAACTATTTGGAGTTGAATGTTCAACAGTGAGAAAACAATGAAGGCAGTTTCTACCAGGAGTGGACGTTCCAGCAGATTTAGCGCAAGACCAGATTCATGCGATTCTCAGAGAAATACAAAAAAAAAACAACAACAGAGAGCTATGTCTTAGAGCCCACAGGCTTCACTGAGCCTGTTGAAGTGAAAGTTCAGGACGAAATGATTAGAAGAAGGCTGAACAAATACCGTTAACTTGAAAGGGATTCCAGGAGGAAACCTCTTCTGTCTGAAAACATCATGGAACAAACCAGCAGACTTCTGGAACAATGTCCCGTGGACAGAGGAGACCAAAGTGGAGATGTTTGGTCTTCATGTCCAGAACCAAGTTTGGAGGAAACCAAACATTTCAGCAGAAACACCTCTGACCCGCTGTCAGGTACGGTGGTGGAGGGACGATTTGTCTGGACCTGGACACCTCTCAGTCACTGAGTGGACCATGAACTCCTCAGTAGACCAGCGTCTTCTACAGGTAAATCAAGATTTTGGACTGCTCTCATCAAAGAGTAGCTCTCAGTTTAATTTATTTTTACCACAAAGAAAGAAATACAGATGATACACAAGACACCTGGAGACAGTCAGAGAACACAGATCCGTGATGCTGGTCTGATCTGGAGCCTCCATGCTAATCCTCCGTTAGCCTCTGGATCTGCCACGTCACAAATAAGAGCCGGCTTGGACAATACATGGAAAAATAAACCAAATAAAAAGAAATAGAATGTCCTATATCTGGTATTAATGTTAATGTCAGAAGAGTTAAAGCAGATGAGTTTCAGAAGGAAACATCAGAACGGCGCTGTTGTTGCCGTAGTGATCAGACTTACCGCTGGGATGCTCTGTTTTGTGTTATTCAGGCCAATGAGATCTGAATCTTCTGGATTCTGCAGCTCAAGCTGACTGAAAACAACTTGACCCACCTCGTCGAGCCCAGACATGCCCACTTATCTGACTATCTGACCAACCACACAACCAGATGACTCGCCGAATAACCAACTACCTAGCAGAGTAAGAGGTGAGAGGTCTCAGCGCGTTCTGTCTCGTTTTGTCTTCGTCTACCCAAATGGAACTTACTGCGGAGCCAAGGGCAAGAAGAAACAAGTGAACAGAGAGAAAATGATAGTAAACTAGAGAACATGTGAGCGAAGGCGAGGGAAGAGGCAGCAGGAACAGACATGTCCTGTTTTTCTGGCCGTTATTACCCTGATTCAGGCGCTCAGGTAGAAACGGAGAGACCTGGGGGAAGAGAAGGGGTGAGTCAGAGCACGAGGGAGCGGAAAGAAAGGAGAGGAAGAGAGATCCTCTCGGCGTTGATCACTAACACAGCAGCAGCAGCAGCTCCTCATGAATCATTCATGTCAAATGACAGAACGCAGAGGCAACAAACACATGAACTCATAAAATACACGTTCATATCCCAGAGCCCTGCACCTGCCGTGGTTTTCCACGCAGCGCAAGACAAAACCGGGATCGAGCCTCACGTCCGGCTTCTGGTTTTCACTCATCAACCCACAGACAAAGTTTTGTCCTCTTATTTCCAAACGTCCGACTTTAATGGTAGGAAATAGGATTTTGCTCCGTCCCCGGTGCAACTTTAGTTCCTACCGGGAATCTTTCTGAAACCTTAGCCACAAGTTTAGAGATAAAATTATAGGAGTAAAAACAAACCAATTCTGTAAAGTGTAAGCTGCGGTGCTGAACTAATAAGCACCTCGCGCTGATGCAACATAAAAACCGCACCGCCGCTTGACGGCAGGCCACAAAACTCCAGAAGCTGCGGAGGCATAAAACATCTGCTTGAAAAATACATCTGTTTTATTCAGTTGGATTATTTTCTTTCACGTTTTTAATGTCTGGCATTTGAAGTACACCACAGAAAATCCCTTTGCATTTTATATTCAAATAAAAAACACCTCCGACTTTGACTTAAACAGTTTAGAAATGTTGTTGGTGTTATTATTATTACAATCGGTAATATTTTATCTTTAAATATACATTTTTATTGTGTGGGTGGTGCAAAAGTCTCAGAAGTTAATGTGTCACATATGATAAATAAACGGCATTATGGGGCTAAAAATATTGTTTGCTTGGTTTTTCTGAGTTTGTATCTTTTATCTTTTTCTGATTTAACCCAGTAAGTTTTGAAGAAGGACAAAAAACATAAACTACAATGAGCTCATGCAAAATAATAGAATTAGTTTAAAAACAGAAGTTTTAAAGGTTTCTTGGACCCAAAACAAAGTAAAACTGGATGAATCTAAACATGTGAGATGTGTTAATCTCAGTTAATCAAGAGGAAACAAAGTTTGTATTGCTGAAAAATGAAACCCTTAATTTACGACCTACATAACTAAATTAATTGCTACATTAATTCAGAAAAATTGAGGAGAAACTCTTTTTTGAAAAGACAATAATGTCATAAATTCAGGAAAACAACTTTTTCCCCACAAGAATTCTAATTTTTATTTATTTTTTTTGTAAAACCTGTTTTCCCCTTGACTTTAATATTATATATATTTTTTTAAAACTCAACATTGTCATTTATGATTCTTGGCACTAACCCCCATGTGTAGGAACTGAAAAACAAAAATTAAAATGGCAAAACAGTTTAATTATAGCTTCTTATTTACCAAATTTTAGAAATTTTTATTGTGATAACAAATTACCTCTTGTATATATTTTTGGTCATAAATGATCAAACATGATATTGATGAAACAATAATGAAAAGTTGAGACGAATAAAACAGCGGAACCCTGAAACACCCCCAGATGCCCGCGTCAGAGCAGGTTTTCTTTGAGGGAACATCAGGAGGTTTCTGGACAAACATCTCCGTATTTACGTTTTTACCAGCAGAGAAGCAGAACGTTTCTTAAATGACAATCCAGCAGCAAAGCAATTCACACACTTTTCACCACAAATACAGAAGGAAAAGTGAGTTTTTGTTGTGACTCAGCGAACATGAACGTGACCTCCCTGAAGAGGGCTCAAAGGTCACCGAGTGGTTGGATGAGAAGCAGTTCCAGTTGGTGCGAATGCTCCTCCACATCGTGGTGGTTTACGAGCATCTCAGGAAGGACCGTTCGACTGGCAGGCCTTTGATAGACAATTCAGAACATTTCAGAAGAACATTTGATCTGACATTCTTTCTATGTGTTTGACGGCAGACAGCCGGGCTGGACAACTGGTCGAACATTATTCAGAGCCTGAGACCCACGCAGTCCTGTTTCTTTCGCCGCTGTGTGTTTCTGCTTGAGTTTGGTCGACGCGCAGTTCCGTGTCCGAATGTGAACCACGTATGACTCAAAAACAGAGTCGCTGCGCCCAAATCAGGCTACCACGTAGTACCCCTACTGTCCAGACGGGAACTTACTTTCTTCCTCTTTAGCTTGTGAACTTTTATATTAAAATTAAAATATGTTTGCTTTGCTTTCACT
>CM026204.1:1566131-1573645 GCA_014839995.1 Xenentodon cancila | reverse complement strand
GTGGTGTGTGTGTGTGTGTGTGTAGTGTTAGTGTGTAGTGTTAGTGTGTAGATATATGGTGGTGTGTGTGTGTGTGAGTGTGTGTGTGTGTAAGTGTGTGTGTGAGTGTGTGTGTGTGTGTGTCTGTATGAACTGATTTTCGGCGACTTTTTCTCTCCAGCTGTCAGATGAGCAGCAGCAGGAGAAAACTCCTACTGGGACGCAGTCAGGGAGGATAAACTGCTGCTTTATCAGCAGTCGCCATAGAAATTGAATTAACAGCACAGGATCTGCTTTCTGCCTCACTATCGTTTTTTGTCTGCTGAAGAACAGATAGCCACGTAAATGTTAAAAGCTGTGCGCTATTTGTGCTAAAAACCAGTTTCAGAATGTGCGGTTTTTGTCTGTTCGTCCTGCAGGTCCACTGTTAACATCTGCTTTCTCCTCGTTAATAATGTTTAAATTAAAATTAAGCTCTGCTTAGACAGTCGTTACAACTTTGAAAAAACCCCAACACAGAGCACACAGGCCAAACAGGAAGGATCATTTATCCAGATAAGGATAAAGAAGCGACTCTAAATCGCCCCATCTCTTATCAAACACCAGGTCCAGTAAAAGTTTACAGCGTTTCGTTGTATCTCGTTATTCTTGTGCAGTTTGTGGCTACAGATCGTAACTACCTTAACATTGCTGACAAACAGTTGGTAGAACTGTTTGTTTGTAACAACAAACAACATTTTACAGTTTTAAATTCTCTTTCTGGCCATAACAAAGCCGGTATGTGACTTTGTCTAAGTTAGAGCCCTCCACCGGTACAGAAACTACAGAAATACGACAGCACCTGACACATTCAGTGAGGTTCAGCTTCTGCGCTGTTCTACTCTAGCTGTGATTTGCTTCTCAGTCCT
This sequence comes from Xenentodon cancila, assembly GCA_014839995.1. Lineage (NCBI taxonomy): Eukaryota > Metazoa > Chordata > Actinopteri > Beloniformes > Belonidae > Xenentodon > Xenentodon cancila. The sequence goes on along the minus strand of CM026204.1, from coordinate 1,572,758 downwards.
TGAACAACCATGAATCTTGACTGATCATGATCAGAAGTCCCAAAACGTCATGCGCAGAACATAGTTCTACCTCCCAACGTGGCTTGTTTAACAAAAATTAAGCCAAAAAGAAAAAAATCATGTAATAATTTTACAGTTTTCAGATCCTCCTTCAGCATCGGAATCTTGATCATCCCTCCACCACCGTGCTAGACAGGGGGTCTGAGGAGTTTCTGCAGGTTTTCTCCAAACTTGGTTCTGGACATTAAGCCCAAACATCTCCACTTTGGTCTCCTCTGTCCAGTGGACGTTGATCCAGACGTCTGCAGGTTGTTCAGATGCAGGTTTGTGAACCTCAGTGGTGCTTCCATGTTCTTCTTAGACAGAACTGTAATTGCTCAGCCTTCTTCTGACCAAGCTGTCATGGACTTTAGCTTCAACATGCTCAGGGAGGTCTGGAAGCTCCGATATGGAGCTCAAACATCAGCTCCTGGGAATGTTTTCGACCTAACGTCTCTTACTGTAGAATGTCGAACTCCAAAATTGTTTCTGTAAAACTTGCTGATGTCGTTGCCCTATAGCATTGTGCTCAATCACACCTAAATGCTCCAGACCAGCAAACTGCCAAACTGGTGGTTTACAGAGGTCTGCAGACCTGGAGTTGATCATCACGAGGACCGATAATTTACCTACTGTCCCACACATACTTGCTTTTTGGCATAAGACATAATATGATCAAATGAATTTTACATCCTTAATTCCAAGGAATTTGGGTGGTGTAAAGCGTCCAAAACAGTGTATAAAACAGTGTAGTGATTTGCACATTTCATAAACCCATTTTGTATTCCCAACAGAACATAACACATCAGATATTGAAAATGAGACGTTCTTTCATTTCGTGGAAAATATTAGCTCAGTTTGTGATGGCAGCAATACATCTCATAAAAGCTGGAACAGGGTGGTGTTTATCCTTCTGGAGCGTCTCCTCTTCTTTTGACTGCTGTCTGCAAACATCTGGGAGGTGAGGAGACCTCACTGGCGTTTCAGGAGAGGAATGTTGTTTGGCTGAGCGATCAGAGCACATCCAGAAAGTAGATCTGAAAACGAGTCGTAGCTCCTCCCGATCCAGAGGTTGCTGATCCGACTGCCTCTGAACGCCGTTCAGCTCCTGGAATCTTCTCCTGCAAAGCCATGCTGCTGTGATGGATGTGGTATGTGGTCAAGGCATTCCCTGAAAGACACATCTGGATGTGCAGATGTTGCCCTAAAACCTCAATGTACTTTTCAACATTGATGGAGTCTTTCCAGATGTGGACGCAGCCCACGCCACAGACACTAACCTGATCCTGGACCATCAGAGATGCTTTCCATCTAAGCGATAACAAGCTGGATGGTTGCTCCCCTAGTCTGCAGGACACAGCTCTTCTCGAAAGAGAATTTTTTATTTAATTTTCTGACTAAAGAACAGTTTTCCATTTAGCCTCAGACCATTTTAGACATGTTACAGACCTGCTCAAATGAACCTAATTAGTTGTCATTAGTTGTCAAGCAGCGAAGCCCAGACTTCCTATCCCTGGCCACATGGTCCAGCTCATCTGGCGGGATCCCAACGTGTTCCCTGGTTCCCAGGCCAGCTGAGAAACAATCCCTCCAGCGTGTCCTGGGTTTACAGTTAAAGGTGGGGATACTACTCAAAGAAAATTAACAGTAAAACCTACATCAATGCTATATTGTTAACAGACAATGTCAGAAAACCGCAGACACAGCTGTGGAGCCATATGAAAATACTCATCATTGTGTATAATCAATAAATGAAAGTTAAAAAAAAAATCCTCCGTGGATGTGAAATCTATATGTGGACCAAAACAGCTTTTTGTACCAGAATATTAATATGTTTATCTCTGCTGTAAAGTTTGCTCCATTTTAAGACGGTCAATAAAGATGTTCACGTCTGGAACTGGCCCTAGTGGTCAGTCGAAGAACTTCAGTTTGTCTTAAGTCATGTGATTTGTTGGAATATGGAGTTGATGACCTTCCATCATCGCTGCAGCAGTCAGCTGTTCTCTGATCTGCTCCGAGTGTCTCAAGGAAGAAACTTCTCAGCTTCTAAGGGAGAATCCACCCACTTTGGGCCGAAAAACTAATGACAGCTTTTTGTATCTGAGTCTCATAAAAATAGATAAACCAGGACCTTTCTGGTTCGCTCTCTTGACCACAGCAGACCAGGTCCCACTCTTGAAGAAGATCTGGGAGATACCGGAGACACCACCGAATCAACAGCCCGAACGTTACGTTGTTGACATATTTTTTTTTGACTTTGAGCTGAAGACTGATACTGCAGTAGTGATACTAGAGGAGTTACACTTTTGGATAACTATTTAAGTTTACTGGGGGAATTTTATTGTGGCAGATGTTCATTTCTTTGTTTAGCTTGTGATTTTATTTCCTCTGTGGTGAAATGTGGATCTCTCTGTTCTGATTCAGTAAGTTGATGTCAAGCATGTAACAGGTTTGACTTTTTCCCTGCAGTTCTTTAAAATGAAATCCCAATACATCGTAGCGTTGGCCCGGTATCGTGATAGATAGGGTATCTTGCCAATACATACCGTTGTGAACGATGGCTCTTAGCTGCGACGCTGAGGACTGTGATTCCTCTGTAATCCTATAACCCATCACGATGAGCAGAACCCAGCAGCATGTAACTGTCCAGCGATGGTGAAGCATCGTTTTCTCTCCCTGGACTGTCTGATAATCTGCCAGAATCTTCTCGGGGCTAATCGAAGGTTGCTTTCCACGGCCTCACCGAACTCCTCCCACACATGAGTTTTTGCCTCAGCAGCCGAGGATGGAGTCCACTTGGCTTGCTAGTACTTGTCTTCTCCTTCGGGAATCTCTTTGTTAAACTTAAAATGAAAATAAAAATACCAGCAAGTCATTTGTGAAATGGACACTATACGTTTCTGAAAAGTCAGTGGATAAGCTGGATTTCAGGTCTTCCTCGAGCTCTGCTGTCTTCTGTGAGCCATTTGTGAAGGTCAGAGGGCTGTGAAGGTCAGAGGGCTGTGAAGGTCAGTGGGCTGTGAAGGTCAGAGGGTTGTGAAGGTCAGAGGGTTGTGAAGGTCAGAGGGTTGTGAAGGCCAGAGGGTTGTGAAGGCCAGAGGGCTGTGAAGGTCAGAGGGTTGTGAAGGTCAGAGGGTTGTGAAGGCCAGAGGGTTGTGAAGGCCAGAGGGTTGTGAAGGTCAGAGGGCTGTGAAGGTCAGAGGGTTGTGAAGGTCAGAGGGTTGTGAAGGTCAGAGGGCTGTGAAGGTCAGAGGGTTGTGAAGGCCAGAGGGCTGTGAAGGTCAGAGGGTTGTGAAGGCCAGAGGGCTGTGAAGGTCAGAGGGTTGTGAAGGCCAGAGGGTTGTGAAGGCCAGAGGGCTGTGAAGGTCAGAGGGTTGTGAAGGCCAGAGGGCTGTGAAGGTCAGAGGGTTGTGAAGGCCAGAGGGTTGTGAAGGCCAGAGGGCTGTGAAGGTCAGAGGGTTGTGAAGGCCAGAGGGTTGTGAAGGTCAGAGGGTTGTGAAGGCCAGAGGGTTGTGAAGGTCAGAGGGTTGTGAAGGCCAGAGGGTTGTGAAGGTCAGAGGGTTGTGAAGGCCAGGGGGCTGTGAAGGTCAGAGGGTTGTGAAGGCCAGAGGGCTGTGAAGGTCAGAGGGCTGTGAAGGTCAGAGTTGTGTTTCAAATGTCGTCAGTTTTTGCCTCAACAGTTTCACAACAACTGAAAACACTCTGCTTGTTAAGTAAAAGTGTCCAAGGCTTGTTTCCACCATCTCCAGTTACTGTCCCCTATTTGTTCATGAAATGATGAAGCTCGTCAGATCCTACTTGTAATTGCTGTGGACTCCCTGACTGCTCTTTACTACATCTATAAGTGGGTTGATGTGATCTGCTGAGCGTTGTGTGATTCGCTGCAGTCTGTTTTCCTCTCTAGAGTCTGCAAACCAAATTTCCCTCATGAGCAATAAAGGTGAATGACTGAATGAATCCGACTGGGGAGTGTTCGTTAATTTCAGCGCTGCAGACTCCAGCGGCTCGCTCGGAACTTGTTTAATTTGTTTCTATGGCAATTCAGCCATGTGCATGAGAAGTGTTCAGCAGAGACGCGTGAGGGAGCTGCTTTTCTGCAGCCGCTAACGACACGAGGAGCGTTTATGCCGCCATCTGCATCAGACTGGGACACGGAGACGATGACAGGCCAAAGAGATGCAGAAAAGAGGAAGAGCAGCTAATGGCTGTGACAGACAGGAAGTTAGAACAGGAAAGAGATAATGAGAGAAAAAGAACAGATAAGAGTGGTGTTGAATGAGGGATAGAAAGGCAAAGGGGATGAAAAGAAGAACGAGAAAATACACAGATGGAAAAATGGGCATATGGGACTTTAAATTGTAGTGAGTAGGAGGACGTCCCTGGGCCCACTCATTTTTTATTCTTTTTTTATCATATTAAGGATGTTGCAAGCAAGAGAATACACAGTTATCTACTTTCACTGCTCTAATTAGATTCTTAAACATAATTTGCTGGTTTTAATATTAGAATTTCTTGTGGCTTGGTTCAGGAGTTTTAATGAACACAACCCTGTAATGTGCACTGTCGCTGTGCACAGATGAAGAAAGATCCTGGAGATTGTGTGCAGCGTGCAAAGCTGATAACCGAAAATGTCTCTTCTGCACCTGTTAACAATACAACATTATTACCAATAAAGCAGACATTTATCTGTCATCTGAACCTGTCCCTATTCAGGGTCATGGCGTCTGCTGGAGTCTTCAGGGGGTCTGCTGCAATCTGTAGAGGTCTGCTGGAGTCTTTATGGGTCTGCTGGAGTCTTCAGAGGGTCTGCTGGAGTATTCAGAGGGTCTGCTGGAGACTTCAGAGAGTCTGCTGGAGTCTTTATGGGTCGGCTGGAGTCTTCAGAGGGTCTGTTGGAGTATTCAGGGGTCTGCTGGAGTCTTCAGGGGATCTGTTGGAGTATTCAGGGGTCTGCTGGAGTCTTCAGGGGGTCTGTTGGAGTATTCAGGGGTCTGCTGGAGTCTTCAGGGGGTCTGTTGGAGTATTCAGGGGTCTGCTGGAGTCTTCAGAGGTCTGCTGGAGTATTCAGGGGTCTGCTGGAGTCTTTAGAGGTCTGCTGGAGTCTTTATGGGTCTGCTGGAGTCTTCAGAGGGTCTGTTGGAGTATTCAGGGGTCTGCTGGAGTCTTTAGGGGGTCTGCTGAAGTCCATCCTAGCTCTCTTCAGGTAAAAGGCAGTGGTACATATGGATAGAGAAACATATATACACAATATACCACAATCATTCACTTTCGTGGGCAGTTTAGAACCACCAGTCAGCCGAACATCCCTGCTTTTGGACTGTTGGGAGGAACCTGGCTACCTGGAGAAAACCTGCATCAACATGGAGAGAATATAACTCCACACAGGAAGTGTCCTGCTGATTCAAACCAGGAACCGTCTGGCATTCTAGCTGCAAGGCAGCATACTAACCACCAAACCACTGTGCTGCTTATAAAGGGGACAACATATAAAGATGTGTAGAAAGAAGGTTTCTAGAAGCCCCATTGAACCAGGCCTGAAGTATATCTTACAGTACACAGGCTGCAGGCAACGCTCATAAACATGACCAATATTGTAAAATTCCAACATCACTTCCTTACAACCTTAAAAGCTCTATTATAATAGACAAACACACTCATATATGGAGGGTAGTTTTTAAAAAACCTTTTGGCTTCCTTCTTCTTGGTGTACTTGTGCTCTGATACGGAGACCTTTTCAGATTAGTGTTCCTTACTGATCCAGGATGTAAGCTGCTCCAATGCTGAGCTCTAGCTAAGTCATCCTCATTATTTTTATCTTTGGTACAAAGAATTATTCAGGTTCCTTTGATGATAGTTTCCAGGAGCTGGTTCCAACGGACGCAAGAGGAACACTCAGAGAAACGAGGATTGTGACGTAGGCGGAGCCAGACTGGTGTCAATTAGGGACATTCAAATGACTGCAGTGGAGAAGAACAGTCAGCGTTGTTTAATGATAACGATTCTCAAGGTCACAGCTAACGCTGGGCAGAAGATCTGGACTTTTATAGAGGTCACTTCAGGTACAAATGACATCACCCATAGAGCTGCTAATCAACTAAACCTCAGGAGTGAAGACATTACTCTAGTGGTCCATAGAGTTGGAGGGATGAAAGTATGAGTTGGCACAAAGTAATACCTCTTAAAGATCCGGGCCATCACCCCCAAAGGCACCCTCAGGTCGACCAGTTGATTTGCTATGGGTTGGACAGCATTGCGGACATCCATATAAACGTATCAGCAAAGCAGCTCCAAAGAACCTTCCCTGACACACCACTTGATGAAGTGGAGAGACCAAGGGCAATAAACCTCCTTATAAGCCACAAAGGTCCGTACTGTCAGTGACCTGGTTCTCTGGGATGGCCCACTAGGGAAAACGGTCAGTGGTTCTCATCCTGAACTCCTCCAAGACCTGACTGTAGGTGCCCACATGCCCGGGACTCACTTCACTTGCTCAACGAGGACTGCTGCAGGAAAGTGTGAAGAACTTATCTGTGAGGATCCTGCTCTACGTCGAATTCTTAAATCAAGCCTCTATACTATCTCGAGCCT
>CM026204.1:1546131-1556131 GCA_014839995.1 Xenentodon cancila | reverse complement strand
TAGAGGAGGTAGAGCCACAAACACACACCAAGGTAGAGGAGGTAGAGCCACAAACACACACCAAGGTAGAGGAGGTAGAGCCACAAACACACACCAAGGTAGAGGAGGTAGAGCCACAAACACACACGAAGGTAGAGGAGGTAGAGCCACAAACACACACGAAGGTAGAGGAGGTAGAGCCACAAACACACACGAAGGTAGAGGAGGTAGAGCCAAGCAGCTTGTCTAGAAACTGTAGATGATTTCAAACCATTTCTTTATACAATATTTGTTCTCAGAACATTTTATCATTGTTGTCATTTACAAGCTGGTTAATCTTTAGCAGAAACACACCAAGTGTTTCATTGTCAGATTCCTGCCGTCAGCGCAATAAATGAGGGTCTGCATTCGTACAAAGGCACCTGTTTATTCAGATGATGATGCAATTATTGGTTTAAAACAAAAAAACATTTCCTTGTTGTTAAATCTGGATCCCAACATCAGTAACAGCTCCTCTCTGCTACTGCTCTTCTGCACTTTTTTGCACTACAAAAAGCGACAGGATGAAATGTAAACTTGAAAGTTTAAAAATGTGGACATGAAAGAAAGTGTCTTCATAACAATAAACCAGCAGCTACCGTCTGTCACAACAAGCTGAAAGCAGCAGAACTGTCAGTTATATTCCGCTGTTCTGCAAAATCCAGCTGCGGAACTCGGTGACTCGAGTGTAAATGCCGGGTCGGTTCCTGCGAGCGCAGCCTTCACCCCAGCTCACCACTCCGGCTAGGAAGACCCGCCCACTGGGGCTGGTGACAGACAGGGGCCCACCAGAGTCACCCTGCAGGAGTCAATGAGGACAGACATTGTTAGATTCTCCAACAAGAGAGACCACGTCTCTCCAGTTTTAGCTTCCCTCCATCGGCTCCCCGTAAAATTTAGAATCCAATTCAACATTTTATTACTTGCATATAAAGTCCAAAATGGCCTAGCGCCGCGATATTTACAAGACCTGATAGAACCGTATGTTCCTAATAGAGCTCTCCGTTCTCAGGGTGCAGGTTTACTCGTAGTTCCTAGAAGATCCAGATGTAGATCTGGAGGACGGGTCTTCTGTTATCAGGAACCATCACTCTGGAACCAACTTCCAGTTTGGGTGAAGGAGGCTGATACCACCTCCACCTTTAAAACCAAACTTCCAACGTTTGTGTTCAGTAAAACATCTAGTTGGTGTAAACTTTAATGTGTCAGGACCAGTAGTCAAAGCTGCAGCTGCAGGACCAGATTAGAGCAGCTCATCTTAAACAGCTTCGGTGTAGATATGCTGCTATAGGCCTCTGCTGCAGGGGGGCACCAACATGATCCACTGAGTGGTGCCTTTCACCTTCTCTGTTTCTCTTTGTCTTCTCTGTCTCTTCTTCACCTCAACCCTCATTTATTAACAATATTCCATAAACTTAATAGTGGTCCATTGTTCTGGTAGTTTGTTGTGCTTGTCTGGTCCTTCTTTTCCTCTTCTCTGCATGTCCTGCAGACCAGAACCTCAGGAGCTGCTTGCTGACCTGCAGTTCCACCTCTGACCATCCCAGTGTCTGCCTTCACCTGTCTGTATGGATGTCTGTTGGATACTTGCTGACATCCCGACCTGCAGTCCTCATCCCCTTGGATCACATATACACAGAAGTCTAATTGGACTACTGATGATAGTTACTATTGTATCCTATCTTGTACCTTTGACGGTGTCTCTATGTCTCTATTCTTTCTTATTTCTTGCTCTACCCGGCTGGTCTTCGGCAGGAGGGTCCCTCCTCATGATCCAGGTCCTGGTCCAGGTTTCTTCCCTCTTAAAGGGGAGTTTTTACCTGCCGTTGTTTATGTAATAATTGATCAGGGTCATGTTCTGGTGTCTGGAAAGATCCTGGAGACAACTTGTGTTGTTATAGATGCTGTATAAATAAAATTGAATTGAATTGAATTAGATCAGGAGGATTTAACATGTTTACGTCCTGGTTTCACGCCACTGCAACAAAGTTTGTCATTCCTTCAACTAAAACAAGAATTTGTCCTCAAACTCACTCAGAAGCTCCACAACTGTGAAGACCCCAAACCTAACTGAACAATGCCAGATTTTAGGGATCAGAAACGCTCGGAAGGATTTAGAAATCCCTGATAATAATATTTGTACTATACTAATAATATAGAGCCTCCAACGGTGCCTGAACCCACCCCTCCTCCGACAGGGTCCGGGCCCACTCCTCCTCCAATGGAGTCTGGGCCCACTCCTCCTCCACCGGGGTCTGGGCCCACTCCTCCTCCACCGGGGTCTGGGCCCAGTCCTCCTCCGACGGAGTCTGGGCCCAGTCCTCCTCCGACGGAGTCTGGGCCCAGTCCTCCTCCGACGGAGTCTGGGCCCGGACTCCGTCGGAGGAGGTTTGTACGCCTCCACTGGAGTCAGGGCCCACTCCTTCTCCAACGGAGTCCGGGCCCATTCCTCCTCCAGTGGAGTCTGGGCCCACGCCTCCACTGGAGTCAGGGCCCACTCCTTCTCCGACGGAGTCAGGGCCCACTCCTCCTCCGACAGGGTCCGGGCCCACCCCTCCTCTGATGGCGTCCATGCCGCTGATGGAGTCTGGACCCACTCCTCCTCCGAAGGAGTCCGGGCCCACTCCTCCTCCAATGGAGTCAGGGCCCACCCCTCCTCCGACGGAGTCCGGACCCACCCCTCCTTCAACAGAGTCCGGGCCCACCCCTCCTCCGACGGAGTCCAGGCCTGTGATGGAGTCTGGACCCACTCCCCCTCCAGCCCACACCTTCGACGAAGTCCAGGCCCACGCCTCAGATGGAGTCAGGGCCCACTCCTCCTCCGACGGAGTCTGGGTCCACTCCTCCTCCGACGGAGTCCGGGCCCACGCCTCCAATGGAGTCAGGGCCCACCCCTCCTACACTGGGGTCTGGGCCCACTCCTCCTCCAATGGAGTCCAGGCCCACGCCTCCTCCACTGGGGTCCAGGCCTATCCCTCCTCCGACGGAGTCCGGACCCACCCCTCCTCCAACGGAGTCCGGGCCCACCCCTACTCCACTGGTGTCTGGGCCAACTCCTCCTCTGACACTGGGGTCCGGGCCCAAACCTCCTCCGATGGAGTTTGGGTCCACACCTCCTCCGACGGAGTCCAGGCCCACGCCTCAGATGGAGTCAGGGCCCACTCCTCCTCCAGCCCACACCTCCGACCAAGTCCAGGCCCACGCCTCCAATGGAGTCAGGGCCCACTCCTCCTCCGACGGAGTCTGGGTCCACACCTCCTCCGACAGAGTCTGGGCCCACGCCTCTAATGGAGTCGGGGCCCACGCCTCCTCCACTGGGGTCTGGGCCCACTCCTCCTCCACTGGGGTCTGGGCCCACTCCTCCTCCGACAGAGTCCGGGCCCACGCCTCCTCCACTGGGGTCTGGGCCCACTTCTCCTCCGACAGAGTCCGGGCCCACGCCTCCTCCACTGGGGTCTGGGCCCACTTCTCCTCCGACAGAGTCCGGGCCCACACCTCCTCCGAGAGTTCAGCAGACAGCCTGCTGTCAGAAATACGCTGCACTTTGAATTATTAATGCCAAAGGTCCATGAATCTGTCCAACGGTTTCAAGTAAAGCTGAGTAATTTGAGCAGACAGATGACAACTGCAACAAATATTCAGATCTCGGATATGCAGCGGTGATAAACATCATATATAATACATTAACCATGGAAGGACATACTCGGGGACTATTTCCATCAGTGGATGAAGACAGAGCTTACCTGGCAGGCGTCCACGCCCCCTTTGAGGACTCCAGCACACAGCATCCTGTCAGTGACGCCGTCCTTTATCAGACTCTTACACACCGTGCTGTTGACGATACGAACCGCCGCCTCCTGCAGGACGGTCGCTTTGGAACCTAAAAAACGACACAAAAACACATGTGACTAGAGTTACAACAGTTTAGGAATTTTAAATAGTTTTTACTTTTGTTTGATTATTTCAGTTTAGTTTTTGTTGATTTACCAAGTGCATCAGTACTTTTTGCTTTGAAAAAACTGGTTCGTTTCAGTTTAGTTTTTGAGGTACTAATTGACAGATACTGACAAAAAAAAATCCTTTACTTTAATTTGACTTATTACAATTAGTTAAAAATAAATAGTATTTTTCTGATGCCATTGTCAAAAACAGCTATAATGCATTTTGTTCACTACTGTTGACAGACTAACAAAGCCCCCAGAGTCAGTGGAACTTCTATCCAACCGAGTCTGCAATGAGTTTGACTCTTTCTTTACTAATACAATTCAGAAAATCAGTGTTTAGTCAGTCAGTGTTCCTTTGCTAGACGCAGGATATGTGTGTGACACTCTGTGTCCACTGATTGGACAAAATTGTGTCCTGGTTTCTCTCAGTCATAGGAACCTGGATGACATCATACATCACCTGAAGTCCACCACTTGCTGCCTTGATACTCTGTGTGCCAAAAAGTTTTTTTTCTTTTTTTTAGAGTGTTGAACATTGTATGTCCTCAGATCTTCTAGAAGTTGTAAATTCGTCTCTGCTTTCAGGTATCTTTCCTCCGTGCCTAAAAAAAGCCATCATAAAGCCACTTTTAAAAAAGAACCAGGTGACTTATGAACAGTTATAGGTCCGTATCAAACCTCCCTCTTTTTAGTAAAATCATAGAAAAAGCTGTTTTTCAAGGATCCAAGGATCCAAGGATCCAAGGATCCAAGGATCGTTACATGACCCGGATTGGCGTCACCGGGGCCCCACCCTGGAGCCAGGCCTGGGGTTGGGGCTCGAAGGCGAGCGTCTGGTGGCCGGGTCTTTGCCCATGGGACCCGGCCAGGCTCAGCCCGAAATGGCGACGTGGGCCCGCCTTCCCGTAGGCTCACCACCCACAGGAATCATGAGGGGTTGGTGCAATGTGGTTTGGGCAGCAGTCGTGGCGGGGTGCCTCGGCGGCTCGGCGGGGTGCCTCCCTGGACCAAAACCCTAGCAATGGGGACATGGAATGTCACCTCGCTTCTGGCAAACTCTCCGGCGCCTCAGAAGGGGGAAGCAGTACCCTGCCAACACCATTTATGGTGCGGGTGGAGGGCTGCTGACCGCAACTGGGGACATTGTCGGATGGTGGAAGGAATACTTCCACCATCCGACATGCCTTCCGCTGAGGAAGCAGAGGCTGGAGACTCTGTGGTGGACTCTTCCATCACCCAAGCCGAAGTCACTGAGGTAGTCCATAAACTGGGAACCACAAGATTTCATCTCTGCTTTTTGCAGATGATGTTGTCTTGTTGGCTTCATCGAGCCAGGACCTTCAACATGCGCTGGGACGGTTTGCAACCGAGTGCGAAGCGGCTGGGATGAGAATCAGCACTTCCAAATCCGAGGCCATGGTTCTCGGCCGGAAAAAGGTGGCTTGCCCTCTCCGGGTAGGTGGAGATGTTCTGCCTCAAGTGGAGGAGTTTAAGTATCTCGGGATCTTGTTCACGAGTGAGGGAAAGATGGAGCGTGAGATTGACAGACGGATTGGTGCAGCGTCTGCAGTTATGTGGTCGATGTACCGGAGCGTCGTGGTGAAGAAGGAGCTGAGTCGTAAGGCAAAGCTCTCAATTTACCGGTCAATCTACGCTCCCACCCTCACCTGTGGTCATGAACTTTGGGTAATGACCGAAAGGACAAGATCACAGATACAAGCGGCCGAAATGAGTTTCCTCCGCAGGGTGGCTGGGCGCTCCCTTAGAGAGGGTGAGAAGCTCAGTCATCCCGGAGGAGCTCGGGGTCGAGCCGCTGCTCCTTCACATTGAGAGGAGTCAACTGAGGTGGCTTGGACATCTGTATAGGATGCCTCCTGGACGCCTCCCTAGAGACGTGTTCCAGGCATGTCCCACCGGGAGGAGGCCCCGGGGAAGACCCAGGACACGCTGGAGAGACTCGGTCTCTCGGCTGGCTTGGGAACGCCTCGGGCTTCCCCTGGAAGAGCTGGAGGAAGTGTCTGGGGTGAGGGAGGTCTGGGCATCCCTGCTTAGACTTCTGCCCCCGCGACCCGGGCCCGGATAAGCAGAAGAAGATGGATGGATGGATGTGTTACCATTATAATGCAGATGACACATAAATCTATAAAACTATCTCAGCAGAAGACTATAATCTAATTCAAACATTGCTCAAATGTATTGATCAAATTAAAAGGTGGATGTGCCAGAATTTTATTTCGTAAAATGAAGACAGAAATAATTTTGCTTGGAGCCGAGGAAGAACGATTAAACGTCAGCAGTCAGCTTTGAGCAGTGAAGCTAAGAACCAAGAGCCAAGCCAGAAACCTGGGACGGGTCGTCTCATGAGTCCTGACAAAATCAACTTCAGCGGGAACATAGGAAATGTAGAAGTCAGGAAATGCAATTATGAACGTTTTGGAGCCGGTTGGAAGTTGATGTCACTTCTGCAGTGAAGGTGAGAGTAGCTTCGTCAGACTGGTTTATTTAACTCCTCACATCACACCACCGCCACTGAAATCCTTTAGCCACCGAAAAACATGATAAGAATTCACATTAGAAAAAATGGAGCAATGAAAGTCCAGATGTGAACCTGAGATGCTGAGGTGGGACCTTCGAAGAGCTGAGTAGACATGAACGGAATGCTGGAAAGAAGATTGGACCAGAACTGCTCCACAACCACACGAGACCCTGGTGCAGCAGGGTTTCAGTTACCGTTACATCAGGAGGACGAGAAGGTCAAGCTAAAACCCTCTTATGACCATCTTGCTGTTTTTGACAGGATTCGGCATGCGTACTTCTCATAATCACAACTCCTAGATGGTCTACAACATCTAGATCCTTCAAATACTATCAGAAAGCAGAGAAATAGAACTTTGCGTAAATATATACTAGACTTCACGGTGTTCCCCAGGACTTCTGCAGTACCAATGTCATATCACAGACAAGATTCAGCAGCGTGTCACAGGTTTGAAGCACGAGGTTCTCTGTGATACAGCTCTGTATCACATCACACACACAGGTGAGGAAACGCCCACTAGGGGACAGAGAGCGTGAAAGGAAACGCCCACCAATGGACAGAGAGCGAGAAAGGAAACGCCCACATGTGGAAAGAGAGCGAGAAAGGAAACGCCCACCAGTGGACAGAGAGCCAGAAAGGAAACGCCCACCAGTGGACAGAGCCAGAAAGGAAACGCCCACCAGTGGACAGAGCCAGAAAGGAAACGCCCACCAGTGGACAGAGAGCCAGAAAGGAAACGCCCACATGTGGAGAGAGAGCCAGAAAGGAAACGCCCAGAGGTGGACAGAGAGCCAGAAAGAAACGCCCACCAGTGGACAGAGAGCGTGAAAGGAAACGCCCACCAGTGGACAGAGAGCCAGAAAGGAAACGCCCACATGTGGAGAGAGAGCCAGAAAGGAAACGCCCACATGTGGAGAGAGAGCCAGAAAGGAAACGCCTACCAGTGAACAGAGAGCCAGAAAGGAAACGCCCACCAGTGGACAGAGAGCGAGAAAGGAAACGCCCACCAGTGAACAGAGAGCCAGAAAGGAAACGCCCACCAGTGGACAGAGAGCGAGAAAGGAAACGCCCACCAGTGGACAGAGAGTGTCCCTGAAAAGCGATGAGCACTCTCCACAGCAGCCAAACGCAGTCTGAGACTTCCTCAGAGCATCCGCGTGTTCAGAGATTCAGCGTCGCCTCACCTCCCTCTATGGTCGCACCCCAGCCAGTGATCCATGCCTCTTGACCTGCTGGGAAGTCGTAGGTCGGGGAGGGCAGACAGATGGGCCAGATGTTCTGGTTGAGGGTGACGCTTGAGTCGAGCTCCATCAGGGCGACGTCGTTGTCATAGGTGGAAGTGTTGTAGTCCTGATGGACGACGATCCGCTTGATCTTCCTCCTCACTGTCCACTTGTTGGTCTGACTCTGCACGTGAAGCCCCAGGAGGGCTTCCCACTGGTCAGCCTGCGAGAACCTGCATCGGCACCACACAACATCAACTACATCAGTTTATGACTTAAATATAAAATCAATGCAAGTTTATTCACATTCATGCGAAATCCTTGTCTCCTGGTCGGATCTGGGATTCCAGCTGCTCCACAGTGCTGGATCTTCTTTGGCTGTTCCTTTTTGTTTCATGATGCTCCAAATGTTTTGTGTTGGTGAAACGTCTGGAGCGCAGGCCGAGCAGATCAGAACCCGGACTCTTCTACTGTGAAGCTATGTGTTTGTATGTGGTTTGGCATCGTCTTGCTGAAATATGCAGGACCTTTTCCTGGATAGCAAAGACGTTGCTTTAAAACCCGGATATCCCTTTCAGCGTTGATGTTCCCTGTCCAGATGTGCTCGCTGTCCGGTCCATAGACACTCAAGCACCTCCAGACCATCACAGAGCAGGACTGAGCACTGATAACATGCTGGCTGGGTCCTCTCATTTTTAGTCTGGAGGATGAGCCTTTCATGGTTGGAAAAGAGAATTTCAGATTTTGTTTGACCACATGACGGTTTCCTACTTCGAGTCCATGATGTAATTTATGTTACAGATGTCATGTCTGTGTGCTGGAGCGCAGTCTGAGGCCACAAGAACACAGGCAACACTGACCTGTGACCTTGGCGCAGAGGTTTCTCCAAACTCCCATATCTGTCCCATATCTGTGATGTATCCAAAGTCTATTCAGTTTTGTTACAGATTAATGAACCTGTCCATCATGACCTCTGAGACTCTAAAAGATGCCAAAGATTTAAAAAGATGATCTTTTTATAGCCAGTCCTGCTCACAATCGACCTGATTAGTTGCAGCTGTTCCTCTGGGTCTTTTGTGTCCATTGTGCTGCTGCAACCAAATTCTTTGAGCATTTGTTAGTTGACATTCATATTCTATTATGAATAAAATATGGTTAAATGCGGTTTTCAAATATGTTTTTGTTTTCATCACTGCCGTTGTACATCGTTCGTCCAGTTTGGTCGGTAACACCCATCACCGTCTCCCCAGCCCCTACTTGTTGGATTGTGTGTCCTGGACGCAGTGGGCGGCGGTCAGCAGCCAGCCGTCGCTCAGCACCGATGCTCCGCACACGTGACCAAGTCCTCTAACATGGAGGCTGACCTGCCAGGGCCACTCCCCCTCCTGCGAATCCTGACCGCCCACAATGCGAGAGCTGCGAAACGGCCTCATCCCGCACTCTGAAAACACACACAGAGGTGAACACATGCGTAAGTCAGATGTGTGTGTGTGCGTGCGTGTGTGTGTGTGTGTGTGTGTGTGTGTGTGTGTGTGTGTGTGTGTGTGTGTGTGTGTGTGTGTGTGTGTGTGTGAGGAAAACATACGGCAGTCGGCCTCGTCTGAACCGTCGTCGCAGTCCTGCACTCCGTCACACTCTGGGTTCAGTTTGCTGATGCAGCGTTCGTTTTTGCAGCGGAAGGTGAAGTCTGAGCACTGCAACACCAGAGCTGAACAGAAACGGAAAACATCAGCACACAAACGTCAACCCGACACAAACAAACATCAACCAGACACACAAACATCAACTAGACACACAAACAAACATCAACCGACACACAAACATCAACCAGACACACAAACATCAACCAGACACACAACAAACACACAAACACACAACAACACACACACAAACACTCAACCCGACACACAAACAAACATCAACCCGACACACAAACATCAACCAGACACACAAACAAACATCAACCAAACACACAAACATCAACCAGACACACAAACAAACACACAAACAAACACACAACAAACACACAAACATCAACCAGACACAAAACAAACATCAACCAGACACACAAACAAACATCAACCAGACACACAAACATCAACCAGACACACAAACAAACACACAAACAAACACACAAACAAACATCAACCCGACACACAAACAAACATCAACCAGACACACAAACATCAACCAGACACACAACAAACATCAACCATACACACAAACACACAACACACAACAACCGGGGACACAACACACAAACAAACATCACCATACAC
>CM026204.1:1454588-1545931 GCA_014839995.1 Xenentodon cancila | reverse complement strand
AAAAAACATCAACCGACACACAAACAAACATCAACCAGACACCCAAACAAACACACAAACAACAACAAACCACACCATCCAACCAGACACACAAACATCAACCAGACACACAAACAACTCAACCAGACATACAACAAACAACACAAACAAACACACAAACATCAACCAGACACACAAACAAACATCAACCAGACACACAAACAAACACACAAACAAAACACACAAACAAACATCAACCAGACACACAAACAAACATCAACCAGACACACAAACAAACATCAACCAGACACACAAACAAACATCAACCAGACACACAAACAAACATCAACCAGACACACAAACAAACATCAACAGACACACAACCTCAACCAGACACACAAACAAACACACAAACATCAACCAGACACACAAACAAACATCAACCAGACACACAAACAAACATCAACCAGACACACAAACATCAACCAGACACACAAACATCAACCAGACACACAAACATCAACCAGACACACAAACAAACATCAACCCGACACACAAACAAACATCAACCAGACACACAAACAAAACACAAACAAACACACAAACATCAACCAGACACACAAACATCAACCAGACACACAAACAAACACACAAACATCAACCAGACACACAAACATCAACCAGACACACAAACAAACACACAAACAAACACACAAACATCAACCAGACACACAAACATCAACCCGACACACAAACAAACATCAACCCGACACACAAACAAACATCAACCAGACACACAAACAAACACACAAACATCAACCAGACACACAAACAAACACACAAACATCAACCCGACACACAAACAAACATCAACCCGACACAAAAAACAACAGCATCACTATCCAAAGTAGGTGTGAAACTTGTGTTCAGGACACTTGTGCTTTCTTACATTTTTGACACGCTGACTCATCAGATCCGTCACCGCAGTCATCCATCCCATTACACCTCTGATTGTTTGAGATGCAGCGACCGTTTCTGCAGGAAAACTCTTCATCTGTGCATTTCACTGCAAAAAAGATCAGCTGTGAGACTTCTGACATTCAGACCTTCACGTGCGGTCTGTTTTTAGTCCGACATCAATTCACATCAAAGCCACCTGAACAAGTCCCAATAATTAAAACGGCCCATTTTAGTTGTACGTTTTAAATCTGCAAGTGTCTGTAGCTCCAGGATCAGTGCTTTTTTTCTTCAGCTTTTGTGACTCAGAGGAACCCACCACAGTTTTCTTCGTCCGTTTTGTCTCCACAGTCGTCGAAGCCATCGCACCTCCAGAACTTGGGTTTGCAGAGACCGTTCCTACACTTTATCTGGGACTCCTCACACTCTGAGCAGACACAAAGATAAACCAATCAGTGATTCACACTCTAAACCTCCTCCTCTCTCTGTTAACTAAAGAGTTCAGGGTTTGTTTGTTTGTGACTATTTTCAGTGCAGGAATCTGCATTCAAGACTGCGTAAATCTGTTTTTCTTTACGACATGTGTGACAGATGTGTGATGGGATAAACTCACTGCAGTGGACCTCATCGCTGTGGTCTCCGCAGTCGTTCCAGCCGTCACACTTCAGGCCGTCGTTGATGCACAGGTTGTTGCTGCACCGGAACCTTCCTGGACAAGCTGATCAATAACATCAGACAACATGACGCCTTCACCCATCTGCTCAGAAGTCAGCAAGTTAGGGTTGCAAAATCCTGGAGTTTCAAATTTAGAAACTTTCCAACAGAATTTAGAGGAAACATATGTTCCTTCGCTCTGCACAGATCATTTTGATAATCCTCCACTGACGCCACACTTGAGACCAGTCAACCAGTCAAGTATAGTGTGATTACGCTTCCACAAAGCAATGATGTCTGTAGCCAACGCTCAAGATCTATGTCATTGTTGGTCTTTATACTTTGACATTATTCTTTACGTCACTGTGCAGTTACACCACCAAACACTATGTGGGTTCTTTTCTTGGTGCCGATGAAACACATTGAAGGAAATGCAATATTACCAGGCGGGCCAATGACATTAGTTGAAGTCGCAGTCAACCCAGCATGTAGTTACATTTGATTCATCGCTTAAATTTATATTTTAAACAACTAAATTAATTTCTCTTTGGGGATTAATAAGGTATTGTGAATTTTTTTTATTACATTTCTGGGATGATGCAGGAGGCTATGAAGAAGCGAGGATCCGGGTTGCCTGGAAAATTCCTCCTGCTGAATGACTTAAAAATAGACACTAAACCGGATCCCAGCGGACGGTAAATCCTGCAATCTGCTGACTCCTTCAACCGGATCCCAGCGGACGGTAAATCCTGCAATCTGCTGACTCCTTCAACCGGATCCCAGTGGACGGTAAATCCTGGAATCTGCTGACTCCTTCAACCGGATCCCAGCGGACGGTAAATCCTGCAATCTGCCGACTCCTTCAACCGGATCCCAGCGGACGGTAAATCCTGGAATCTGCTGACTCCTTCAACCGGATCCCAGAGGACGGTAAATCCTGCAATCTGCTGGCTCCTCTAACCGGATCCCAGCGGACGGTAAATCCTGCAATCTGCTGACTCCTTCAACCGGATCCCAGAGGACGGTAAATCCTGCAATCTGCTGGCTCCTGTAACCGGATCCCTGTGGATGGTAAATCCTGCAATCTGCTAGCTCCTCTAACCGGATCCCAGCAGAAAGTAAATCCTGCAATCTGCTGGCTCCTCTAACCGGATCCCTGTGGATGGTAAATCCTGCAATCTGCTGGCTCCTCTAACCGGATCCCAGCAGAAAGTAAATCCTGCAATCTGCTGGCTCCTCTAACCGGATCCCTGTGGATGGTAAATCCTGCAATCTCCTGTCTCCTCTAACCGGATCCCAGCGGACGGTAAATCCTGCAATCTGCTGGCTCCTCTAACCGGATCCCTGTGGATGGTAAATCCTGCAATCTGCTAGCTCCTCTAACCGGATCCCTGTGGATGGTAATCCTGCAATCTGCTGGCTCCTCTAACCGGATCCCAGCAGAAAGTAAATCCTGCAATCTGCTGGCTCCTCTAACCGGATCCCTGTGGATGGTAAATCCTGCAATCTCCTGTCTCCTCTAACCGGATCCCAGCGGACGGTAAATCCTGCAATCTGCTGGCTCGTCTAACCGGATCCCTGTGGACGGTAAATCCTGCAATCTTCTGTCTCCTCTAACCAGATCCCTGTGGACAGTAAACATTGCAATCTGCTGGCTCCTCTAACCGGATCCCTGTGGATGGTAAATCCTGCAATCTGCTGGCTCCTCTAACCAGATCCCTGTGGATGGTAAACATTGCAATCTGCTGGCTCCTCTAACCGGATCCCTGTGGATGGTAAATCCTGCAATCTGCTGGCTCCTCTAACTGGATCCCTGTGGACAGTAAACATTGCAATCTGCTGGCTCCCCTAACTGGATCCCAGCAGAAGGTAAATCCTGGAATCTGCTGGCTCCTCTAACCGGATCCCTGTGGGCAGTAAACATTGCAATCTGCTGGCTCCTCTAACCGGATCCCTGTGGGCAGTAAACATTGCAATCTGCTGGCTCCTCTAACCGGATCCCTGTGGATGGTAAATCCTTACTGTAACAGCCTTTTGTCTTCAAACAAAAATGCCTGGACAGAATTCGCACAGTTCAGAACTCTGTGTGTTTGAAGACCGTTTTTTATTATCATCATTATTAATATTATTTTCCCTTTTTTAAATGGTGTACTCACAAAATCCCCAGCTAGTGGATGATCGGCACATATCCGCTGAATGCGGCTTCAGAAGGATGTTTGAAGAAAGAGGTTTTACTTCTCAGTTGAATCCTGCTCAAACCTGCAGCTTAACTTTACATGGAAAGTTTCTGGAAACTGACCAGAAATTTCCAGGCCTTTGCAACCCTATGGAAATGTATTAAAATACTGTTGGTTTCTTTTGGGAA
Organism: Xenentodon cancila; assembly: GCA_014839995.1. Taxonomy (NCBI): domain Eukaryota; kingdom Metazoa; phylum Chordata; class Actinopteri; order Beloniformes; family Belonidae; genus Xenentodon; species Xenentodon cancila. The sequence goes on along the minus strand of CM026204.1, from coordinate 1,541,976 downwards.
ATGGGAGAAGTCTTACGATCGGTTGGGACAAAAGCCTCATACTCAGCAGTGAAACCCTGGTCGACGTAGGATGCATCAGATGCAAACCTGATGGTCATCTTGTTGCTTAGGCTGGTTATTATAGAGTTTTTTAAGTTCCTGCCACACAACCTACAACAGAGAGAAATCGTCAGGTCACTCCAACATGCACAAATTGGCAGGGTCGTTCCACTGAGCTACACAAGCATCTTTAATTTCTACTCAATCAAAACAATGTGAAGATCTTGTCTCCAAACATGTTTATTTCTCGGTCATTCAGCTCATGGAAATCCTAAACCACTTGAACAGAAGACAACTGGACTTTCAGATGAGACGTGAAGCATCCTCAAGAACCAAGCTGAGTCCACGTCGACAACTGAGCTCCTGACATTACTATGGTGATGAGTTGTGTGTAAATGTGCTTCAAAAGATGAGCGGCTGAGTTGAATTTCTTATTTCTGAACAAAGAATCAGGCTCAACTCTTCATGCACCAACCACTGTCCTCAAAGTACTAGAAGTAAGAAAGAAAACAACAACAAGAAAGAAGAAAACAGCCTCTTTCTCACCTCTCATTATTGACTTCAACGTAATCATTGGGACACTCTTCACTGTGATTTCCCACAGAGAACTTGTAGAAATAAATCTTCACAAACTTTTCCTGTGGGACCTGGAAAAGAGAGGATGAAGATGAAAGAGGTGCCAGATGATTCTTTAGTCCAACAGGAAGGTCAAATCTCTGGAGTGTGCTGGAACCACCAGACGGCGTAATGAAAGTAAAAACCACAGTTGTGGTTGAACGGTAGCTCTGCACTGTTCAGAACTGGATCATCGTGTAGGTGGATGAAGGTCTACTCCTACATCCTGGTACACTGTTTACGCTTTTATCTTCACCAGTATACAGAAAAACATCCAAATACACTTGTTCTACTGCTTGATCAAGAATGTTGTGAATTCAGGTCCTTCAACGATGACCTTGTGCATATTCTGGCGTCCAAATATAAGAATAAACTTTTTTCGTCGTTCTGAGGGGTGTTTCATACATTTCTTGTACTTCTCACCAGAATATTAAAACGTTTTAAAACAAGACTGGAGCAGTGCCGGAATAGTGTCCTCTTGAAGCTGCCGATTTGTCAAAGCGAGTTTTAATTTCTGCCAGTGAAACTATGATTTTTCAAACGTGCTCCTGTGCTGGTTTGTATCTTGTTCTGGCAGGAGGACAGGCAGTGGGCTGAGCGGTAACTCTGGCCCTCTTAAACATTTATAATGATGTGTTGTCATGACAACGGAAAGTGCAAGAAGCAGACTGAGCTTTGAGCCTTGCAGGTGAGTTGAAGAGGAGATGTCCAGGATGAAAGATGAAGAGCAAAAAGGATGATGTGAGGACGTGAGTAGGGATCCAGGTGGACTAGACATCAGAAGGTCCAACAGAAGAGGGGCAGGAGGGCTGCAGAGCTCGGTAACAACAGATGGTAAACCTGGACATGTGACTGTGTGGATTTACCTCAATGTTCCAGACACATGACACCTGTGGTGGATAGTTGATGGGGAAGAAGGGTGAAGAGATGGAGCCTTTGTCTCCCGTCAGTGTCCCTCCACACTCTGAACAAAGAGAGTCATCACAGATGTTAGATCCTCTGCAGACACTTCAGTCAACTCCGAACACCAAGATCCATGTGTTTCCATTACCCCTGATACTGCGTAATAAAAACCTGTCAAATGGGAATTTCACAAAAAGATCCCATCCATAACAAGGACAAGTTTGCTTCTTCTGGTTATATGAACAAGGAATATTTCACAAAACTGCAGAAGAAACAGCTTTCTACATGTACAGGTTCCAGGACGTTCCAGAAAGAATCCGGTTTTCTGTTCTGCAGGATCCGCTGCTGCTGGTCGTGGTCTGGCAGGTCAACACAACGTTCCTGCCTCATGTAAGTCAACTGTCATGATTCATCGTCAAGTTCTTTTTGTGGCTCTAGTGGCCTTTATTTTAAAAATCAGACAGAAGGGGAAAGTTTTCCAAGACAGTAAATTTGGGTGGAGACACGCAGTGAAGAGTGACAGGCTGGGATTCGAACCAGCGCCGCCGGCATGTCTACAGTGTCTACAGCAGGTAACATCCGCAGGTCATCATCCTCATCATCTTCACAGATGATTTCTCCTTCTCTGCTGCACCTCCTCAGTATTGTTTTTTTCCTTTTGTCTAAATCTCGACTTCTTTCAGCTTTTCCCTTCAGACGTCGCCACGGCGATTGTCGCCTTCCTCATGTTGATTTGGTATGGGATTGATTCCGGATGTCCTTCCTGACATGACTAAACGGTTGCTTAGAGGGACTGAACAGCTTGTCACATCAGGATCTGTACCCCGTACTCTTGAAGCACCCCCCACAAAGTACCCCAGGGGACATGGTCAAGCTCCATGTTCAAGTCCATAAAACACATGTGGACCAGTTGGGCAAACTCCCGTAAACCGTCTAGGACTCTAGTGAGGGTTTAGAGCTGGTCCAGGGTTCAGACAAGTTAATTCCTGTCAAATCACTGGTGTAAGTTGGAGCTGTCGACTATGAACGCACCAAACAAAGAAACAAAATCCAGAGTGATGTGAATCGAGGATGTGACAGTAAAACAATATCCAGTACCTGCTGACGTTGGGAGGCGAGTTTTCAGAGCTAAACTGTGGCATCACAAATATAACAACAAAACTGAGACCATCAAGCAACCAAATGCACAACTTTGAAGTTTTGTCAAACATGCAGCTCTATAAAACAAAACTGCACACAACGGAAGAAGTTTAGGTTTTCCACTTGTTCTCTTTCAAATCGTTTTTATTGCACAAAATATTATTTTCATTACTCTAAACATGTTTAACCTTTGAGAAAGACTGATGAAGACAGTTCATAAAAGACAGCTTAAAACATATATGTTTTTTCACACTAAAACACAGGCATCATTGGTCCAGTGTAAATGATAAAAACATGTGGAATCTGCTCCTGTCTTACCTTCATCATCCAGAGGGATCTGTGAGTAAATGGCTCTGAATCCAGGGAAGTTGTTCTCCTCGTTGGTGATCAGAGTCAGCAGCATGACGTTTCCAGACGACAGATAGGTCAGAGAGTGATGAGGGTATCCACACTGCCTGCAGACAAACGGACAGATGCAGACAGACGCATAAGGGCACATGGAGACAGACAGGCGCATAAGGACACATGCAGACAGACAGACGCATAAGGACACTTGCAGACAGACAGACGCATAAAGACACATGCAGACAGACAGACACATAAGGACACATGCAGACAGAGAGACGCATAAAGACACATGCAGACAGACAGACGCATAAGAACACAGACAGACAGACATGCATGTCTGTCTGTCTCCATGTGTCTTTATGCGTCTGTCTCCATGTGTCTTTATGCGTCTGTCTGTCTGTCTGCATGTGTCTTTATGCGTCTGTCTGCATGTGTCTTTATGCGTCTCTCTGTCTGCATGTGTCCTTATGTGTCTGTCTGTCTGCATGTGTCTTTATGCGTCTCTCTGTCTGCATGTGTCCTTATGTGTCTGTCTGTCTGCATGTGTCTTTATTCGTCTCTCTGTCTGCATGTGTCCTTATGCGTCTCTCTGTCTGCATGTGTCCCTATGCGTCTGTCTGTCTGCTCCAGTGCACCTGCACCAGATGATAACCAACAACCAAAGAATCTGATGTTCTGTGTGGCAAATGCATCCTGCACAGTGCCGAGACTGCTGACAAATACACTTTTTCCCCCAGTCAGTAAATGCATCACACCGAGGAAGCCACCAGAGATGCTTCTGAGTGAATTTGTACAGTCTGGACAGTAGAAAACCCCAAATGTTCAGACAAAAACATTTAAAACATCATCCTCCTGCTGAGGAAACCTGAAGTTAAAAAGTTAAAAAAAAAAGGCTAAAGAGGTTACAAATCAGGACCACATCTGCCATCTTCCACTGGTTGATCCTGTTGCTGTTGATTTTCACAATTCATTTTTATGTTGCTATTTTTAAGCGACTCCAGGATAAAACTAATTCAAATAAAAGCAAAGTTCCAAAGAGATTTTCAAATGTCTTGCTCTGTGGAACCAGTTCTCTAAAAACCCAAACATTTTACATTTACTGTGATAGAAAACCTAAAGCGAGCGGCTCCAACCAGCAGGGAAGAGGCTCGTCTTACTCTGTGAGGGCGCGGTTCTCGATGGGAGCCAGCGAGTCGTAGATCTTCACAAAGTCTTTCTGACAGTTGTCCTCCAGGATCAGAAAGTGGAACTCCAGTCGGACGCGGTGATGTCGGTTGGCCCGAAGCCGCCACTGCCGGTATAGGTTCGGCGGGTACGAAGAGTCCGGGAAACCCGGGGAGTCAATAATCCCCGCGGTGGTGACGTGGATGTTGATGGACTTCTCATCTGCAAACATCAAACAGGCTTTATGCGGATGCAGTGAGAACCTGCGATAATGTGCACGTCTCGCAGATACAAATAAAAGACATTTAAAGTCATGAAGACGTTTAAAGCCCAACGCACCTGATGTGGAGGTCCGGCTCATGCGTGGATCCAGAGCTGCCAAGACAGAGAAGCATCTTCAATTACAACACATTTTTCCAGAAACGATCCCACAATGAACAGACGTCTGCAGCTCTTAGACCCGTTTTGACTTGATTTAGGCTGAACGCGTCAGCGCATCGGTGACCTCATCCACAACTTCCTGTGCATGTTTGGTTTTCTGTGCTGGAACGCAGCCATCTGCTGGTCAGATGATAGTGGGATGTATAAAAGACAACATGACGAGGGAACCTGCAGGGAAACTGGGAACGCTGCATGAAAACAGCCTGGAGACGCAGATGGTGAGGTGGTGAACTGAAGCCCGATTGTAAAAAAGCAAAGTGAGAAACTCCCACACAATTGTCTTCAAATGACGACAGTACTTATAAAACTGTTATAAATACTCAATCCAGAAGCATCGTTCATACCACAAGAAACCGCAGATTCCACCCCTCAACTTAAGTGACCCTTTGGATCAAAACACCTATCAACAGAAAAAACATGAGGATGTGTAGCCACAGGACACCGAGTTCAAACCTCCAGACATGACGTTGTTGACGTCCAGAGTGCTTTGGGGTCTGAGCAGAAGTCGTCCCTGTCGGCCCTGCTGACTGTCAGTCTGTGGCTCCAGAGACTCGATGGCCTCGTGCAGGGCGGACAGCTGAGGTTCAGGAAGTTCAAACTCCGACTGGTAATAAGCCACGACATCATCACCATTGCCGTTTCCTTCACTGTGGGACCACAAAGACATCAGTGGAGGGTCACATGCATTCAGACTGAACAGTTACCTGAAGCTAGAACGTTACCTGAAGGTCAGGACTGTGGAGCCTTTGAAGTATTTGGCCAGAACGTAATTTTTGGAATACATGAGTTTCAACTGGAAGAGAAAAGGTCAAAGTTTACACACAACAACAGCAGCCTCCGCGCAGAAGCGGTTGTGTGGAGTGGTGAACTCCCATGATTCCCGGGGCCGCTATGCCTCACCTGCTCCTTGACCAGCCTGGCCAGGTCCGTGAACTGACGGCTGCTGGGGTCTTCAAACTCTGCTACGAACGAATGGCCGGTGATTCCCATGGAGCCGATGTAAACCTTTGTCATTCTGACGTCACTGCGCACTGAAGCATAAGAATAAAATATGATCAATATTCAAAACTAGGTGGGGGGGGGGGGGGGGGGGGGGGGGGTGGAGAAAAATAATCAATGTTTGAACTGCGTGAGAGTAAAGGTGGTTATTTAGAGCGGGTTTAGAAACCCAGCCTGGTCCTCCCAGACAGCAGGCACACCTGGGCCTGATCTGGCCTGATCTGGCCTGATCTGGCACGAACGGCCCAGCTGCGGCACTGGGAAGCGCGATATGGACCGCCATGTTCAGGAAGTAGGCCAGACTTGGGTTCAGTCATGGGTTGTATGAGCCACATGTGGCCCAGATTTCATAAACAAGCGTTGACACTGGTTACTGAAGGAGTCGTGAGGGCCAGGCGTGGCCCATGGGTCCAAAGGAGAAGACCCGGTCCATGTCCGATGGATCTGCGGTTGAGTTTAGGGAGTCATTTAACCCGGTCGCTCTGGGGGACAAAGAAACCTGCAGATGTGGGCCTTGTCTGGGCCACTGCGACACCTCTTCACACAACCAACATCCACCTTTTTTTGTTTTTATTTCAAATGCATGTGATTGTTTTCTATTTGACATATATTTATCCAGAAAGATCCACACAGAACAAACAGAAACAAGTTTGTTTCGTAGTGAATCAGTGAATGACGAGACAGCTGTCACTGACGAGTTGGCACCAGCCGCGGTGAAACTGACAGTTGGCTTTCGAGGAAACTCTGCTTCCACGGCACGCCCTGACCTTTCACAAAGCCGGTGATTCATTTTACCGGTGGAAGGAGAGTCATCGCTGCGTGCATTCATGCGCTGAACGTTTCTGGAGCAGGCCGGTTTATGGTAGAGGCAGCGTCGGAAAAATGAAACAGACCAGCACGGCAGCGAGGTTTGACGTTGTCGGGAGAACAAGTTGGACGAGTGCGGCTGAAGCCGTTTACTGGGAACTCGGTTTGACAAACCGCCTACGGAGGCCCAAGGAGGACAAAACAAACCTTGGAACTCAGTTTTAATGTACTTGTATGTACTTCCAGCGCAACAGACGCACCTTCCCCCTTTTTTTAATATTCTAGCTTTTATTTATGTTATTTGTTTATTTTCTATTACTAAACCTTTGAAAGACAAAGTCTGCAACAATCAAATTCATTGTTTGTAGAAACCTGGTGAAAAAAAAAGTTCAGGTCCGAAGGAGGTTTGGTTCTGGTTCTGATCATGTGTTGGGGGGGGGCGGAGCCTCAGGTCTGAAGGAGGTTTGGTTTGATCACTGTCTTGTGACACTGCAAACGCTTCCACGGACTTCGGGAGCTCCGGGCGCCTTCAGGCTCCGGCAGCTTTCGGACAAATCCACAACGTTCACACAATGTTCCCAAACCGCTGAGCAGCACGTTTACGGTTCTGCATCCTCCACAGCAGCAGCACGTTTACGGTTCTGGATCCTCCACAGCAGCAGCACGTTTACGGTTCTGCATCCTCCACAGCAGCAGCACGTTTACGGTTCTGCATCCTCCACAGCAGCAGCACGTTTACGGTTCTGCATCCTCCACAGCAGCAGCACGTTTACGGTTCTGCATCCTCCACAGCAGCAGCACGTTTACGGTTCTGCATCCTCCACAGCAGCAGCACGTTTACGGTTCTGCATCCTCCTCAGCAGCAGCACGTTTACGGTTCTGCATCCTCCACAGCAGCAGCACGTTTACGGTTCTGCATCCTCCACAGCAGCAGCACGTTTACGGTTCTGCATCCTCCACAGCAGCAGCAGGTTTACGGTTCTGGATCCTCCACAGCAGCAGCACGTTTACGGTTCTGCATCCTCCTCAGCAGCAGCACGTTTACGGTTCTGCATCCTCCACAGCAGCAGCACGTTTACGGTTCTGCATCCTCCACAGCAGCAGCACGTTTACGGTTCTGCATCCTCCACAGCAGCAGCACGTTTACAGTTCTGCATCCTCCACAGCAGCAGCACGTTTACGGTTCTGCATCCTCCACAGCAGCAGCACGTTTACGGTTCTGCATCCTCCACAGCAGCAGCACGTTTACGGTTCTGGATCCTCCACAGCAGCAGCACGTTTACGGTTCTGCATCCTCCACAGCAGCAGCACGTTTACGGTTCTGCATCCTCCACAGCAGCAGCACGTTTACGGTTCTGCATCCTCCACAGCAGCAGCACGTTTACGGTTCTGCATCCTCCACAGGAGCAGCACGTTTACGGTTCTGCATCCTCCTCAGCAGCAGCACGTTTACGGTTCTGCATCCTCCACAGCAGCAGCACGTTTACGGTTCTGCATCCTCCACAGCAGCAGCACGTTTACGGTTCTGCATCCTCCACAGCAGCAGTAGGTTTACGGTTCTGGATCCTCCACAGCAGCAGCAGGTTTACGGTTCTGGATCCTCCACAGCAGCAGCACGTTTACGGTTCTGCATCCTCCACAGCAGCAGCACGTTTACGGTTCTGCATCCTCCACAGCAGCAGCACGTTTACGGTTCTGCATCCTCCACAGCAGCAGCACGTTTACGGTTCTGCATCCTCCTCAGCAGCAGCACGACTAGCTCATTTTAGCGTCGACTAAACTGCGTCATCCAGGATCATTTTGTCCATCACTGATGTGGTTTTCCTGCTCTCTCTCTCGTTTCAACAAACGTCTTCTCTTTCACTTTCTGGCTCCTTCAGTTCTCCGTAAGTGTTTGTTCTACAGCAGCGTTCATGCCACCTCTGGACGCGGCAGCCGATGACTCCAGCACAAATCAGTGCCGTATCTGCACTAAAATCCGGAAGATCTCCCACAGACCTATCTGACCTATCTGAAGCCCGGTTTTGAAGCCCGTTTCCTTCATATGGGGCACGGCACCATGTCACTCAAAGTGAGCTTTGCTCCCAGGACCCACAGCCGACGTCTCTGCAGAGCCGCCGGCAGACGTTTCCAGTCGGCCATATTGTTTTACTAATCGACTTCACGGCGAAATCAAAACTGATCGTCGCCTCTAGCGGCCAGTCGGGGAACTGCAATGAAACGTAGTTTCACATGAGCGTCAATCCGGAAGTGAGATGGTCGGCGCTTGAGCTGTACCCGACAACCCCACCTCCTCACCGACTGCGTTCTAAAAGCCGGAAGTTGCAACGCAGGACTGCATAACGTCCTGTGCCGGCTTTCAGAACAATGAAAAGTAGTTTGATTCTCCTTGTAAAAATTCAACAGATCCAATACAGACAAAAACGAGGGTGAGCGTTTCTGATGTCCGGACAGGAACAACTCACGTGACATCCTCGTGTCCCGCCAGCGTGCCATCATCACTGTGTCCACCATCCTTAAATGAAGCAAAAATCACAGAAGATGATTTATGCCTTAACCTTCACCGTCCAGACGTGCGCTTCCTCAGAAACATAAGTATGCGCTGGTTCGATGCCGACCGTTGTTGGCTGCACAGAGGACACCAGAGGCTTTTTCAAATTACCGCTGCACCGCATGTTTGCCACTACAGGCCTAAAGCACCCAATGTGCAGAGGGCCAGACATACCACAGAACCCCCGTGAAGGTTGCAGATCTGTAGTCCTCCAAACCCTGCAGAAGGCCTCCTAATCCAAACCGCCCACATCCACCCAACTCATCAGCTGTTCCTCCCACCGATAAATGTAAATATGAGTAGACTGATGCAGAACTGCACCCCATCAGCTGTCGAGTACAGGCACACCTGTCTGCACGCCTGTCTGCACGCCTGTCTGCACGCCTCCTGTACGTATGTGTGTGGACAGTTTGTTTTGAAGCAGCTCACAGTTGAAGTGCCACACCAGCAGTCCGGTCAGCAGAGCCACAGCAGCAGCTGCACCCAGCAGGCCCAGTCCGATCCCCAGCTTCCTGCAGCCCGGTGTCTTCTCCAGTGGCTTGGAGTCCGGAGTGGGCAGGAACTGCATGTTGGCGTCCAAGTCAGCATCCTGCAGACACAAGAGGATGTCAGGTTCGTTGTGCATGTTCAGCAGATGTCCTCCACTTACTCTGAGAGGTTTGGAAGCAGGCCGGCGTCGGTCTCGTACAGGCACTATACGACCTCAGGTTCACCTCTGTCACCACATCAGCATGTTCGCTTTGTCCGTTTAATCCATCTCCTTCACACATTTTCTTTTATCAACAAACATGATCATTCTGGAGAGAATTCAGGTCTAACTCAAACTTAATTTAGACATAAGCAGAAACGTAAAAGGGATAGATAAGGATCTCGTCTGTGGTTAAAACATACGTTGATTAGATTATGTGACCAGCACAGATTTTATATGTATTTCTTTTACTGTAAGTGAAGTCGTGTGCAAAGGTCAGTACCTGCTTTCAATCCTGTACCTTTTGTCTAAAAACAGAATTATCTGATCATAGGTGGTCTTAGTTTGCAGCAAATATAACCTCACATTAACAACATATAAAAACAAAAAAACAACAAAAAAAAACACTGCAATTTTTTAAAAATGGTGCTGAGAAAAAAGAATGACTTAGGTAAGGTAGTCAGGTGCAGTGAACCATCAACCCTGTTGAACTGATCATCAGCAGACCTCTACAAAAGCAGAAACCGCTGGTTTGGAGCATTTGTGTGTCTCAACAAAATGCCACGTGGGAAAGACATCAGCAATTGTTGCTGCACAACTACTTAGAGTTTGACAGTGCACAGGATTAATCTCAAATGTGCACAAGTAGTAAATCTTTCCAGGAGTGGATGTCGTGGCAGGTTTACCCCATGCTCAGACCCTGAGAAAGCTCGGAGAAATACAAAAAAACAAACAAGAACTTCATATATATGAAGAATGCTGAATTCCATGAGAACGCAGTTAAAACTGTAGAAGAAGACTGAACTAAAGACAACACGAAACCACGAAAGCACGCTCATGGTTGTCCAAACAGCATCTCAAGCCTCCCAGATTAATGTCCTGTGGACAGATGAGACCAAAGAGGAGTCGTTTGTCCTTAAAGGCCAGAACCTGCCAGCAGGCTGCCAGCAGCCCTGGGCTTGAACCTGGGTCCTCCACGCCCAAGCACACCACCATAACCACTAGGCCACCACTCCCACGTTTATAACTGACGTGAGTTTTCTCAGCAATCTGTCCCAGAGTTTGTCCTGTGAAGCGAAAGAAAGTGGAGAGGACATGAATCGGCAGGAGGAGCGGATGTAGCAGAGATGGGGCAGGTTCCCAGAAACCTGTTCAACAGGATCGACTTCTCAGCTGATACATAATATGCCAGCATGGTGAGTCCTCCTTCGACCTCTGACCCAGAGTCCACACCCACTCACGGTGACACGGGTGCGCCGCCTCCCTGCCGTCACATCAGGGTTTGGCTTCCTCCATCAGCTGTCTGACACTAAACGCTGAACAGTGGGTTTATTGTCATTAACGTTAACTGCTTAATGCTCAGAGGGAATGTGACCTGGTGACCTGGACCGGGTCACCAGGTCACCTGTCCATCACGGCACCACACACACAAAAAAACGTTGCAGGGGAGTAGTGTGCAGGGGAGTGGTGTGCAGAGGAGTGGTGTGCAGGGGAGTAGTGTGCAGGGGAGTAGTGTGCAGAGGTAAGCTTATATAACATTTCAGCAAAACCTCTCAACAGAGCAGATAGCAGCTACTGGCTAATAATATTTGTGAGCGTTTTTTTGTTTTTTTAATTAAATCAGGGATTCTTGGGTTGTGGTCACCAAACACACATTAAGCTGTTTGGAACCAAAGCTGAAGAAAACATTCCCTGCTGCTAATTCGTGTTACTCAACACAAATGAACCCTTTGAGCTGTGGACCTCTTTGTTGAACATGTAAAAGGGAAGTTTGGATGACGGCACTTGGCAGACCGGCCTGAGTCATCCCATAAATGGTTGTAAAGATCAGTTTATGGTCATAAATGACTATCTTTAATCAAGCACGCAGGACTGAGAGCAGCTTCCTGGTTTTCACACACAGATGTTGTGCTGTTCTCCCTCCAGCGCCACTGCTCCACTTCAGAACGCCGTTTCTGCTGAAACAATACCGACAGGCTGCACTTCTCCTGCAGTGAGGTCATGTAGTTCCAGCCGGGATGAAGAAGACAGCAGCTTCATGATCATGTAGGTTCCTGATCAGGACACTGATACAAGCAGAGACTGCAGATGACCTTCAGTCACATACAGAAACACTTAATAAGCTGACGTGTTCAGAGCAGCAGACCGGATCCATTTATAAACGTAGAAGATACTATGCTATTACATTACATTACATTACATTACATTACATTACATTACATTACACACACACACACACACACACACACACACACACACACACACACACGTACATGCAGCTCAGACAACCAAAGAAAGCAGAAAACTTAAATCACATTAAAACGGTTTGAGACGTGTGTTACATCATCACATCCCTTAACTGGTAAACCATTAAAACAGCTCAGAGTAACCCGTTACCCCGTTACCCCGTTACCCCGTTACCCACTGCTCTCTCTTCGGTACGTTCCCGTTTACAAACGAACCGAACCTGCAGTTTCAATCTCAGCTGAAACTGACACAAGGTGACGTCACGGTCAGGACCCAGGTGCGGGACTCACCTGATTCCGTCTGAACTTGTCTTCTGACTCCAGCGGGTCCATGACCCCGCGGTCTGGTCCCGATTCTACTGTTTGTTCCGTCGTCAACCGTCCGTGTCTCATCGGTCAGAGCGACGTCATGGTGGCGACAGGTGCGCGGATAGTGTGTGTGTGTGTGTGTGTCCGTGTGCGTGTGTGTGTGTGTGTGAGAGAGAGAGAGAGAGAGAGAGAGAGTGTGTGTGTGTATGTATGCGTGTCTGAGCGTCCAGGTGAAGCAGATACAGAGAGGTAGACGGGATTCCGAAACTCCTGCTGTCAGATTCCAAAGTTCCTGAGAGAGCGGGTTCTGGGCGGAAACAAGGCTTTAAAAAGAACTAAGTACTGAGGAGGAGGAGACAACAGTTAGAGGCACCAGAGACACACCTGAGCCACCGAGTTCCCGTCGGCCACCGCGTTACAGAGCCCCCACTGCTTCAGATCTGGTTCTCAGGAGTTCTCTGTACATATGCAGGTCTTCAGGAGGAGATGCAGTTTTCCACCTGTGATCAGACAGTTTTTATATTTTTGAGGGCTGTGTACTAGACTGAGTTTGAGGGGCCCTGAGATTCCTGTCAGGTGTGGTGGGGGCCAGCACACCTGCAGCTATTAACACAGCCCACCAATAACACCGCCACCGCTGCGTCCTTCTTTCAGTCTGGTCTACCAGTACATGTGGTTGCTATGCATTCACAGGTTTTCCAAAGTAAGCAAAGAAAAGTACAGTTCCTACAAGACTGCTGGGATCAGTCCTGAAAGTGGCTCAGAAATTAATATATCTACAGCCTTAAACCTATAAAAAGAAAATAACAAGCTTCGGTCTCCATAGCTACATTATAATGTACCGTAAATGATTATTAGGGTTACATGGGAGTGAAAACTCAGGGAAATCCTGGAACCCCCGTAGTTTGGGGGGTTTATGAAACGTCATTATATGATCCTTTATCTGGACTCTGTAACCGGAATTGGACTGAATCTGAACTGTTCAGCTGAACTGTTGGACTCATTCTGTGAGGTGCCTCGCGGTGACTTTGCTGTGAATTGGTGGTACACCAACAAAAGATGGTTGGACTGAATTACTACCAACAAAAGATGGTTGGACTGAATTACTACCAACAAAAGTCAGTTGGACTGAATTACTACCAACAAAAGATGGTTGGACTGAATTACTACCAACAAAAGATGGTTGAACTGAATTACTACCAACAAAAGATGGTTGGACTGAATTACTACCAACAAAAGATGGTTGGACTGAATTACTACTAACAAAAGTTGGTTGGACTGAATTACTACCAACCAAAGACGTGTTGAACTGAATTACTACCAACAAAAGTCAGTTGGACTGAATTACTACCAACAAAAGTCGGTTGGACTGAATTACTACCAACAAAAGTCAGTTGGACTGAATTACTACCAACAAAAGACGTGTTGAACTGAATTACTACCAACAAAAGTCAGTTGGACTGAATTACTACCAACCAAAGACGTGTTGAACTGAATTACTACCAACAAAAGTCAGTTGGACTGAATTACTACCAACCAAAGACGTGTTGAACTGAATTACTACCAACAAAAGTCAGTTGGACTGAATTACTACCAACCAAAGACGTGTTGAACTGAATTACTACCAACAAAAGTCGGTTGGACTGAATTACTACCAACAAAAGTCGGTTGGACTGAATTACTACCAACAAAAGACGGTTGGACTGAATTACTACCAACAAAAGTCGGTTGGACTGAATTACTACCAACCAAAGACTTGTTGAACTGAATTACTACCAACCAAAGACCTGTTGGACTGAATTACTGCCAACAAAAGTCGGTTGGACTGAATTACTACCAACCAAAGACTTGTTGAACTGAATTACTATCAACCAAAGACTTGTTGAACTGAATTACTACCAACAAAAGTCGGTTGGACTGAATTACTACCAACCAAAGACCTGTTGGACTGAATTACTGCCAACAAAAGTCGGTTGGACTGAATTACTACCAACCAAAGACTTGTTGAACTGAATTACTATCAACCAAAGACTTGTTGAACTGAATTACTACCAACCAAAGACTTGTTGAACTGAATTACTACCAACCAAAGACCTGTTGGACTGAATTACTGCCAACAAAAGTCGGTTGGACTGAATTACTACCAACCAAAGACTTGTTGAACTGAATTACTATCAACCAAAGACTTGTTGAACTGAATTACTACCAACAAAAGTCGGTTGGACTGAATTACTACCAACCAAAGACCTGTTGGACTGAATTACTGCCAACAAAAGTCGGTTGGACTGAATTACTCGGCGTCACAGGTTAGGATGAGCTCCGCTCAGCTAAAAGAGTTAGTTGGTGTAAGTGTTTGACCGGGGTGTTTCTGACTGTTATTTCAAGTGTTGCCACCAAACAACATCTGAGCACTTCCAGAGGTGATACGGGGACTCCCGTCGCTCAACCTCTTGCTAGCCGATACCCTGCAGGCTGCTAATCAAAATACCACGCCCCTTATTATATATAAATGAACTGCTTAAGATAACCTTACCTGATGAGGTACATACAAACTCCGTTATACAGGTGTCATGGATTTGAAATCCAGTTATGAAGACCTGGATCCAGACTCTAGTGGTTGGTAGACGAACCACTGGTCAGGATCCAGATCCTAGAGCTCAGTAGAGGAACTGAATGTTGGTTAAGTCTGGACTGTGTTGCATCTGGTTGACATGGTGTGGGAACAATCAAAGAGATGACTGGATTTTAGGAGAGCAGGATTAAGTCAGTTTTTAAGATCTTAAAGAAACTGAAGAAACTGATAAAGAAGACAGATGAGAAGTATTAGGGAATAGAAATTAATTAGCTTCAGTCTTGAGGTGTTGGCGTTTGGACTGATGTTGCAGCTTTGAGGCCACCTAGTGGCCGCAGGGGACCTTTGCAGGTACGTAGCCTGCAGTAGCAAGAACCAGTTGTGGCCTAAGTGGATAAAGACGTGCTCCCGTCCTCCTGTCAGTTCACTAAAACTGTTGACTTTCTGTGTCATGAAGATGTCATTTCTTTAAATTCTACTAGCAGAAAGACAACCACAAGTTGTCTAAGGGCACTTTACAGAAAAATCACAAATATTTCCAAGTCTTAGTCAAAACTGTCAAACCACGTTTACGTCTTTTACAGAAGCTTCCAGTCAAACGAGGAAGGCAGTTGGTTCAACATTTGACTGCAACATCAGGAAACAGTTTTTAAAAAAAGTCAAACTCAGTAAAAAGCCAAATATGAAAACAGAAGTCCTAAACATCAGCCGCTGATATTAATAAAAGCAGCTGTGAAGCAGTTGGGGATGTTTCACTCGTCTACCAGCCACGGCCGGCTCCCACATCAGCATCCTGAGACCCCGAACCTCAGAGACCATAGATCTGGTTCTGATGCTGCTGTAGTCCACACACTGGACACTAGAGGTCAGCATTGCACCACTTTCTACTTGAGCTTTCTTCTGACGTGGTGGTCCCGTTTCTACTCCTCATTTCTACCTCAGGAGACAGAAAAAAGGCAGCACACACAGGTTCTGTTTCTGTTGTCTTTATTAGTGGAATGGAATATACACCTCTGTGCTTTAATGCTGTTTTCTCCGCCAATCATCACTCCGCCCCTCAGAGACTCAACATCGGCTGTTTCACCTGGATTCGCTGCTCACTGCCTCAGCAAAACTCCCGCGTTCTTCCCTCCCGGCAACAGCAGCGTGCTTCATCGTGTTTGTCAGTTGAAAGTTTAAACTGACGAACTGCACTTGAAAGCAGCGCCTCCACGTGTTTCCCCGGCGTGAAACAAGAGCTTCAGACGAGGAGCTGCACCTCGGGGAAACACTCCCAGCTGCTCGACAGTTAAAGAGCAGCTCAACACCTTGTTTTCACTCAAACGTCCCGTTCACATTCTTATAAAATCCTTGAGGTTGCCAACAGCCGATGAGCTCAGGATTTTGTTTTGATGTCCAGCTCGTGCATCAGGAAGACTGAAACTGTCACAAGATAAAATTATAAAAAAATGAAGGAATCAGATGAGGGTGAAGATGTTCTTTAAATCTATGAAAACGTCAAAACTATCAGTGGAATAATCAATATGTTTAACATGGATGACCTATGAGTCTTCGTTATTTTCACCCATCAGCCAAAATATTAAAACCACCAACCCCTGAATAAAGAAAGGCAGTGTTCTGATGGGAAACCTGCTCAGAATTCATGTGGATGTTAGTTTGACCAACGCTGAGCACAGACACCATCTCCATGGCAACAACACTCCAACATAGACGCATCGACCATCGAGCAGGAGTTGTGGACTTGGCGTAAAAAGATACCATCAAATCTCAAATCAAGAATCTTGTTTGGAACGACGTAACTTCCAGAAAACGTCTGCGGTATCCAACGGAGGTCTACTCTGTATCCCGTAGTGCCAAGTTCAACCACGGTGGAAAGTGGCAGGAGACAGTATTCCAAGCTGTTGTTCTTCTGACTTCTGCTTTCCAAAGCTGGAATCTGGCCATGAATGTCAGAAGGTGTGTCATGTTACATCTTCTCTATGTGGCCATACAAAAACCAACGATGGTGTTGTGCAGCAGCAACATCAGCAGGAGTGTAGTTTGCAGAGGGCCGTTAGGGAAACTAACGTCGGCAATCGCTGGAGTCCCTTCCTGGAGTCGGAGACCACCGGAACCCCCAGAAGTATCAGAGAAGGTGGTTTTAACGTTGTGGCTGATTAGTATTTACCAGAAAGGGTCCATATTCATAATGAGAATGAGTTACTTCACACAGCATCAGAATGCTGAAATCAGCCTGAAAACACAAATCTGAACTTTTGGGATGAAATCTGTGAATTTAACTTTGAAATTAATAAAAAGTGAAACTAATAGTTTGTCTCATTCCAATCGTGGTACAAAAGACACATCAGAATAACCAAAAACATGCGTTAGTACTGATGTCATTAAATACAGCAGAAGTGTGGCTCTCAGCCGCCACGCACAAACGACCTGCTCGCCGGTTCGGAGTTTACACAAATGTTAGTGAAGAACTCAAACGCGCCATTGTATTTGAGCTAAAACCTACTTTTCTATGAAGTTGCTGCACATATCAGAAGTGACATGTTTTCTTACATGACTCCCACTGATGGCAGAGAGCTGCTGAAACTGACGCACCAACAATAATCCGGGTACGGAAAGCCTGAAGGGTCAAGAATGAATAAATATTACTGTACTCAATATTAAACAAATAAACTCAAGACCTTTTAGGCTTCACTTTTGGCTGATACAAAATGTTTATTTTTCTTATTTTATGTACATTTCGTTTTTCCTCTTTGTTTGTAACTAACTAACTACTTTGTTTGTATATCGTAAATTTGACCTCCTTACACCTGTTAATAATGTTTATTTTATTGTATATTTAATCTTGCTCCCAATTTTATTTAATTTACTTTATTAATGTGTTTCAATCTCATTGCTTTAACAACTAGCATTTACATTTATTTTTATTTGTAATGTAGCCCCTAAAGTAAGAGTTTTGACTGTAATAATTTAAGACTCTAAAAGTGTAATACATTTGCGCATCTTTTTTTTTTGCTTTTACATCTCCTTTTTAAAAATCACACCAGGGGGGACTGGGAGGCATTATTTTTAATTCTGTGTATAGTATTTGGTACTTTTTATTTTTTTAGTCTGCGTAAATATTTCCATGCCTGATTCAGTTTTACTGGAAGAGTGATAAATCCGACTCTAAACCAAGTCACAAGAAAAAAAGATGTTGACTTTGTCTTAAGTGGATCTTATAAGGTCATGGTTCAGGCCGTGCGTTCCTACGGATATCTGACCAATCAGAATACCCTGCTAACTGGGAATCCTCTTGATCTCCCTGTTCTTGTGTAACAGACGATATATATTTAACATTGAATTGAATTGAATTGAATTGGGTTTTTGTTGGTCTGAAATAATTACAGCTGGAATCAGTGCAATACGGCCACTTTATAATCTTAACAGACTGAAACTGAGCTGAAACAATGAATATTTTTGTTGAGGAAAATCAATAAAAAAAGAAAAGCAGAGCTCCTGCACTTTTTGTAATTAACAGAAATATTATCCTATTCCACTCTTATTGTACCTGAATGCATCATGTGTGGGAAATAAAATACATGTAAATGTTTTTAACACGCTGGTTAAGTGCGTATACTTTTTTAATAATGGATTCCCAATTCCTTTTTTCATTTTAAATGTATAAAGTGAAGCGCAGGCGGTGGCTGGGAGCCACTGAAAAAAAAAAAGTGAAGACATCAAATCTGGGGAAATATTTCAGAAGTCATGATGCAAACAGGCGGTTGGGTCTCGACTCTCGGCCGCCACGCTTCACGCTGCAGGAGAAAACAGCTAAAATACCTATAACGGTATCCATGCATATTTGTGACAGCTCTTCATACAAACACACACGGTCATACAAACGTCGTCACGCACACATCCTGGCGAGGAACATGCCGGAATGATCCCGAAAGCAGCCACTTGATATAATCTGCTCAATTTCTTCTCAGTGATACAAACACTTGTATGGAAACGTTTCAGGAGGGGGGAGGGGGAACAAACCCAGAAAAACCAACGCCATCATGCAAAAGAACGAATGATGAGAATATTCTCCCCACTGTGTTTTGTCTGTTAATTTCTTTTTTCTCTGATAAAGCTTATAAACTCCGTAGTGCTACTTCTACTGTAGGAGGCTCATGCACGGAGGGACGACAGGCTCGTACCTGACCGCTTTCTTCTTTCTTCTTTTTTGTGTTTTTTCTTTTAAGGATTCGGTTGGAAGATGCAGGTGAAACTTTATGATACAAAATATGTTACAGTATGTACGTTCATCTCCCATCCGTGTCTGGCGGGTTCGAGGAAATGCTTCACCCAAGTGCTCCTGCAAAGGTTGCGTGTGGCCGACAGCGTGCACTCGTTGAAATGGTTACGTTGTTTTGAACGTGTCCCTGCGCCAAACGCCAGCCGTTGGTTCGCGACGCCGCACACTGAGCGGAACCTCCGTGTTCCCATGAGAACAAATCCGGAGCGCCCAGGTTTGACGGAACCTGCCAATACAACTACCAGCACGCCCGCATTGGCCCGTCACTGAGAGATGCTGCTTCACAGGAATCATTGGTGGTATTTTATAGTTTGTGGTTTAAAACGGGGGTATATTTTCATATTTGTCCAACAAAAAAAGTTTTATGACAAAACCTGTTATTTTCTGCGTCTCTGTTTTCTCCGGGTACTCCGGCTTCCTCCCACTATGAGGAAGCGCGAGGCCCACGGGGGAGGAGGAAAAAACAACATTTAAATAATAAAGTAACATTCCAAATCATAATATGCAAGAATGATATGATAATTTAAAGAATATAAACTTAAAAATAAAAAGTCATAATATTATAGGGAGAAAGTTGTAATTTTCATTTTTTTAAAGAAATTTTAAAAAGTAATTTATTAGGATAAAACCTGTAATTTTATGAGGTCATTCATGAAAAAAGGAAAGATGCTGAGATTTTATAAAATAAAAATAAATAAAAGTCTAATAAAATTTTTTTGCAAGAAAAAAATTGTAATTTTATGAGAAAACATACAGTATAAGGATCTAAACTTTACTTGGACTGAGTAAAAATAATGGTGCTGGAGTCGTTGCGAGGTGATGCTGATGGGCGTTCCTGACGTCATCAGCATCACGCTTGGAGGAGGAGCTTATTGTGAGAGCGAGAACACAACTCGGTGGAAATGCAGCCAACTCACCGTTGAGTTGTCGACGTTATTTTTGGCACTACAGGTGTCATGTCACGCCTCTGCAGTCAGCTCACGCTGTTAACGTGAAAAACGCAGGAACCTGTTGGATCACCACATGAAGCTTCTGCAAACATTTGCGCAGATTACTTCAACTCCGCAGCAAGCAGATCTTTACTGCTGTACTGAACACCTAGAACGAACTATTTCAATCTAAAACGCGCCTCATATCAGCACAAATGCCACATTAATGCTGAGGAGCACTTGGTTTTGTCATTTCCTTTCCCATTTAACTCTATTGCAGAATACTCGCTATGTTTTCTCTCAAATAAAAGATCACATAACAAATAAATGTTTTAGTTGCTTTACAGTTTGTTCCCTGCAATACTTCCTGTAGATTTTAAACACTCATAATTATTGTTATTGATATTATTCTGTTCATTTGTTGATGCTATTTTCCTGCTTGTTGTAATGTTGCATATTTGAAAGAGTAAAAGGTTCTCGATCCCGGTCTGGGACAAACACCTGGGAGCTACAGCCAGACCAGACTAGTTCATATCCGAGCACGTTCATCCAGTCCTGGATCTTCAGTCCAACGCTCGTGTCTTCACAGTTCCTTGTAGAATTGGACACAGATCAGACCAGCGGGCTCCTGAAGGTGGAAACCCCCAATCCTGCTGTGATACATCCACAAAATGCAGTTCACGTGTTAGATTCGACTGTTTTAGCAGTTTCACCATCATCATTTAAATACTTTTCTGTTTCTTTGACAACTGGATTCTGGCAAAAGCCCAAGCTTTTTCGTTCATCATGTCCTTTCTTTGTTTCTGCGGAGATGAGACTTACTCCCAAACTCTTTCTGAGTGAAGCTTTATCTTCTGATTATTTCAAGCAAAACAGGTGCAATACTTCAAGCGCCACGCTGCTTCTGTTGCTGCCGTGGAAGATCAATCCAAGCAAACCTTGAGTTGAGTTGACTGATGGTCAATGTTTCCTACGTCACAAAAGACCACTGTCCTCCGCAGTCATTTCAAACATATACTCTGAAGAGTCATGTTCAGATGAGAGCTAAATGGGCCCAAAGAAACCAGACCAACTCATCAAGAATTGTGGCTTCTTTTCCGTCGATTGTCCAGGATCAACCCACCTGGGGTTTGTGCAATGAGATCTATAAGGTCAAATTGTGCAGGGGGCAGCAAGTGCATGAAAGAGTGAAAATGGATAAGTCCTCTGATTTGAGAATATCTTTTAGAAAAGAGATGTTTCTCTCTAGTCTATTTCCTGCGTTGGCTGCCATTTAATTCAACCGCACATTTAGTCAGCCAGGAGGGATAAATAATCCACACACTGGTGTGAGGAAGTGAAAGCAACCTGCAACCATCCAAGTATCCATCAAAGTTGTCCTTGTGTCCACAATCTCAGCAAGCAGTGCCCCAGGTCCAGGATCAGAGGTTCAGGGGGTCATCAGGAAAGTAACTGGTGGGGGCCGAGGACTGGGAGTCAAGAAGAAGGCGGAGTTAGAGGTTATAAGGAAGAAATCTTTACGGTTTCATGGGTGTAGGCGGTGGCCCGGGTGTTGCGCAGGATGCCAGGAATGGGGACAGGTGACGAGGGGAGGCTCTCATCTGGTGTGTTGGCGGGTGGAGTGGGGATGCTGATGATGGCGGCGGTGAAATCTTGTTCCCCGCAGTTCAGCTTCATGTCGTCAGGCTGGGCGTTCAGACTGGAACGCCTTAGGGATACACAGACACGAATTAAAAATGGATTTTAGGTGGCCAAAAGACAACATGAACAAGACAATGAACAAGGGGTGCCGCTACATGTGTTATTGTTTTAAATATCAAAGCTAAAGTTGACTTTTTCTTGGAAGGAAGGAAGGAAGGAAGGAAGGAAGGAAGGAAGGAAGGAAGGAAGGAAGGAAGGAAGGAAGGAAGGAAGGAAGGAAGGAAGGAAGGAAGGAAGGAAGGAAGGAAGGAAGGAAGGAAGGAAGGAAGGAAGCTAACATGGTGCCTTAAAGCTGAGCACATTATTATGTTCAACAATAGGGAAATCAGGGGAATCAGGGGAAATCAGGGAAATCAGGGGAAATCAGGGGAATCAGGGGAAATCAGGGGAATCAGGGGAAATCAGGGAAATCAGGGGAAATCACAGAAACAGGTTGATTCCACTAACAGTGGTCTGGGGAAACTGGAACAGTCCCAACCTTGTCCTCAGGCATCTTAAAAAATGGTTAGGGCGGTAATTCTTTTATCACTTTGTAATGTTGCCATTCCTTTTTAACAATACAGCGTTTTGGCGTGATGGGTAGCAAGTGATGATGGCCAGTGACACCGATACCACCCTGGACCATCACAGAACCTGGACTCCTGGTTTTTTCATCTCTCACTTTGAGAATCCAGCGCCCATGTCTTTAAAAAAAACCCAAACATCTGGAATATTGAGTCATCTGACAACAGTAGAAATGAAAACAATGTTACAGGTTCATGCTGCCTGTGAATGTGAATACCAGGGTTTTTAGACTTTTTTTAAATAACATTTTTTATAGCATTTTACACCCCTTTTTGATTGATCTGTGGTGTGTGCAGTCTGCGTTTACGTTTGTGGCGGTATGGAAGTGGTCTTCAGGTGTAGCGTGTCCAGCTCCTGGACGCTGCCCCGGCTCACGGACACTGTTGAGTTGGCCAGTCGCATGGCGGCTCTCCTCCTGGCCCGGCGGGGACAGCAGCCGGTGGAGTTGTTCTGCGCCCCCTGCTGGCTGGACAGGGAGGTGCTGCGACTGGTCCTGAAGCCCACCGACTCGGTCATACACAGCTCACTGTAGGTCATCTCGTCTGTGAACTCGTGGTTCTGGAAAGGGGGGTGTGAAGAGAAGGAAAGACGGCTCTCGAACCAGCATTTAAAGATAACCCCGACATGTAACAACCTCCACCCATCTGACGTCCAAGCCAAACGATGTCAGAAGGCAAAATGGCAGTTTGGGGGCAACCACTTTGCTGGACACTTTAATGGATTTTGTGCTCATTTCACATATCAGTGTTTCCCCTTTTTTTTTGCTTTGCATCTGCGTTGAGTCTTTGTGGGTTTTATTCTGATTTTCTGCCTCTTTAGAGTAGTTGTTTGCTGTTTTCTGTGATATTTTCAGGCCATAGAATAGTTTTATTTGAATAGAAATGAAAGAAATTGACACTTCTGTGAGAATGTGAGCAAAAACTAAATTGACCAATGAGTTTTACTATATGGACTGATGCAATCCCAAACCCTCAGAGCCTGGCTCTGTGAGGAAGGAAGCATCTGAAGATGACCTCAGGGAGAGAAGAAACATGAAGTGAAGGGAGAAAGGAAACATCTGAATGTGATGTAAAGGAGAGAAGGAAACATCTGAATGTGAGGTGAGGGAAGCGCGTGCAGCCTAACCGTGGTCTTCTCCAGACAGTGCAGCAGGTGATGGTGCTGGTGCTCGAAGGCTGATCGGTTCTTCACACACAGAGCCGTGCTGCCGCTGTCACGGTCCTGAAAAAGCACAACAACAAAAACACACCTTCATAAGCGTTTCAGTAGCAACTGAGAGGAAAGAAGGTGGCAGGTGTGTGTGAGAACCATCATCTCATGGAGATGGGTTTCGAACGGGTCTTTTTCTGTGTGAAGGGGAAATCAGTCTTCAAGTCCAGGATCTCTGATATTAAAATCGCCCCCACTTCCTTCCAAAAGGCTGGACATATGAATATAAGCAGAAAATGTGTGCATGGTCTGCAGGAACCGAACCACACTCCCTCCAGCACCAGTGCTGTGACACGCTTCATTGGGATTTCCGGTTGGGGGTAATGAAGATGCGGATCAGTTTTCCAGCTGAAATCTCTCCAGTGCAGCGAGTTTGTTGTGGACCGCGTAACCCGTGCTTGGGCCCACACCTCTTCAGCTCTCACCTCGTTTAGTTCCTTTTCCCAGCGCTCTCTAATGTAATTTGTATGTGGCTGTAATGTAGTTTTCGTTCATTAAAGTGAACCCATTATATAATTAACCTGTGGTGCCTTTGGTGATTTTTTTTCATTTTATACATCGATAAATACCTGGATTATTTTGGAAAGCTCAACAGAGACATAACTGCTTATTTCCCTTAAAAAGGACCTAGAGAGCTGTAGGCGCCGGTGAAAATCCCCCTTGTCCAGCCCATGAGTCGTGCGTGTATCCTCAAGGTCATGAAGACGGTTTGTCACTATCTGCCATAGAGGTGGTGCCTTGTTTAGCCATGTGTCTGTATCTATGGTCTAGAGTTGCTGGGAGGAAGTGTGGATCATATGTCGGCACAGAAGCTTAATCTCTCTGTGAAGGTTAAATCTCTTCTCCACTTTTAACTATAATTTCACTGGGAAGGCAGCCCACTGATTTTGCAGCTGAAGTATGTCGTTCGTTCTGCTGAGGCATCCCCATGCCGACTGCATAGGTATGTCCACTAAAGATGACTCAGTGTCTTTCCACTTAGCCTCATAAACTGATTACACCAACACCAAAGGGGTCTCAGCTGGGCTGATAGGTAGTAATCATTAGGAAAAGGTAAGGCCATTTTACCTCTCCGCTCTAATTCATGTTCTGTCGGGTTGAGGTCAGGACTCTGTGCAGCCCAGTCAGGTTCATCCACACCAGACTCTGTCATCCAGGTCTTCATGGACCTGCTTTGTGCGCTGGTGCACAGTCATGTTGGAAGAGGAAGGGTCCAGCTCCAAACTGTTCCCACAAAGTTGGGAGCTGGAATTTTCCAAAGGTTCTTGGTATGCTGAAGCATTCAGAGTTCCTTTCACTGGAACTAAGGAGCCAAGCCCAGCTCCTGAAGAACAACCCCACACCATAATCCCCCCTCCACCAAACTGTACACTTGGAACAATGCAGTCAGACAGGTACAAGACTTAAGGTCCCGCATGCCCTCGGGTACCACCTGCCTGTTGCCATTTTCGTCTGGACAGGCCTCACTCGTCTTTGTCGTATTTCTTGCTCCTTATTGCTAAATTTTGTCTTGATGACTCTCCCTTTACTACTTTTTTTCACACTTGTTATTACCTCAAATCACTTTTCGCAGAGTTGCGGACTTGAATTGTGGGGTTTTATTTCGGTCGATGCAAGAGCTCCTTTTTTATGCTGCCATACTGGTTGCTGTGCCACCGAAACCCATATTTAATTTCCTGTAGGAATCTAGTGTAGTATCAGTGTTTCTGGGTAAAACCTCTTGCTTAAAAGCTGCCAACATGAGGTCACCGGATAGTTCTGATGGTTAAGGAAGTGCAGCATAAATGGAAGCTTCCAGGTTTGGTTCCTGCTGAGCGTCTTCCTCTTTTCTCTCCACCCCAAGTTTTCTGTCAAGCTGCAGTCAAATAAAGGCCACTAGGGCCACAAAAATCTTTAAAAAAAAGAAAGCTGCCAACATGAGTACATACAAAATATTGATCTGTGTTCTACTTTGTGGACAGGCTCGTCAGTCGTTTTCAGCAGCTGTATCTACCATACTGAGAAGCACAGGATCAGGTCTTGGGTCCGTTCTCCATTGTTCTCAGGCTTGTTGAGTCATGTCCGGCCCACAATGACCCACCGGTGCATAGAGGTGTGTCATCAGGCACTGGTGCATCTTCCCTTCTTCATTTCTACATCTAACCATTACTGTATGAGTTTTCTTAGATATGATCCAGCTGTCCTGCTTGACAGGCAGAAAATACCTGCTGTTTGTGTGTGTGTGTGTGTGTGTGTGTGTGTGTGTGTGTGTGTGTGTGTGTGTGTGCTCACGCGCGCGCATGTCTCACCCCAAGTGCTCGGTCCTCTTTATACTGTAGGAATGCATTGGATGTTCCTTTCTTTGCCATACGGATCCGAGCCAAACGTACTTTCTGTCCAACAAAACACAAGAACAAAAGCAGCGTCAGCACAACACACACACAACCGTGCAGTAAGAGTTGACTACAAGTTGATACCCCGGATATGAGTTCATGCAGGAGGCAAGCACATATTATGAAGATGGACAAGTCAACAGCTGCCAGCAACAAATACAGTAAAAGTGCTTCCCCACGCAGGTACGAGTCTGCCTTGACCGACCATGCTGTGAGATGATGCACAGAGAAAACACTGGCAAAACATTTCCTTTCATACTTTTAGTAATGTGAAAATGTTGCAGTCACAGAAAAAGTTACAGTCCCAGAAAAAGTTACAGTCACAGAAAAGTTACAGTCACAGTAAAGTTACAGTCACAGAAAAGTTACAGTCACAGAAAAAGTTACACTCCCAGAAATTTACAGTCACAGAAAATGTTACAGTCCCAGAAAAAGTTACAGTCACAGAAAAGTTACAGTCACAGTAAAGTTACAGTCACAGAAAAAGTTACATTCACAGAAAATGTTACAGTCCCAGAAAAAGTTACAGTCTCAGAAAAAGAAACAGTCTCAGAAAAGTTACAGTCACAGAAAAGTTACAGTCACAGAAAAAGTTACACTCCCAGAAATTTACAGTCACAGAAAATGTTACAGTCCCAGAAAAAGTTACATTCACAGAAAATGTTACAGTCCCAGAAAAAGTTACAGTCTCAGAAAAAGAAACAGTCTCAGAAAAGTTACAGTGACAGAAAAAGTTAGTCTCACAAATAGTTACACTCAGGGAAAGTTACAGTCCCAGAAAAAAGTTACAGTGTCAGAAAAGGTTACAGTCACAGAAGAGTTACAGTCACAGAAATAGTTACAGTCACAGAAAAGTTACAGTCACAGAAAAAGTTACAGTCACAGAAAAAGTTACAGTCCCAGAAAATGTTGCAGTCACAGAAAAAGTTACAGTCCCAGAAAAAGTTACAGTCCCAGAAAAAGTTACAGTCCCAGAAAAAGTTACAGTCACAGAAAAGTTACAGTCACAGTAAAGTTGCAGTCACAGAAAAAGTTACAGTCCCAGAAAAAGTTACAGTCACAGAAAAGTTACAGTCACAGAAAAAGTTACAGTCACAGAAAAAGTTACATTCACAGAAAAAGTTACAGTCACAGAAAAAGTTACAGTCACAGAAAAAGTTACAGTCACATCAAGAAGTTACGGTCAAGTTACAATTAAGCTCCAAGTCTCTATTAGTAAACGATCTAATTACTGAGACCCGGAGTGACATTTTCTGCTTAACAGAAACGTGGCTCAAGAGGAAGAGTTTGTTAGTTTAAATGAATCGACGCTGTCTTGTTACTTTAATTATCATATTCCTCGAATCACAGGTCGAGGTGGAGGAGTAGCGGCGATCTACGACTCCAGTCTTACAATAAAATCCAAACCTAAATGCGATTATAATACGTTTGAAAGCCTCACGCTCAGTTTAAAACTGCCGAGCTGGAAATCAGAGAAGCCAGTCTTGTTGGTGGTAGTTTACCGGCCTCCTGCTGGAGCTGGTCTGGAGTTTCTGTCTGAGTTCTCAGATTTCTGATCTAGTTTATTGATCAGTACAGATAAAGTCATCATAGTGGGCGACTTTAACATTCATATGGATGTTGACAACGACAGTCTTAAGTTGGCTTTTGATTCTCTTCTAGAATCGATGGGGATTTTACAAAAAGTTAACGAACTGACGCATTGTCTTAATCATACTCAGAGTCTTGTCCTTGCCTATGATGTCCTGTCAGTTATGTAGTTATTGTACTTATTGCACAGTAGGTTAAGGTTACAGTCTGGTTTCCTCCCCACTGTCTGACTGTCAAGGGAGGACTTGTACAGATTGATGGCCACAGACAAGAAGGAGGCTGACACCACCTCCACCTTTAAAATCAAACTTCAAACGTTTGTGTTCAGTAAAACATCTAGTTGGTGTAAACTTTAGTGTGTCAGGACCAGTAGTCACAGCTGCAGCTGCAGGACCAGACTGGAGCAGCTGGTCTTCAACACAGCTTCTTCTGGATCTGCTGCTGTAGACCTGCTGCAGGGGGACACCAACATGATCCACTGACCTGCAGTCCCACCTCGGACCACCTCAGTGTTACCTCCACCTGTGTATGGATGTCTCTGTTGGAGACCTGCTGACATCCTGACCTGCAGTCCCACCCTCTGACCTGCAGTCCCACCTCTGACCACCTCAGTGTCTGCTGTCTACACCTGTTTAGATAGTGGTCTCTGTAGTCCACCAACTAACCAGGTACCAGTCTGATGGACAGAAAACTCTCAGTTCTCCAGGTAACAGATAATTATACTGATGGATCTGGTCTTTGGTACCTTTGACGGTGTGTCTGTGTCTCTATTCTCTCTTTACTTCCTGCTCTAACCAGCTGGTCTTCAGCAGGAGGGTCCCCCCTTATGATCCAGGTCCTGGTCCAGGTTTCTTCCCCCTTATGATCCAGGTCCTGGTCCAGGTTTCTTCCCCCTTATGATCCAGGTCCTGGTCCAGGTTTCTTCCCCCTTATGATCCAGGTCCTGGTCCAGGTTTCTTCCCCCTTATGATGCAGGTCCTGGTCCAGGTTTCTTCCCTCTTAAAGGGGAGTTTTTACCTGCCATTAATACTTGATTGAGGGTCATGTTCTGGGTCTCTGGAAAGATCCTAGAGGCAACTTGTATTGTAATAGATGCTTTATAAATAAAACTGGATTGAACTTAATGGTTACAGTCGCAGAAGGGGTGCAGTTGTAAAACGGTTTGCCCAGCTCTCTTCATTAGATTTATGGTCAGAACCCAGAAACCATGGTAGGATGTTTAACTCCTGTTTCACACGAAGCAAAGAATCAATTAAGAGTGATAGCTGTACACATCACCAAAAACTGTTTAATTGCATTAAAAAGTAATGTAATTTCTCAAGTTCTCCAAAACATCTAACTTGGGGTGATGTCAGATCAATTGACCTGGCTGGCATCCTGTCGTTGTCCTGTCCTCCAACAGTTTGAACTAAAGTTGGGATTAATGCTGTCTTGTATCTGGATCAGAGCCAGAGTTTGGACCTGGATATGTATGAACTCTTACCTGCTGTGCCCTCATCTTGTCTGCTCTCTGGTTTTGGTGGTAGATCCGGCTGAAGTTGGACACGATGACTGGCACTGGCAGGGCGATCACCAGCACGCCGCTGAGAGAGCAGATGGAACCGAAGATCTTCCCTGCGATGGTGCTTGGAACCATGTCACCATACCTGAAGAAAGAACACATCTCTTGATCTCCATTGCTCTGAACATCACATAAACCCTTGAAGTCTTTTTCTTAGGCTCTTCCTGGTGGAAAGCTAAGCAAGAAACCAACAATGAACCAAACACAATAACTCCAACAAGTCTCCAACAAGTTCTTCATCATGTCTAAAAGCCAGTTCTGATGCTTCTGGAAAACATGGACATGCTTAGCAAAAGCTTTAATCAAAACAATGTACCAGTGAGGATCCTCACTGCAGCTTCAGTAGAGTAGGAAACGCAGGTATTTCCATGAAGCACCGGATCTGGGTGTCCAATGCCAACATCAGCTCATAAACCCACTTAACACAAGCCTGTCACTTTCTGTGGCTTTGTCTTTGTCTAAAATCTGTCATCTAGAAGCCTTTTGGAACACCTAAGGAGCATGTGCTGGTGGTGGGTTAATACTAGAGCCAGTCCGGACTGTTTCCATGTTTGACCATGGCACACTTCTTCAGATACATGATGGAGGTACAGAGCCATGCCGTAAAACCATCCCATCACTTCGGTGTTCTTTGAACCTACATTTAATGAACTCTACAAATGATGAGGTTCAGAGTAATTAAAGAGTTTCTGTAGAGGTCCACGGTGAGCAGAAGCGTTAATCTGGTTTCCCTCAAAATGACTTTCTTTATACTGCCAGTCTGTCTTGGTAAAGGTTGTTGTGTTTGTGAACGCTCCTTGTTTACCTGACCTGCGTTTCCAAACGCTGACTGTCCATGAACACTTCCACAAACGAGATTCCTAGATGCCGTTTTTGGTGGGATCAGAAAACTCTAGTCAGTGATAAAAACAGTAATTGAGGGAGCAGCTTTAAGTAGCATATGAGAAGTTAACGAACACTGAATGCTGAATTTAAAAGATTTAAAGTTGTTCTTCCAATTCACTTCAGATTCAGCTCAGTCATGAACCTTTTTAGAATCAAACAGAAAAAGAAGCCACAGTGACTCGTTTTTAATGTGATCAAAATGTCAGTCAGACTGGTTGGCATCTTTTTGCATCGTTACATTGCTTTGCACTTTGCTCAACAACCACAAGTGAGAGATGGCTGTGAATGATTTATATTTCTACATCGAATCAATGACATGCCTCACGCTTAGTTTAAAACTGCAGAGCTGGAAATCAGAGAAGCCAGTTTTGTTAGTGGAAGTTTACCGGCCACCTGCTGGCGCTTATCTGGAGTTTCTGTCTGAGTTCTCAGTACAGATAAAGTCATCATAGTGGGCGACTTTAACATTCATATGGATGTTGACAACGACAATCTTAAGTTGGCTTTTGATTCTCTTCTAGAATCGATGGGGATTTTACAAAAAGTTAACGAACCGACGCATTGTCTTAATCATACTCTTGATCTGGTCCTCGTCTACGGTGTAGAACCTGATCTGGTCCTCGTCTACGGTGTAGAACCTGATCTGGTCCTCGTCTACGGTGTAGAACCTGATAATCTGTTAGTGTCACATGTAAACTCCCTCCTATCCGACCACTATTTAATAACGTTTGAATTCAACATTGTCAACGTTACACATAATAGGAGGAATTACTTTAGCAGGTGTCTATCCGATAAAGCTATCACTAAATTTAGGTAGGCCATTGCTCTTCATCTTCATACAGAGGAACATAGTGAAGCAGTTGAGGGCTGTGACCTCGGTTCTACCTCTGCAGACGTTGATTTCCTTGTTGGTAGCACTGCAGATGTGTTGCACACAGCTTTAGATGTAGTTGCTCCTTTGAGAAAGAGGGTCTCTAACCATAGGAGCTTAACTCCCTGGTTTAACTCACATGTTCGTATGTTAAAAAGAAAGTACGTAAAATGGAAAGAAAGTGGTTCTCTTGTAGGTCTGTAGATGTTTATTGTGCATAGAAAGATAGTCTAATAGTGTATAAAAAAGCGCTTTACAAACCTAGAACAGCCTATTATTCAGTGTTAATAGAGGATAATAAAAATAACCCACGTTTTCTGTTCAGCACTGTAACCAGGCTGACAAAGAGCCACAACTCTGTTGAGCCGTGCATCCCTGCAGCTCTCAGTAGTGAAGACTTTATGAGCTTCTTTAGCAATAAAATTGTCAGAATTAGAAAGGAAATTGGCCAGGCCCACCCGGCAGTGGCTGTGGGCATTTCTTCAGTTTCGGCGACTCCCTTAGGCTCTGACTTGACTCTAGACTGTTTGGCTCCTGTAGACCTCCCTGAGCTGACCTCAGTCGTCAATAGATCTAAATCATCCCAACTAGACTACTCAAAAATTTTTTCTCTCTTATTGGTGTGCAACAATACTGGACCAGATCAACTTGTCCGTACTACCTTTTTCCAGAATTTTAGAGATAAATGGAAGGTTTGAAATCGCTCTATAATTAGATAAAAGGTCTGGGTCAAGAGAGGGTTTTTTAAGTAAAGGTTTAATTACTGCAACTTTAAGAACCTGTGGGATATGTCCCACCAATATTTTAAAAACCCTCTCTTGACCCAGACATTTTAGATAATTATAGGCCGATTTCCAACCTTCCATTTATCTCTAAAATTCTGGAAAAGGTCGTTGCTGTGTGACTATTTGTATAGAAATGATCTGTTTAAAGTTCTTCAGTCAGGGTTCAGATGCATCATAGCACAGAAACAGCACTGGTTCCAGTCTCCAATGACCTTCTTATGGCCTCAGATACTGGATTAGTGTCCATACTGGTTCTGCTGGACCTCAGATAATGGGTTAGTGTCCATACTGGTTCTGCTGGACCTCAGATAATGGATTAGTGCCCATACTGGTTCTGCTGGACCTCAGATAATGGATTAGTGTCCATACCGGTTCTGCTAGACCTCAGATAATAGATTAGTGTCCATACTGGTTCTGCTGGACCTCAGTTCTGTTTTGATACTATACGTCACAGCATTTTACTGCAGAGGCTAGAGTATGTTGTTGGGATTAAAGGGACAGCTCTAGATTGGTTTAAATCATATCTGATAGATTCCAGTTTGTTCATGTTCATGAGGTTTCTTCAGTACAGATGAGGGTCTGCTATGGTGTCCCGCAGGGTTCAGTTTTAGGGCCAATCCTGTTCAGTTTATACATGCAGCCCTTAGGAAGTTTTATCCGGAACCACGGCATTAATGTTCATTGTTATGCTGATGATACACAGCTGTATCTGTCTATGAAGATGAAACAGAACCATCAGACAAACTTCAGATGTGTCTTAAGGACATCAAGGACTGGATGTCCACTAATGTTGTGCTACTAAATTCTGATAAAACAGAGGTTGTTGTTTGTGGTCCAAACACCTCAGGAAGGGATTAGATGGTGTTGTGATGTCCTCCAGTAAAACTGTGAGAAACCTTGGAGTTATTTTGATCAGGATTTGTCATTTAAACAGCAGATTAATCAGGTTTGTAAAACCGCGTTTTTCTACCTCCGTAATATCACAAAGATTAGGAGCATCCTCTCCCAGAGTGATGCTGGAAAACTAATTCATGCGTTCGTACTAGATTACTGTAACGTGTTGTTGGCTGGATGTCCAAGTAATTCTCTGAAGATCCTCCAGATGATCCAAAATGCAGCAGCGGGAATGCTGACAGGAATCAACAAGAGACCACGTCTCTCCAGTTTCTGGCCTGTCTTTTTCTCTTCTTTACATGTTCTGCAGACCAGAACCTCAGGAGCTGCTTGCTGACCTGCAGTCCCACCTCTGACCATCCCAGTGTTCACCTCCACCTGTCTGTGTGGATGTCTCTGTTGGATAACTGCTGACATGGCCCGCAGTCCTCGTCTATGTGGATCACCAACTATCCATATATCACCCATATACACAGAAGTCTAATTGGACTACTGATGATAGTTACTAATGTATCCTGTCTTGTACTTTTGACGGTGTCTCTATGTCTCTATTCTTTCTTATTTCTTGCTCTACCCGGCTGGCCTTCGGCAGGAGGGTCCCCCCTTATGATCCAGGTTCTGGTCCAGGTTTCTTCCCTCTTAAAGGGGAGTTTTTACCTGCCGTTGTTTATGTAATAATTGATCGGGGGTCATGTTCTGGGTCTCTGGAAAGATCCTGGAGACGACTGGTGTTGTAATAGACGCTGTATAAATAAATTGAATTCAATTGAATTAAATCTGATTGCGTATCTGTAGAGAATATTTAAAGAAAATCACATTAAACTTGGCAGGGTTTGAAAATAAGGCAGGAAGTGGACACTTCAGTTTGTAACTGATGGGATGCCTTCATGGCTCACCTGACAGGAGTCCTCACTTTTCCCACAAACCTCTTATGTTAGCTGCCCAGTAATGGTAGTTTAACAAAAATGAAACAAAACACTGGAACAGCTTAAAAAAAAGGTCCATCAGGAAGTGGTTCAGATTTACAGGGTTCTGTGATGTCACCTTTTTAAGAACCCACCTTCCATGTCTTTATCTCCACCCACAATATTCCTGCTACACTCAACGGGCCTGATTCAGGAAATCTTTGTGAATCTGTGAGCATATTTCCACATAAATTACCTCCTCATAAGACATAAGACGTTGTCCATGAATTCCAATCAATCAAATTAGCAGCCCAGTCCTGCTCCCGACCTCCAAACGAGGAGGTGAAGATGACTCTGTAAAGGTGCATCATCATCCTGCATGTCTACTTTAAAGTGTACTTTAAACATTTTGAGATAGGGAGGTCATTTTAACTGTAGTGGAGCCCAGAAAAACTAATTTGTTTTGGTGTTTGCACAGGCATGATATTGATCAGCAGGCCACCAGCATCAACGCCAGCTGCCACCAGCTACCTTCAGAGGTACCTTCAGAGGTACCTTCAGAGGTATTTTCAGAGGTACCTTCAGAGCTGCCGTCAGCGGTACCTTCAGAGGTACCTTCAGAATGTGTTGGGTTAGGTTGTGTCTTCTATCCAGTGATACATCTAAGAGCTGATATGAAGTTGGAAGCAAAAACACACATTTGTCTGTATCTGCAAAGGTAGGCAACTATGTTGCCCCTGTGTAGTTGGAGAGATTAAATTTTATTAGCAATAAAACCTGATGAAAAAACTGACAACTGAAAAGTCCACGCTACCACTGAAGGTAGCTCCGAAGGTACCTCTGAAGGCAGTTCTGATGGTACCTCTGAAGGTTGTTCTGATGGTACCTCTGAAGGTACCTCTGAAGGCAGTTCTGACAGTACCTCTGAAGATAGCTCTGATGGTACCTCTGAAGGCAGTTCTGATGGTACCTCTGAAGGCAGTTCTGATGGTACCTCTGAAGGTTGTTCTGATGGTACCTCTGAAGATAGCTCTGACGGTACCTCTGAAGGCAGTTCTGACGGTACCTCTGAAGGCAGTTCTGATGGTACCTCTGAAGGCAGTTCTGATGGTACCTCTGAAGATAGCTCTGATGGTACCTCTGAAGGCAGTTCTGATGGTACCTCTGAAGATAGCTCTGACGGTACCTCTGAAGGTACCTCTGAAGGCAGTTCTGATGGTACCTCTGAAGGCAGTTCTGACGGTACCTCTGAAGATAGCTCTGATGGTACCTCTGAAGGCAGTTCTGATGGTACCTCTGAAGGCAGTTCTGATGGTACCTCTGAAGGTTGTTCTGATGGTACCTCTGAAGATAGCTCTGACGGTACCTCTGAAGGTACCTCTGAAGGCAGTTCTGACGGTACCTCTGAAGGCAGTTCTGACGGTACCTCTGAAGGTACCTCTGAAGGCAGTTCTGACTGTACCTCTGAAGGCAGTTCTGATGGTACCTCTGAAGGTACCTCTGAAGATAGCTCTAACAGTACCTCTGAAGGCAGCTCTGAGGACATTTTCACCACTGTGTGGCATCTCCCCTTCTTTTTACAACACTCAACAGACGTCTGGGGACAGAGGAGACCAGTTTGTCAAGTTTAGAAATAGGAATGCTCTCCCATTCTTGTCTAATACAGGCCTCTAACTGTTCAATCGTTTCGGGCCTTCTTTGTCGCACCTTCCTCTTATGATGCGCCAAATGTTCTCTATAGGTGAAAGATCTGGACTGCAGACTGGCCATTGCAGTACCCGGATCCTTCTCCTGCGCAGCCACGATGCTGTGATTGATGCAGAATGTGGTCTGGCATTATCTTGTTGAAAAATGCAGGGTCTTCCCTGAAGAAGATGACGTCTGGATGGGAGCATATGTTGTTCTAGAACCTGAATATATTTCTCTGCATTGATGGTGCCTTTCCAGACATGCAAGCTGCCCATGCCACACGCACTCATGCAACCCCATAGATGCAGGCTTCTGAACCGAGCGTCGATAACAACTTGGGTTGTCCTTGTCCTCTTTGGTCCGGATGACATGGCGTCCCAGATTTCCAAAAAGAACTTTGAATCGTGACTCGTCTGACCACAGAACCGTCTTCCATTTCACCACACTCCATTTTAAATGATCCCTGGCCCAGTGTAAACGCCTGAGCTTGTGGATCTGGCTTAGAAATGGCTTCTTCTTTGCACTGTAGAGTTTCAGCTGGCAACGGCGGATGGCACGGTGGATTGTGTTCACTGACAATGGTTTCTGGAAGTATTCCTGAGCCCATTCTGTGATTTCCTTTACAGTAGCATTCCTGTTTGTGGTGCAGTGTCGTTTAAGGGCCCGGAGATCGCGGGCATCCAGTATGGTTTTACGGCCTTGACCCTTTCTCACAGAGATTGTTCCAGATTCTCTGAATCTTTGGATGATGTTATGCACAGTTGATGATGATAGATGCAAAGTCTTTGCAATTTTTCGCTGGGTAACACCTTTCTGATATTGCTCCACTATCTTTCTGCGCAACATTGTGGGAATTGGTGATCCTCTACCCATCTTGGCTTCTGAGAGACACTGCCACTCTGAGAAGCTCTTTTTATACCAATCATGTTGCCAATTGACCTAATTAGTGTTAATTGGTCTTCCAACTCCTCATTATGCTTAAATTTACTTTGTCCAGCCTCTTATTGCTACTTGTCCCAACTTTTTTGGGATTTGTTGACACCATGAAATTCTGAATCAACATATTTTTCCCTTAAAATGGTACATTTTCTCAGTTTAAACTTTTGTTCCGTGAGTTATGTTCTATTCTGAATAAAATATTAGAAGTTGGCACCTACACATCATTGCATTCAGTTTTTATTCACGATTTGTATAGTGTCCCAACTTTTTTGGAATCCGGTTTGTACATTGTAGCAGCGAGGGAATGAGTTGCTGTAAACACAGATCTGAAGAAAACGTTGGTGGGAATCAAATAGAAAGCATCGCTTTCATTAACTGTAGCCCGAGTTTGCAGAGTTGGTAAACATCAATCTGCAGATAAAAGTCAATTGGAAGCAGTTTCTGCTACAGATTATGTTTGTTTGTTCCTCTGCTGCTCCTGACATTTACCAGATTTTGATCATTTAAGATGAACGTTTATTATTTGTAATTTTTTTATAAAGTTAAAAAGTGTTTTAACATAATATCAATCCATGAGCTATAGACAAGCTCAGAGGCAGGAGAAGGTTTTGTTGCTTTGAAAAGGTTGAGACTACTAACATTGAAATAAATATCCAAACACGCGTATATGTTACTCTGCCAACAGTTTACACACCAGCTTGTTCTGCTCGTGTTTCATGAATGACACTCAGTGTCTTGATTGTTTTCCATCCATCACATGTCCCTGCTTTCTGCTTCTCAGGGTCACAAGCGTCTGCTGAAATCGATCTTAGAGAAGCAACAGTTGTTTTTCTAAGATCATTGTTAATGTCTTTCCTCCTTGGCATTGTGTTAGTACACACTTGAACACTCTGGACCAGCAAACTGCCAAAGCTTCAGGTTTTACAGAGGTCTACAGACCTCCTGACGATCGGTTCATCTCACCTTCCTAATTCCTGTAAAAGCACTAAGCGGGAACTTGTAACTTCACAAACAAAAGAATAATGACCTGATGTAATATGTCCTAAGACCTGGTTTGGACCAGGTGACTTTTCATTTCTTTATTATGTCTTGATAAAAAGTGATTGTGGACAGACGCTGCAGAATATCACAGTTTTGCTGCTGTAAAGCTGCTCACACGCTCAGATCGCTACCTGCTGCATTCTGTGGCCTTCACCTCTCATTGTACCGAACCATAAATCACAGGCAGTGAGACGAGGAAGAGGAGGAGGAGGTTGGAGGATGGGCAGGAGGCCAGGATGGTTTGTGTGATTCAGCTCCAAGAGTACAAATCTGTTTACAGCTGCGCTCAACCGCTTTCTCCTGAACAAATCACTGCTCCGCTGCAGGGAGCCCGCATCATCTCCAACACTTTATTTCATATTTTTAAGAAATATTATCAGCCAAATGATTCATAAAGTCTCCAAGTTAAAGTAGTGATTCTGCAGTAAATCTGTCTCCTGGCCGATATTGTTTTCTATGTGACTTTAATAGATGATTAATCCTGATGTGTCAGTGTTTCTGCAGCTTTTTACCACTGATGCTACTAAATCTGGTCTTAATTACACAATAAGAGTATTTAGTTTAGTTATCTGGTTCCAAGGGTGCAGCGGAGGTCAGGTCCTTGGAGTTCATTATTGCGCGGCCACATTTGTTTCCATTAATCTCCAAAAGCTTCTGCAACCTCGTCAAGTCAGAACGTCGATAACCAGTGCGTCCAAACATCTTCACCAGCCAGCAAACCCCAAAACGATGTGTAAACTTATTTTGAGTTTGATTTTTGTTTGTTTGACTGTCTCTAAAAGCAATAGGCTGCAAAAGTAAGTTGTACTAAAATAAAACACCTGGAGAAACATCTCCAACTAATAAGGTCAATTGGTCAACTGGTCAGTCACATGACTGGATATAAACAGCCTCTTAGAGAGGAGTCGTCCCTCGGAAGTAAAGACGGACACAAGTTCACAGACGTGTGAGAAAACTGCTTCCCAAATCATGAAGCAATTTCAAATAATGGTTCTCAGGGTAAAACTGTAAAGAGCTTCAGTATCTCATCATCTACAGTAATTAATATCTTCAAAGGATTCCGAGGATGAGTTCACCTTTCACCTTGAAACAAAAAATATAACAAAGAAGATCCAGGACATTTGATGCAGTCCTGTATCGGCAGGACATAGACCGGCATGGGACCACATTCTGGTCCACCGAGTTCCAGATGTATGGACCGTTGTTAGAGGAAGAGGAGAATGCTGTACTGTAGTAAACATCCCCCTGCCATCAACTTTGAAACGACCTAATGTTTTCTTAAGATGCAGTGTTTCTTAGTTTAAAGATTTGATTTGTATTTTCTATGTTCTATTGTTTGGCCTTATGGCCCCACATAAGACGTTCATTTCAAGAACACCAGATATCTCAGTGGGAGGTATACCTCCCTCCACCTGGATTAGCTCACCCAGGATCAGCTGATCTTTCTCTGATTCCCGTTTCTGTACTGATCATAAAAGTCACCAGTGCCTAAAAAAAGATGTCTGTTCAGTTGTCATGTGGTTTCTGGAACCAGTTTGGGGATTTCACACGAAGACAGGCCCATTTTCACTCCCACATACAAATGCTTGCTGCGTTGGCTCCAGCTGACTCCTGAGGGTGATGAAGGTTTGTCTGGAACACGAACCAGCAGTTTATTGATCTGAGTCACATGTATTTAGTTTTAAATGCTTGCTGTTGTTCTGTTTGCTGTTCTTGAAGGAGCTGGTGACATGTCAGATTTGCTGTTTTTATTAGTTTTTTTAATTCACTGTAACTATCTTTTTACTAGACTTAATTAAACCAGGAGGTTTAATGGAGGTTTTTCATCTGATGGGATGATGGAGGTGTGTCCCCTGATGGGATGATGGAGTTGCGTCCCCTGATGGGATGATGGAGGTGTGTCCCTGATGGGATGATGGAGTTGCGTCCCCTGATGGGATGATGGAGGTGTGTCCCTGATGGGATGATGGAGTTGCGTCCCCTGATGGGATGATGGAGGTGTGTCCCTGATGGGATGATGGAGGTGTGTCCCTGATGGGATGATGGAGGTGTGTCCCCTGATGGGATGATGGAGGTCTGTCCCCTGATGGGATGATGGAGGTGTTTCCCCTGATGGGATGATGGAGGTGTTTCCCCTGATGGGATGATGGAGGTGTGTCCCTGATGGGATGATGGAGTTGCGTCCCCTGATGGGATGATGGAGGTGTGTCCCTGATGGGATGATGGAGGTGTGTCCCTGATGGGATGATGGAGGTGTGTCCCTGATGGGATGATGGAGTTGCGTCCCCTGATGGGATGATGGAGGTGTGTCCCTGATGGGATGATGGAGGTGTGTCCCTGATGGGATGATGGAGGTGTTTCCCTGATGGGATGATGGAGGTGTGTCCCTGATGGGATGATGGAGGTGTGTCCCTGATGGGATGATGGAGGTGTGTCCCTGATGGGATGATGGAGGTGTTTCCCTGATGGGATGATGGAGGTGTGTCCCTGATGGGATGATGGAGGTGTGTCCCTGATGGGATGATGGAGGTGTGTCCCCTGATGGGATGATGGAGGTGTGTCCCTGATGGAATGATGGAGGTGTGTCCCTGATGGAATGATGGAGGTGTGTCCCCTGATGGAATGATAGAGGTGTGTCCCCTGATGGGATGATGGAGGTGTTTCCCCTGATGGGATGATGGAGGTGTGTCCCCTGATGGAATGATAGAGGTGTGTCCCCTGATGGGATGATGGAGGTGTGTCCCCTGATGGGATGATGGAGGTGTGTCCCTGATGGAATGATGGAGGTGTGTCCCTGATGGAATGATGGAGGTGTGTCCCCTGATGGAATGATAGAGGTGTGTCCCCTGATGGGATGATGGAGGTGTTTCCCCTGATGGGATGATGGAGGTGTGTCCCCTGATGGGATGATGGAGGTGTTTCCCCTGATGGGATGATGGAGGTGTGTCCCTGTATTAATCTATACATTAATACATTAATTTAACATATAAATTGATATCCATCTTTGTACAATCTTATTCATTACAAGCATTCTTGCTCAGAGATAATTCAATACACATTAAAGCACACATATACAACCATACTTATTACTATCCACATATGTCTAAATACACGCATTTCCACATGCATAAATATACACCCACAACCGTACAAGACCAGTCCTTGACTGTGCCAAACTGTTAAATACCAAAAAACACCCTTTCAGCATTAACATGCAGGTCACCTTAGTCCCGTGGTGCACCACAGCCGGTCTGAAGTGAAGACAGTTGAGTCTAAAGGCAGGACTCCCTGTTTACCGGTTGATTCCTACCCTCACCTGAGGTCATGAACTCTGGGTACCGACCAAAAGAAAAAGATCAAGTGGCTGAAGTGAGTTTCCTCTGAAAGTGAGCGGGTGGCTGGACTCTCCTGGAGAAGTGGTGGGAAGTTCTGCCATTCAGAAGGAACATGGAGTACACTCACTGCATCTGGTATTTTAATCCCAACAGACTTCAACAGTGTGAGATTTAACTGTTTGTTTTTAAAGAGTTCATTTATAAAAGCAACGATGAATCGTTGAAAATCACAAATTCTTTCATATTCAAGCTTCAGTGAATAAACAAACATGGTGGATGATGGGCATTTCTTTCGAGAGATCTTGAAAATAAAGGTGAAATACTTCGTTAGAAGTACCAAGAGATCCACCAGGATGGGTATGATGCTCAATCATCTCCCACTTCAAAAATGACTGCTGGAGGTGCGCTGCCTGAAGAATAATGATAATAGTAATAATAATGATACACAGTATTTATAAGCACCTTTCTAGTACGCAAGAACACCATACAGAAGATAGAAACAAACAATAAAATCAAATGCCTCAAACAGACATACCATGCTATAAACAAAACCATAGTATACAAGATAAAAACCAGAAAACTGCAGTCAGGGAGAGAAAGCGGTCTGCAGCAGGACGCGGGTGACGTGAGGGATGGAGAGGCTTCTGGTGAAGATGCGGGTAGCTCTAGGTGGAAATATGCAGACTGGGAGATGTTATTGATGTGGGACTGGAAGGACAAAGCACTCGAGGATGACACCCAGACTCTTAACCTGCTGACACTTTCGGAAAGTGTTGATTTCGTACCAAAGAGGAGAATCTGTTTTGTCATTTGTTTAAGGGAAGTTTGAAGAAAACCAAGAATTGATTTCTGTCCAGCAGTCGGTGAGGAAGGAAGGTGACAAGTTGGAAGTGGGTTTTCCTTTAAATTTTATTTAATATTTTTTTAACCAGGAGGACCTTGTCGAGATTAAACGTCTCTTTTTCAAGAGTGTCATGTCCAAGACGGCAGCAGCAGCTTAACTGGTGAGGTAGAGCTGGGTGTCGTCTACATAACACTGGAAGTTAATATTATATTTGTGGAAGATATTGCCAAGGCGAAGGAGGTAGGTGATAAAAAGGAGGGGCCCCGGGACAGAACCCTGGGGCACGTCTGAAATGACAGGGGAAAACTGGGATGTAAAAGATTTAAAGTGAATTAAGTGGATGCGGTCTGAGGGATAAGGGTAAGAATATGACCATTCACAGAGAGCTGATGTTAGAAAAAACTCTTCTCTAGAAAAAACGTATATACAGGGTGAAAATCAAGTCATCTGTAAAAATGTATTTCTCTTTGTGAGTGGTTTACATGTCTGGAATAAATGTCATGGATGTGAAATCGCTGGGCTGCAACACGTGCAGAGCGCTGGTCACATCAAAGGAGGGAAATACCTCCAACACGCCGAAACCTTTTCTGCACAAAACATGTTCATGTGCAAAAGTTGATAATTGCGATTGTATTTTATGTCACAATGTTCATTTAAAAAAGGTCCTGTTTCTCAGCTTTAGCCAGCTTTGATTTAGTTGAAGTCGAGTGCAACATGTTGGTGCACACCTGATATAAAGGGGCAATGCAACCAAAGTCATTTGTACTGGATGAGAATCAATATGAGAACCGATAAGGAACCGAATCGATAAGTGTTATCAATAATGGAAGTGGAATTACTAAATTCTTATCAATTCCCATCATATGTATTAAAGGGCTGTTCCAGAATTAGTCATAAAAGCTCATTTTCATTATTTGTTGTTATTTATTAGGTCTTTAATCAACCATGCACCAATTACCAGGCTGAAAGGAATGTTCTGATTTTTCTCTCAATTTAAATGATTGGTTTGTAAGAGTTCTGTGTCCATCCTTCCTCAGTTGCCGTCTGTCTCCCTGTAGAATTAAACTTTTTATATTACAAATATGCAAATGGCTCCTGCTATGTAGTAAATCAGATATGCGTGTAATGAACTGCAGCTCCGCGCTCGTGTACCTGCTGCACTGGATTATGTCTCAGTGCCTCACAAGGAAGGTCACAACCTCGTCTGACGTGTTAATGCTCCTATCTCGTAACTCGCTTTTTAAACCCTGAAGTTAATTTCAGAGCTGTGGAGTTTCTCCCTCAGAAGACCACTTTCAGAGTGATCCTGCTTGTCTGCTCATTGTCTTCTGAATCTCTCTGCAAATTTTAAATCCGTTAATGTGCTTCATGCATTCCAATATTTGAACGTTTGTGCAGGGAATGGCTTTAAATTCCAGCATACTCTTCCACTCGCTGTTTCTTATACATTTCAGGTGTAATCAGCTGCAATCGGACCTCCTGGTCCCCAGTGAGCGCGGCCGCCTCACATCCCTGTTTGGTGCCACTGACTGAGTGCAGCTGGAGCCGCCGCTCCATAAGGCTCCACCTCATGGACCTGATGGCCTGTGAGTGGTTGCAACGATCTGCAGTGATGTTTGAAGAAGGAAGTTTGGCTCAGATCAGTTGCAGCTCTGAGGAGGTTTGACCTGCTGAATCCGGTTGAAGCCGGTTGTTATTTCGGTCAACTTCAGTAACCAGTGGAAGAACAGCCGCCGGCATGCGCTCAGCTCACTTTACTGTGGCCCGCTTCGGAGCACGTCAGCAGGGTTACTTTAAACTTTAAAATTTAAAACTATTACTAAAGTGTGTTCTGTACTCGCGGTTCTGTGTGGGTTCTGCGGTTCTGCAGTTCCCATGACACCAATACTGAACCAGCAGATAATTTCATTCGGGCCCATTTATGTCAAAGATTATGGCGCCCCGTACAGGTTGGCTGGGTTGGAGGCCACGTGCACAGTTCTCTTTTCACAGCCCACTTTATAAAACTGCGTTGCAGTGATGGCGTTCAACTGCTTAAAAACGTTTCTTATATGACACAATAATCTGGTATGTGCGTAATTTCCTTTATAGGTTACTACATTTTATTAAAGATATGAACTGAACAGACTTTAAGATGAAATCCGGCTAGACTTGAAGTTCAAATTAAAGTTGAGCAGAGCAAAGATGATTCTGAATAAGTCAATGAAATGCAGCAGCAGGCAGACTCTTGGCAGGCAGGAGATAAAACTCCCAAACGTTAACTTCAAATTTTCAAGAAAAATCCTTACTGTTTGTGAAACGTTGTTTTATCACACAAATGGAGAAGCTTTCTCTCTTCTAGACACATTCAGAAGATAACTGACCAGAATGGAGCTTCCTGAGTCTCTCGTGTCGTTTCTGGGCAGCAGATCTTGACAGCAGCAGGGAAACACGTGGTGAAGTCGGTGGCGTTTCTGGACTCAACGTCTCTCATGTGTCACAGACTGTTTTCTTCATGTCTTTAAAGCTCTGTTGGCAGCAGTTGGTCTTAGAGGGTGGTGTCAGCCAACTGACTTGACTCCGCCCTCTTCCGTCCAGAGGTGAGCATCTGCTGAGTAAGTGTGCCTAAGAGTTTTATCCAGCTAGAAAAAAAAAAGTTGCAGTTCCTTCAGCTGCACCGGTCCTGGTCCTGGTTTCAGCTGTGCTGGTCCTGGTCCTGGTTTCAGCTGCACCGGTTCTGGTCCTGGTTTCAGCTGCGCCGGTCCTGGTCCTGGTTTCAGCTGCGCCGGTACTGGTCCTGGTTTCAGCTGTGCTGGTTCTGGTCCTGGTCTAAGCTGCGCCGGTCCTGGTCCTGGTTTCAGCTGCACCGGTCCTGGTCCTGGTTTCAGCAGTGCTGCTCCTGGTCCTGGTTTCAGCTGCACCGGTCCTGGTCCTGGTTTCAGCTGCGCCGGTACTGGTCCTGGTTTCAGCTGTGCT
Organism: Xenentodon cancila; assembly: GCA_014839995.1. Taxonomy (NCBI): domain Eukaryota; kingdom Metazoa; phylum Chordata; class Actinopteri; order Beloniformes; family Belonidae; genus Xenentodon; species Xenentodon cancila. Next base: position 1,497,806 of record CM026204.1, on the reverse strand, counting down.
GGTCCTGGTCCTGGTCCTGGTCTCAGCTGCACCGGTCCTGGTCCTGGGTTAAGCTGCGCCGGTCCTGGTCCTGGTTTCAGCTGCACTGGTCCTGGTCCTGGTTTCAGCTGCACTGGTCCTGGTCTCAGCTGGACCAGTCCTGTTCCTGGTTTCAGCTGCGCCGGTACTGGTCCTGGTTTCAGCTGCACCGGTCCTGGTCCTGGTTTCAGCAGTGCTGCTCCTGGTCCTGGTTTCAGCTGCACCGGTCCTGGTCCTGGTTTCAGCTGCGCCGGTACTGGTCCTGGTTTCAGCTGTGCTGGTCCTGGTCCTGGGTTAAGCTGCGCCGGTCCTGGTCCTGGTTTCAGCTGTGCTGGTCCTGGTCCTGGTTTCAGCTGCACTGGTCCTGGTCCTGGTTTCAGCTGCACTGGTCCTGGTCTCAGCTGCACCAGTCCTGGTCCTGGTTTCAGCTGCGCCGGTACTGGTCCTGGTTTCAGCTGCACCGGTCCGTGTCCTGGTTCCAGCTCCGCTGGTCCCGGTTCTGGTTTCAGCTGCACCGGTCCTGGTCCTGGTCCTGGTTTCAGCTGCACCAGTCCCGGTCCTGGTTCCAGCTCCACCGGTCCCGGTTCTGGTTTCAGCTGCTCTGGTCCTGGTCCTGGTTTCAGCTGCACCGGTCCTGGTTCTGGTTTCAGCTGCACCGGTTCTGGTTCTGGTTTCAGCTGTACCAGTCCGTGTCCTGGTCCCAGCTCCGCCGGTCCCGGTTCTGGTTTCAGCTGCTCTGGTCCCGGTCCCGGTTTCAGCTGCACCGGTCCCGGTTCTGGTTTCACCTGCACCGGTCCTGGTCCTGGTTTCAGCTGTACCAGTCCGTGTCCTGGTTCCAGCTCCGCCGGTCCCGGTTCTGGTTTCAGCTGCTCTGGTCCTGGTCCTGGTCCTGGTTTCAGCTGCACCGGTGCCGGTTCAGGTTTCAGCTGCACCGGTCCCGGTCCTGGTTTCAGCTGCACCAGTCCCGGTTCTGGTTTCACCTGCACCGGTCCTGGTTCTGGTTTCAGCTGTACCAGTCCCGGTCCTGGTTTCAGCTGCTCTGGTCCTGGTCCTGGTTTCAGCTCCGCCGGTCCTGATCCTGGTTTCAGCTGCACCAGTCCCAGTCCTGGTTTCATCTGCACCGGTCCTGGTTTAGGGTTCAGCTGCACCAGTCCTGGTCCTGGTTTCAGCTGCACCAGTCCGTGTCCTGGTTCCAGCTCCACCGGTCCCGGTTCTGGTTTCAGCTGCTCTGGTCCTGGTCCTGGTCCTGGTTTCAGCTGCACCGGTGCCGGTTCAGGTTTCAGCTGCACCGGTCCCGGTCCTGGTTTCAGCTGCACCAGTCCCGGTTCTGGTTTCACCTGCACCGGTCCTGGTTCTGGTTTCAGCTGTACCAGTCCCGGTCCTGGTTTCAGCTGCTCTGGTCCTGGTCCTGGTTTCAGCTCCGCCGGTCCTGATCCTGGTTTCAGCTGCACCAGTCCCAGTCCTGGTTTCATCTGCACCGGTCCTGGTTTAGGGTTCAGCTGCACCAGTCCTGGTCCTGGTTTCAGCTGCACCAGTCCGTGTCCTGGTTCCAGCTCCACCGGTCCCGGTTCTGGTTTCAGCTGCTCTGGTCCTGGTCCTTTGTTAGATTTCTATTTCCTTTGAAAATCAGCCCAGTTTTTGTTCCCGTCTTTGTGATTCCACTTTAAAGTCGTCAGTTAGGGTCGACTGTGTATAAAGTGCTGACGGAAGCAGCAGAGAAACTCGCAGCTGACAAATAACCTGCAGCTCTGAGCAACACCTGCTTCAGCGCCAGAACACAAACACACACTCCGACCGTGTCGCAGCTGTAAAACCAGCTGTTTGTGGGCTTTTACTGCCGGAGAGCCGCGGTAAATCCACAGCAGCGCTTTGTTGACAGTCAAACTGCATACAATGCACCTTTAATGGACCGCGAGTTAGGAGGATGTCCGTTGATACAGCCCACCCCTGCAGAACCAGTTCTTTCACCAGCCTGAAGGACCACCTCCACTGATGTGCTTCCTATCAGATAATGATTGGAGAGTGTTTTCCAGATTCCTGCGGCAGTTCTGGTATGGTCTCCAGGACGGGATCCATTCAAGCTATTGGTGAGTGAGAGTCTTTGTGTAAATGGTAGATGACAGAAGAGGTCCCTAAACTTACAATAACCTAGTTCTGGACCAGGAGGTTGGTGGATCAGACTGGACCTGTGCAACAGCTGTAATCACAGCATGAACAGGTAATGAAACACACAATTCATAGAGTTTCATTGGAACGATAATTACAAAATACAGTTTACTTATATAGACTGTGAAGATATTACACTGATAAATGAGAACCAGAATCCAGCCAGAGTTCAGCCAGAACTCAACCAGAATTAGACCAGAATTCAACCAGAATTCAACCAGAATCTAGCCAGAGTTCAGCCAGAACTCAAACGGAATTAGACCAGAACTCAACCAGAATCCAGCCAGAGTTCAGCCAGAACTCAACCAGAATTAGACCAGAATTCAACCAGAATTCAACCAGAATCTAGCCAGAGTTCAGCCAGAACTCAAACGGAATTAGACCAGAACTCAACCAGAATCCAGCAAGAGTTCAGCCAGAACTCAACCAGAATTAGACCAGAACTCAACCAGAATTATCCCAGAACTCAACCAGAATTAGACCAGAACTCAACCAGAATCCAGCCAGAGTTCAGCCAGAACTCAACCAGAATTAGCCCAGAACTCAACCAGAATTAGCCTAGATCTCAACCAGAATCCAGCCAGAGTTCAGCCAGAACTCAACCAGAATTAGACCAGAACTCAACCAGAAACCAGCCAGAACTCAACCAGAATTAGCCTAGAACTCAACCAGAATCCAGCCAGAGTTCAGCCAGAACTCAACCAGAATTAGACCAGAACTTAACCAGAATCCAGCCAGAGTTCAGCTGGAGATGAGCCAGAATTCAGACAAACCTCAGCCAAAGTTTACTCATTGATTTGCTGGACCTTAGCTGGAGATCAGGGGGAGATCGATCCGAGCTCTGCCAGAATTCCACAGACACTCATTCAGAGCTACAGCTCAGCTGGAGCTCAGTGGGACATGAATCAAAGTTACCCTAATTTAGCTTGAGATCAGCCAGAGATCACCAGAAAATTCTGCTGGATATCAGCTAGAGCTCCTTTGATGCTCTGCAAGAACTAAACCAGGGCTGAATCAGAATTCGCTCAGAGCTCATTCTTAACCCTTGCAAGGCGCTCGTGGTCAGGCGAGTCCTCTGAGGGAACTGAGGCCCTTCATGCCGACTCGGGTCATTTTGACCTGAGACTTAGCACCGTGCAAGGCTGAACTCAGCTAGTCCAGCCAGCAGAGGTCAGTCAAGGGAAGCTTTTTCTGATCATAGTAACGTTACCCTTTAGGATGTAGGCGGTGTGGCCAGCACAGAGGCGATTAATCCAGCTGAGATGTTTGAATGTGTGTGTTTGTGTGCACGCCTGGAGCTGCTAATGTTGAATAATGGATGGCGGCATTAGAGGGCTCGTAGCTGGTTCGAGACACTCATTAGAAAGTTTATATTGTCTCTCTGCTCGTTGCTTCTTCCTCTCTCTGTACATCTACTTTATTCCCTCTCACTCTTGTGGCCTTTCTCTTCTCTCCTCCCATCTTTCTCCAGGGTCATTATCTTCAGCAGCTGGAGCCAAGTCTCTGTCCTGCAGCAGGAGGAGGACATCACATCGAGTGGAAGCTTGACAAGGAGCCAAGGAGAGGGATGGAAGAAAGGAAGGAGTGAGATCAGGATAGAGGGAGGATGGAGGGCAGAAAGAGGAGAAGGAGAGAAGGTCAGGAGGAACAAAGTGTGAGAAAGGAGGAGGATGTTTGCAAAGCTGCTATCTGTGTCTGTAAGCCTCAAGAGATCAAGAGTCAAGTAAAGGATAGTGTCTCATTATTGATCCACTCCACTCTGGAATTAGGCTGGGAAACAAACCATTTATGTTTACCGGCAAGAACTTTTCATCACAACCATACAAAGGTACCGAGGCTCAAAAACGAAGGCTCACAGTATAAAATGTAATTTGTGAAGAAATTGTGAGTCCTTTCACTTTTTCTTGCGGACACCACAGGAAGAGGACAGTTATCTGCATCCGCTAACACAAAAATGTCTGACGCAGATAGAAGACCATCACCAAGGATGGGCTGAACCAGAAGCTTAAGCTTCTCTGAGCAAGGAACCAAACCTGCGTCTGCCACCCAGCAGACCGGAGCAACCGCTGCAATAAAGGAAGGTTTCAAAAAAGGGGAGTGTCTCTGGAGGCCCGGTCTGTATTCTGAGCCATTCTCTCAGTTCTCTAAATATTTCATGGACAAGGTTGTTTCATCATGCATCGAGCTGCGATACCAAGAACTGGGCCGACACACAGACCGAGACCAGCGGGCTAAAACAAGAAAATGAAATCACAAGACAGAAGAAAGCAAGGAGCCAATAAGGCAGGAAGACAACGTAAACACTATCTCAACAGAAGACAAAGAGGATGCTGTTTTCTGATTGGAACAGACAGGAACCCATTAGTGCTGCCTCAGCGACGTGGGTGCATAGACTGATCCGTATCTCACGTGTAAGAGCCGAGCCAGCCAATCACAATCCAACAGAGCGACAGACGGCCAATAAAAATTAGTTAGAGAGGACAAGAGGAAGGTCAATTAAACTGAAATATATTTACATCTTCACTTTAGGATTTTCAGAACTTTTTACCTAAAAAAAAGAAAAACACGAAATATTATTTACATGAGCTGCTATATTTAATATTTTAATGAGAATAAATGTGTCTGAAAGATTTTTAACTGAAACCATATTTTCAATACATTTGAAACTTACTCACAGAATCGATTATTGTTATTTTTATGTTTATTGTTAATAATAATAATAATAATAATAATATTGTGACTAAAAAAGGAGCAGAGCTGTTGAAGAGGGAGTCATTTCAAAATTAAATTAGACTTCTAATAGCACAGTAAAAAAAAATCAAATTGAAAAAGGTCATTATAGTTGTTTCACTGTCTGTGCCTAAACCTACACCGACTGTTCTCATGCCCGGTCCCAATCTAATTGTTCTTGTGCTTAAACATAACCACGATGGTCTGGTTTCTAAACCTAAACAGACAGTTTTCATGCCCGGTCCTAAACTAGTTGTTCTTGTGCCTAAATCTAACCATGATGGTCTGGTTCCTAAACCTAAACAGACTGTTCTCATGCCCGGTCCTAATCTAGTTGTTCTTGTGCCTAAACCTAACCACGATGGTCTGGTTCCTAAACCTAAACAGACTGTTCTCATGCCCGGTCCTAATCTAGTTGTTCTTGTGCCTAAACCTAACCATGTTGGTCTGGTTCCTAAACCAAAACAGACTGTTCTCATGCCCGGTGCTAATCTAGTTGTTCTTGTGCCTAAACCTAACCACGATGGTCTGGTTCCTAAACCTAAACAGACTGTTCTCATGCCCGGTCCTAATCTAGTTGTTCTTGTGCCTAAACCTAACCATGTTGGTCTGGTTCCTAAACCAAAACAGACTGTTCTCATGCCCGGTGCTAATCTAGTTGTTCTTGTGCCTAAACCTAACCATGTTGGTCTGGTTCCTAAACCAAAACAGACTGTTCTCATGCCCGGTGCTAATCTAGTTGTTCTTGTGCCTAAACCTAACCATGTTGGTCTGGTTCCTAAACCAAAACAGACTGTTCTCATGCCCGGTGCTAATCTAGTTGTTCTTGTGCCTAAACCTAACCACGATGGTCTGGTTCCTAAACCAAAACAGACTGTTCTCATGCCCGGTCCTAATCTAGTTGTTCTTGTGTCTAAACCTAACCATGATGGTCTGGTTCCTAAACCTAAACAGACTGTTCTCATGCTCAGTCCTAATCTAGTTGTTCTTGTGCCTAAACCTAACCATGTTGGTCTGGTTCCTAAACCAAAACAGACTGTTCTCATGCCCGGTGCTAATCTAGTTGTTCTTGTGCCTAAACCTAACCACGATGGTCTGGTTCCTAAACCTAAACAGACTGTTCTCATGCCCGGTCCTAATCTAGTTGTTCTTATGCCTAAACCTAACCACGATGGTCTGGTTCCTAAACCTAAACAGACTGTTCTCATGCTCAGTCCTAATCTAGTTGTTCTTGTGCCTAAACCTAACCACGATGGTCTGGTTCCTAAACTTAAACAGACTGTTCTCATGCTCGGATCTTAAACTAGTTGTTCTTGTGCCTAAACCTAACCACGATGGCCTGGTTTCTAAACCTAAATTGACTGTTCTCACATACATTCAACATACATTATAATTACTACCTCAGAAATGAGGTAACGTTTGCAGGATGAAATGTTACACTGTATAGTGGGGTGCTAAAAAGGAGCTACAGCGGCAGAACAAAGCAGCTGTGTGAATGGAGCTAAAGGATCAACAACGTCTCATTTTAACAACTAAACGCTCATCCAGACAGATCAGTCACCTAATGGACTGGAAAGTTAACATTAGCACAATGGGACTTATGGTGGCGTTTGTTGACATTTTTAAGACATCAGTCATTTCTGGCATGACATAATCATCATCTCTGAGTCATTTAATGGTCCCCATTCAGCTACAGCCATGTGGTGCTTGTCTACATGAGAGGAAGAGGAGATATTACAAACAGGTTACAGGTTCAGTGATGACCGCGTTTTTAGGGTTTTCGGTTACTGACACAGCAGGTTCACAGACGTTGTAAACCATAAGTGTACTTGCAGGACATCATAATAAAGCTCATTATAAACAGACATGTACTTTTAAAAATCCTGTGTAAACATTTCACACGGTTACTGACCAGTAAAATCAGATTTATCAATACTGACACTGGTACAGACCAAGATCCGTTGTAAGAGCCCGAAAGCTGACGAAGGGCCGGTTCCAGTCACCAGATAATCAGTGCGGCTCTACTTTAATGACCTCATTTTTTTCTTTGTTAAGCAACAACATGTTTCCAATATTTCAAATTCATTCATTGTGGTTTATGGAAGGCTGCGTTACTTTTTTAACGGTCTGTCGTATAATACAGAAGATCCTCGGCGTGTTGGCCGGACGGATTGATCAATATGACTAAGAACAAGCTGCAGAGTGGCGGATAATCCAGGAAGTGCTGCTGCGAGCTTCCAGCAGCCTCATCTCCATGTTCACCACAGCCACACCCAAACTGGAGACTCAAAGACATCTGAAATGTCAACCATCCTGGCTGGAGGGGCTTCAAATTATAATCTGTTCTTTTGATTAAAGGAAAGAAGAAATGTTTGGAGGAAATAAAGGAAAATGACAACATGGACCAAATGAATGAGCTGAAGCTTCTGAAGGAAAGAAACAGGGCATGAAGGAGAGGTGAAGGAAATGCAGCGGTTGTCCCTCCTCTTCTGCCTGTTCTTCACAAGGACAGCAGTATCGACCGGACGAGTGTGATCACCAGCTTTGTTTTTCCTTTTTAAAAACTTCTATTCTGGGTTACAGCAGGCTGCTAAAAGCCTCCCCGCTCTCCTTCTCGTCTTTCCTCCTCCTCTGCATCCCTCCCTCCCTTCTGTCACCTTTTTGGTACTCCTTCTTTGAAATCCTCTCCTCTCCTCGTGGCTGCTCCGTCCCTTTCTACTCTCCTCCTCTAGTGTAATTCATGTTTAATTGATGGAGTGATGATGAAAGTTGCAGGAGGAGGGATGGTTATTCCATGTTTTCTCCTCCTCTGAAGGAGATCTGGCTCCTAAAGCAAAATGAAATCCTCCATCTCATTTTCTTTGGTGTCTTAACTTCTTTACTGTTTTTCATGTATTTTTTCATTTCTTGAATCTCAAATTCCTTCCCATTTTCCCAACATCTCTCTAAAAGACCATTGCACCATCAGAGATGATAAAACGAAGCTCAAAACCGCCACAGACTGACTCAGGACCTGTGTTATTACCCGGGTCACCACTGGACTAGATCACCTTCCAACGAGGAGAAACCTTTCCTACGTGAGTCCAGAGGTGCAGATCCTCAAGGACCGGACTCCTCCTGGACTCCTCTATTTGGGACCGAGTCTCCATCCACTCGGTTTAACGCATAAAGACAGAGGGAATCGGCTGTTGGTAACTTCCCAGACAGATGGGCAAGTTTGGATGCTGCGTTTTACAGTTTTCAGGTGTAAACAGGTTCACAGAAGCTCTACTGTGGTTTTTGGAATTATTGTATATAAAAATATTTTCTACACATGCAGAAACTTGCATTTCCTGGGCATTTATTTTACAAAACTCCATTGACCACTAGAAATGAACGTGGAATCACTGGTCAACAGTAAGTTACAGGTTCAAAACACTATTGACTGATTTGAGGCCACACATCCTTGATCCTTGTCAACCGTTACAAACCTTTTTAAACATTTCCCTCTAAAAGCTTCTGAATTAAAGTGCAGCACACTAATCTGATGGACTGAGAAGAGGCAGGACAGAAACACTGCGAAAGAAAAGTAGCAAGGACGCAGTGGAGACAGGTGGGTTTGATTAAAGAAGAACAGAACGTTTATTTTCAGCTGTTGGGTTATTTAAAGCAGCAGCAGGATTCAGATCAGAGCAGATCAAACCCAGCTGGACATTCACGTCAGCCACGTCCTGCCACAAGACTGGGACAGAAAGGTGCGACTGTGGGAGTCATTTCTGGACCGTTTATTATTGAAATCCTTTCATTGTGAGTCTTTCAGGGTCCAGTTTAACCTGCAGCACATCCTGAGCAGGTTCTGCTCCAGGTCCTCGTCTGCTGCTGTGGGAAACACTACATCTGTGATGTCCAGCAAATAACTCCAAGAACGTTACGTCCCTGCAGTTTTGGTCGATGCGACTATTCTTCATCACTATTAGAACATTGGGTCCTCAGAGCTCTTCAAACCTGAGTCCCGATGGAGACCTGGGCAAAGTTAACCATTCCAACGGGACTGACTAACCTGGAAGGTGGATGGGCTTGAGGAACCAGCTGTCAATCAAAATATCATGCAAAAGCATGTGACTTTACACCTGTAATTTTACCTGATGAGTTCGTACATATTCGACCAGTCAATGAGATTGAGTCGCTTTTGGACACAGCCCCTAGTGGCCAATCAAGCAGCTGCATTTCTCTACTTCTGCATTGACTTCAGGTCTGGTGGTTGACCTGAGACCAAAGCAAGGGAGAGTACTCCAAAACCTGATCCAGAGATACTGGAAACCACTGAAGACCAGGAACATGAGAACGTGACAAAAGAGCAACTTCTTGCAAGGCTACGAATGCAGACTCACCCTGCTTCGATACTGATATCCAGCTGAGACGAGACTTTTAGGTTAGGAATTCCACCACCACCTCCCACCACCTCCCCGACCACCACCTCCCACCACCTCCCACCACCTCCCCGACCACCACCACCTCCAAGACCACCACCTCCCCGACCACCACCACCCCGACCACCACCTCCCCGACCACCACCACCTCAAAGACCACCACCACCTCAACCACCCCGACCACCACCACCCCGACCACCACCTCCAAGACCAACACCTCCACGACCACCACCTCCCCGACCACCACCACCTCCAAAGACCACCACCTCCCCGACCACCACCACCCCGACCACCACCTCCCCGACCACCACCACCTCCCACCACCTCCCCGACCACCACCACCTCCAAAGACCACCACCTCCCCGACCACCACCACCTCCAAGACCACCACCTCCCCGACCACCACCACCTCAAAGACCACCACCACCTCAACCACCCCGACCACCACCACCCCGACCACCACCTCCAAGACCAACACCTCCACGACCACCACCTCTCCGACCACCACCACCTCCAAGACCACCACCTCTCCGACCACCACCACCTCTCCGACCACCACCACCTCCAAGACCAACGCCTCCAAGACCACCACCACCCCAACCACCACCTCCATGGAATGCTTCTCCTGCAATTCATTTTTAATCCACTTTAAACTTAATGTCACTGAGATGTGAGAAGGAGGCTGTGCAGAGATAATATTAGACTCCAAACACTCCGAAAATAAGTCAGACTAGATCTTTCTTAAAATAAAACACACACACACATCATGCTGCATAAAACATAAGTAGAAAATGAATTGTTAGCTCACTGATGATCAGATTTAATCTTTTCCATTAAATTACTTCTAATTAGTTTGAAAAATGTGCCATGTCTAACTTAAATTGCTTTAGATATTTTTCATTAAGGTTTCCCTTTTTTATTTATATAAATTATCAACTGATTTGGATTCATTATTACATAAGAAATGACCGGAGGCCTAAAACCCAAAGTAAACATATGCTGCGAGGCCCTTTAAAGAATATTGAAGTGTGTTCTAATTCAGTTTAGTTAATCAGCGTGACCTTTGAGGACACAGACCAGGCAGACTTCTGTAATATTAATGTTTGACAGTCCCGCAGCCGGACTTTAAAGGAAGATGATGAGAGAATTTTATTCAGAATCATCTCTGCCTGTTTAAACAAAACAAAAGTACTCCCACACCTCATCAGAATTAGATTTCCTGTCGCCTCATCCTGTTTTCTATTTCCAGCTCTCTGTTGGTTTTATTTTCCTCTCCCCTCACTGTCCCCTCCTCCTCTTTCTATTTCTGGATATGAGGAGTTAAACCTGAAATAAATATTTAAAAGCACAAGACACACACATACGGCTGTGTCCCATTACTGTCTCTGGTTTATCCTGCGTGACGCGTGTTTCCTGTGGCGAACTAACAGGTCACCTGAGCAGGATCATCAACGCGATTACCTGATCTCACGTTCTAGATCGTCTCAATGTAGCCAAAGAGCTAGTTTGAAGTCCATGCGCCGACGACCTCACTGACACGCCCAGAAACCAGCGCTCTTCAGTCCTACTGTTATAACAGACCTTGAACTAACCACCGACTGCATTCACCAGGAACCTCTGAATTCAGCTTTGATTCAATCGTGTTCATGGTCTGGATCCGGACCTGCAGTTCCTTTACCGACCACTAGGGTCTGGATCCGGACCTGCAGTTCCTCTACCGACCACTAGGGCCCGGAGCCGGACCTGCAGTTCCTCTACCGACCACTAGGGTCTGGATCCGGACCTGCAGTTTCTCTACCGAACACTAGGGCCCGGATCCGGACCTGCGGTTCCTCTACCGACCACTAGGGCCCGGAGCCGGACCTGCGGTTCCTCTACCGACCACTAGGGCCCGGAGCCGGACCTGCAGTTCCTCTACCGACCACTAGGGCCCGGAGCCGGACCTGCGGTTCCTCTACCGACCACTAGGGTGTGACCTTAGAGCTACGAGAGCACATCCATGCTTATTTTCAACATATCAGGGGGTTGTTAACTGTACAGACTCCGACAGGCTCTGGGTCGGCCTGAAACGGTTGGGATGACGGTGGCTGCCAGCTCATGTGCCCCCAGCACCGCCTAAGCCTAAGGACCCGAGCTGGTGCTGGTGAAGACTGCCAACCCCAGTCAGGGATGAAAAAGTTAACTCCGCCCCTCCGTCAATACAATCACAGCCTACAGGTGGAAGCTGAAGTGAGGCGGGACTTATTTAAGAGCAACAGCAAGACTGGCAGCTGAGACATTCGACAGACTCTGACGGAGGTCTCAGAACGAACCATTCAGACGCAGGAATGGAAGTACACACAGGTGGACAAACCCTCTGTGATGTCATCAAGGAGCTTCTGAGGAGTTTAAATGACCCTGGGAGTTCATCCAGGCAGACAGTCTCCACTGTGTGTTCATGACGGCCTCGGGGAGCGTTCCAATCTCCTCCTCCTCCCCCATTTGTTCAATGTTCATAATCTACTTTTGTGTGATTTATTTTTGCCTGAAACACACTCAACACAAACCATCCAATGGCATATACCTAAACATCACATTATTTGTTTAAATGTTCAGTGCTGCACATGAAGAAGACATGAGGAAGAGGAGTTCAGCCTGAAGAAGGGGGAGAAGGAAGCGTCAAGACGAGGAAGAGAAGGAGGAAGTAGCTCTGCACTCAGACACTTTGAGGAAATAATTGATGAGAGGAAAAGTTCTTCCCACCCTCACCCTCGCTCGTTTTTATCTGCTTATCTGAGGCTTGCTCAGGGACAGAACAGCTGTGGCATTCAGGGTCAGGGGAGGAAGAGGAGGAGGAGGGAGGAAGAAAAAGAGTGGAGGAGGAGGAGGAGGAGGAGGAGGAGGGAGGAAAAGAGTGGAGGAGGAGGAGGAGGAGGAGGAGGAGGAGGGAGGAAGGAAAAGAGTGGAGGAGGAGGAGGAGGAGGGAGGAAAAGAGTGGAGGAGGGAGGAAAAGAGTGGAGGAGGAGGAGGAGGATGGATGAAAAGAGTGGAGGAGGGAGGAAAAGAGTGGAGGAGGAGGAGGAGGAGGGAGGAAAAGAGTGGAAGAGGAGGAGGAGGGGAGGAAGGAAAAGAGTGGAGGAGGAGGAGGAGGAGGGAGGGAGGAAAAGAGTGGAGGAGGAGGGAGGAAAAGAGTGGAGGAGGAGGAGGAGGAGGGAGGAAAAGAGTGGAGGAGGAGGGAGGAAAAGAGTGGAAGAGGAGGAGGAGGGAGGAAGGAAAAGAGTGGAGGAGGAGGAGGAGGGAGGAAAAGAGTGGAGGAGGAGGGAGGAAAAGAGTGGAGGAGGAGGGAGGAAAAGAGTGGAAGAGGCCAACCGCAAGACCGACCAGGAGACCTCAGAGACCAACCGCAAGACCGACAACGAGACTGACCACGAGACCTCAGAGATCGACCACGAGACATCAGAGAGCGACTGTGAGACCGACCATGAGACCTCAGAGACCAACCGCAAGACCGACCACGAGACCTCAGAGATCGACCATGAGACCTCAGAGACCAACCGCGAGACCGACCATGAGACCTCAGAGACCAACCGTGAGACCGACCATGAGACCTCAGAGACCAACCGCGAGACCGACCATGAGACCTCAGAGACCAACCACGAGACCAACCGCAAGACCTCAAAGACCAACCATGAGATCTCAGGAATGACCACGAGACCTCCGAGACCGGACGCGAGAGCGATCACTGAACATACCTCTGGATTCTTGTTCCTGACACAGAAGAAGAAGACAGAAGTTGTCTCAAACATCAAAACCTTCTGCAGGAACTCGTCAAGAAATATCTTCCTGGATGTGCTGGTCCTCCTCACACCACCTCCAAAAGGTTGAAGTTCCTCCATTGTCCCTTCACGCACTTCTGGAGCATTTTTAAAACTTCTAAAGAAAAACTTTAACAACCGGATCTGAAACTTTGCCAAGATTCCTGGAACCTGAATTCTACCTGATTCTAAATCTGTCCAAAGTCCCTGAATCTTAACTAAAGCCCTGCTGGTCCTGGTCCAGAGTCACCTGGGGACCCGTGTAATAACTACAGAGGAGGACGTAAATCCGTTAAACGTGTCACATTAAAACCATCTTCATTATCAACACTGGCCAAACAGCCACAAATGCCACCCGAACCATCCGAGTCAGCAGTTTTATGTCTACAAGTCATCTTCTTTTCCTTCAGTTAACAAACGTCTCACCTTTCCTCAGTTCTTCATAACTCTGCTCAGCTTAAATATCATCGTCGACTTCTCTTACCGTTAACTCTTATTTCCTCCTGGAGCTTCGAGTCAGTAAAGCAGCTTAATGCAGAATCCCTGATAAAGGTAACGATCCCTGATCCTCACAGCTTCATGGGAGGCTGTGGAGGAGACGGAGGAATGACGGGAGGGCGCCGGAGGTCCACAGGTGGATTCAGAGAGCAGATTTCATTTACTTCACTAGACTGATCTCATTTAAAAGCTTCAAGACGGACTGATGGCGATAACGTTGAACCTCTGGACGTCCGTGTCGTGACTGCGGTTCAGCCAGTCAGCTGCAATGACGTCCTCAAAGTCTTTCTTAATGACAAAATACTCGGCTTTGGACTCTTTGATGTAACCAACCATACGGAGAGAAAAGGGGGGGTCAAGACAACTTAACCCCCCTCCTAAGGATTATCGGCGCCGATGGGCAGAAGTTAAGTTATAGTGTTCAGTAATAATTGTTCATTATATCCTCTGTCAAAGTTATTTCTGGGACCACTGTGGGTTTTTATTTCTTTAATGGAAGAATAGCAACATGTGATCCACAAGTGGAGACACAGTTGAGGTCCACCGGTCCACAGACACGGAGACGGAGACAGGTCCGGACAGGATAGGACAGGACAGGTCCGGACAGGACCGGACAGGACAGGACAGGACAGGACAGGACAGGACAGGACAGGACAGGACAGGACAGGACAGGACCGGACAGGACAGGACAGGACCGGACAGGACCGGTCCGGACAGGTCCGGACAGGACAGGACAGGACAGGACAGGACAGGACAGGACAGGACCGGACTGGACAGGACAGGACAGGACAGGACAGGACAGGACAGGACAGGACAGGACAGGACAGGACCGGTCCGGACAGGACAGGACAGGACAGGACAGGACAGGACAGGACCGGACAGGACCGGTCCGGACAGGTCCGGACAGGACCGGACAGGACAGGACAGGACAGGACCGGACCGGACCGGACAGGACAGGACAGGACAGGATCGGACCGGACAGGACCGGACCGGACCGGACCGGACCGGACCGGACAGGACAGGACAGGACCGGACCGGACCGGACCGGACAGGACAGGACAGGACAGGACAGGACAGGACAGGACAGGACCGGACCGGACAGGACCGGACCGGACCTTAAAGGCTTTGTCTGTAATGCATCTGGACTGAACCTCAGTTCATTAGATGGTCATGAATAAAGACGTTCGGTAGATTTCATTAAAGTGCAGTCAAACATACATCAGGCGCCTTGATGCAGGAATGACAACGAGTTTTAGTTTGCGCAGTAATTTGAACCCCACAGAATAATGAAGACTAACCGATAACTAGTTTTCATAACGAATCATTGAACTCAAGATCCAAACACGAATCTGCCCAAACTGAACCTTCAGAAGGCCACCGAACGTCGCCGAGACAACATATGAATCTTTCCACCACAGTGATCCGCTGCGTCGGCCCTGAGGTTCACACAATCAACCGAGTCTGTGCTCTGGCTTGAGCTAAAACCAGAAGTAAATACCCTTACAGTCAAGTTACAACCCTAACGGACCAAAATACAGAAAATGTAGCCTTCTTTTATTCTTTTTTGTCATTTCAAAAGACTTTAGCAATCCAAGCAGATGTTTGGTCCAGAAACAAAGTGCAGTCTGGGACCTCTGGAAGGAGACCAAACCAAACCATTTCTACAAACATCTGGATTATAGTGACGCAAAATCAAGAAGATGAACCTCCTCTAATTCTCAAATAACTTTCTGTATCATTAATGAAAAACCCATCTAACCAACAATCTGCACTCGGGGGGCAGTAAGCACATGATGGAAAATAACAGGAGGGGCCATAAATATGTCACCGCACGCCGAAACGTAGGCATCATTTATTCAGTAAAACCAGAGAAGTAGAAACAGTAGGAGCTGTGTTTGCAGAAGACCCAGCCTGATGAGCGGGAGGCCACTGAAGAACCTGCATGAATAAACATGAACATCTTCACACAGACAAACTGCAGCCACAAAGGTCACCGAGAAAGGTTCAGCTGCAACAAAAACCCCAACCGTTTAAAAATAACTCTGTTATAGGTCAGAAGACACGAGGACTCGTGGCGCCACCTCATTTGCAATCTAAGCTACATTCGTATTTCTGTATAAATATTGCAGGCAGATTTATCTAAAACCACGTCCACCGTTAGAGACCGGAAGCAGGGTCTGTCCTACATAAGAAGACAGCAGACAGTCAGAATGAACCCGCAGAAAAACCCGCACCGTCAGCTTATAACAGGCAGAGCTTCAGGGGTCGAGTGGGCTCTTCAAGTCACCAGTCTGAAGACCTGTTGAGCAGAGTCCACGTCTGCAGCACCAAGTTCCTCCGGAGCACGTCTCCCGAAGTCTCAGTTATCATCACCGGATTACGTAACGACCTGAGGTGTTGTAAATGTCAGAGTGCTGCTCTGAGACGACCTGCATGGAGCAACGTGTCATTCCAAGTGTGACCTGTTACGTAACACAGCACAAGCCTTTCAACTCACATTCCCATCATGCAGCAGGACTTTTTAAAAAGTACACATTTAAAAGTTTCTGTAGACTGTCAGGTCTTTATTCACCGATCTGACCGTGATTGAGAAAACTAACCGGGCTGTAAATATGGATGTCCAATCTAAAGATGAAGACCAACATTTTTTTAATCAGACTGTAAATATTGTATGTTTATTTTAGCTGGAAAATTGGACAGTTGAACATGAGGTCAACGGAAAACGACTCACATGTGTGGCATGCCTCTAGTGGCCAGTAAAAGGACTGCATGGATTTCTAGTTTCACAATAGTGACAGTTAAGGTAGTTTTATGTAGGCCCCTGGACACGAACGTTATTGCTGCCCCCATTTGGTCAGGAGTGGGGTCCTGGTGTGGTCCCAGTGTGGCGCGATTTGGACTCGGTGCAGTACCGGTGTGGTCCTGGTATGGTCCCGGTGCAGCCCTGGTTTTGTCCCGGTGCGGCCCTGGTTTGGTCCCGGTGCAGCCCTGGTTTGGTCCCGGTGCAGCCCTGGTTTGGTCCCGGTGCGGCCCTGGTTTGGTCCCGGTGCAGCCCTGGTTTTGTCCCGGTGCGGCCCTGGTTTGGTCCCGGTGCGGTCCTGGTTTGGTCCCTGTGCGGCCCTGGTTTGGTCCCGTTGCGGCCCTGGTTTGGTCCCGGTGCAGCCCTGGTTTAGTTCCGGTGCAGCCCTGGTTTGGTCCCGGTGCGGTCCTGGTTTGGTCCCGGTGCGGTCCTGGTTTGGTCCCGGTGCAGTCCTGGTTTAGTCCCGGTGCGGTCCTGGTTTTGTCCCGGTGCGGTCCTTATTTAGTCCCGGTGCGGTCCTGGTTTGGTCCCGGTGCGGTCCTGGTTTTTTCCCGGTGCGGCCCTGGTTTGGTCCCGGTGCGGTCCTGGTTTAGTCCCGGTGCAGCCCTGGTTTGGTCCCGGTGCGGTCCTGGTTTAGTCCCGGTGCGGTCCTGGTTTAGTCCCGGTGCAGCCCTGGTTTGGTCCCGGTGCAGCCCTGGTTTGGTCCCGGTGCGGTCCTGGGGTGTCTCTGTTAAAGCATTAACGCTGTGTGCTGCGTTGGCCCATAATTCCATCCTGGCTGGTTTATAACGGCACGCGGCCCTCACTCTCATATACATCCTGTTCGTCGAGTAAATGGCTGCTTCCTGTCTTGTTCCTATAAATAATGTGGAGGGTAAAGTGCTCTGCAGCAGCACAAACGCTCTGCAGCCAAAGTATACAGACGGCAGTAAAGCAGCTCTTATATAAACGCTGATGCGTTTCACGTGGATGCTATTCTCCTCCTGAGCCGCAAACATGTCGCTCGGCGTCGATCTCCAAGGATAAAAGGACTCATCTATCACTCACTTGACAAATCAAAACACAAACTTTATAGATGATTCAGCAGAAATATCAGACGTGCACCTACAACAGCTGCTCTTGGTGAAGAGTTGGTTTCCACGTTTGAAAAGAAGATGTTACACAACCACAGGAAGTACAGAAGCTGCCAGCAGCATTCAAGAGAAACTCAGTCCTGCTGTGAGGTTTCACGGCTAATGAAAGTCATTCTCCTTTAACCAGAACTGCCCAAGTCAACTCATCACAACGCCTTTAAAAATGTAATCAGCACATTTAATGTGACTGAGTTTATAATTAGGTCCCAGATGTCACATGTCGCACATGTAGTCAGGTACCGGGAGGAGGAGCATCTGGGCACATGGCAGCACATTAATGCCAGGTGTGAACAGGCCGTCTGCTTTTGATCCCATCACTGAGGGCTTTGAGCGCAGGTGTAAACGGGGCTTTAGACTCAGGGCGGTGGAGCAGCAGCATCCTCGACAGTTGGGTGCGAGTTGGCGAAGCAGATGGCGCCGTTTTCTCCTTTAAATGGATCCATTTGGTGCTTGTAGTAGGAATGAACCGGAACAGGAATGTGAAAGAAGCTGTCAGCAGGAACTACATCACAAGCATCATCAGTATGAATGCTGGCAGCTGAGATTCAACAGTCAACTGTTGAGTGGTTATAAATAACGTCTACATTCTTAAAGGCATCTTCTGTTATGTCGTGTTTCTGGGGTGATTTTCAGTCGGTTTGATTCAAACTGTGGTGTGAGGAACCTCCAACTGGAGGTGCACTGTGGTGGAGATGCAGACGCCAGTTCTGTGTGGTTCTATTTCTCAGCTTACATGTCTGGGGCTTTCACATTTCGGGTTTTTAGGAGTTTTAAGAGGAACTGCTGGTGGTGCCATCTGGACCAGGACTCCAGGAAGAAGACATCTTCGGTCTCAACGGGAGCGTCACGGCTGAGAAGTGTGACGATGCAATAACAGAGCAAAACAGCTCAGTCGGACATGACTTCTGGGCGGAGAGTGATGAACTGAGACAAAAGAGACACGTGACTGTTGCGTAAGAAACTCCGACGTCCGGGATCGTCTCCTGGTCGACGGCTGCGTCCTCTCTGCTTCATCAACACGCCAATCAAAGATTTCCTCTGTGAGGCCAACGATTGTCGGTTTCATTTAAAAAGTTTGCTATGAGGGCACCTGCAGGAAGCGGCGGGTTTTCTGGAGTCTGGACACCAACAGGCTGCCGGTTTTCCAGCTGCAGTCTCCTCGCACATGTCGCTCCTGGAAAGGCTGCAGTGGGTTTATGATTCCACTCCCGCTTTGTTTGCGCAGTGATAAAACACAGGAGCAGAGCAATAAAAGCAGCACAGTGAAAAAGAGAGATAACAAACTGAACAAAGAGAAACAAATGAGCAGATTGGAGCGCCGACAAGGAAGGAGCCGGCGGGAGGAGGGTGGTGGTGGGGGTGGTGGGGCGGGAACAACCGGAGAATAAATGAGTCCAGCTGAACGTCGATCATGATCCAAAAGAAAGAAGTTACGGACACAAAGAAGGAATCATTTTTTATCTCAAGATGAAATGCCCGACTTTACTCCAACAAGGAAACACACAGTTATAAAAGTGGGTGTGGCCTCCACGATGTCAGCTGTTAGTTCTCTGGGAAACAAACGTCTCCCACAAATTACTGGCGAACTTCACCTGCATTTCATCTTATGCCCAATCATAGAAAATAAAATAAATTCAAATAAAATAAAATCCCAGTTAACAGTGTTCGAGTCCCTAAAATGAGAGCCCAAGTTGGACGCCAGTCTGAGTCCTGGACTCCAGTACCACAAGTCTGCTCGTGATTCCAGCACCATCACAGCTCCTGCCGACTCCGGCCTGGAGATTCGGATCCGTTGATCATGGATGGACTCTCGGGTTTTCACCTTTTTTTTTGAAGCTCAACCCTCCACCTGTCACATGCCTCATTCAGGGTCAAGACTGAACCTACGATTTGTACCTGAAGGTTGGAGCTACAGACACTTTTGTCTGTTAAAGTGTGTTTGTTGTGAAGGACAAACATCTCTGTGCTTCACGGAACTCAAGTGAAGCGGAAGAATGTGCAAAAGACTTTTCCATCAGTGACATATGAAACGCTTGACTCTTGTCCTGCTGGAAAAACTTCCCTGAAACCTCATTAATGCAGAGTCGAGAGTCCTCGTCATTAAGCCGTTTCTCTGCCGAAGTGAGGCATGACATGATAAAACCACGTCGGTGGATGGAGTTTCTCTCGCCCGGTCTGTGTGACGGCTGCGAACTCGGCTGCTTGGTCTTTATGTCTGGGAGACTTCAGAGGTCAAACTGGACGACCAGTCCAAGACGCACAAACAACAAAAATACAATCACGCTGGGGTGAAAGAGAAGAGAACCCACTGGAGGGCTGAACCTCCTCTGCAGTTCATCATGTCCTGTTTTACTGCTGCTTAAGAAGAAGAAGAAGAAAATAAGGAGCAGAAGGAAGAAAGAGAGAGAACACAGAGAGGTGAAGAGGAGGAAGTTGAAGCTTGGCTTGTGTTTTGCTGCCTGAAAATCCATTTAGTGGGAAGTCTCTTCCTGCTGGTATTTAATGGACCGAGAGGAGAAGACGTAAGGAGAGGAGGGGAGGAGGTTTTGGTTTTAACAAGCCCTTTATTGATCAGCACAAAGAACCAATACAATCAAGTCATCAACCCATCAAAAGAAAAACCTCAAAACTGAAACAAAAGATCATCTTTCTCTCCCCAACACAGCATAAGACCCCCAACAGACCATCTATCCACAAAGGCTTCCGGCTCGCCCACCAGTTTATAATAAGAAAACACCACACCGAGACAGTCAAACCACCTCCACAAAAGGTGAAAAAGACCATCAAGACGTGGCCACTGGACAATGTCTCAATCCCTGAACAGAATAAACAGCCCTCTCCCACACTAGGATCCAGGTGTGCTCTGTACCTGTTCGTAGCTATACTCCCATGTACAATCCTGCACTGGAGGTCCGCTGTCCTCTTTTCGATGGGCTGCTTGTACAGGGACCGCCAACTGCCCTTCGGGGAAACGCCTGGGCCAAAGAACTCAGTCCACCCCGACTCTCGTAGGTCCATTAGAGAACGTAGGTTCAGTACCTTCAGACCTGGTATGGGACTGTCTTCTGCATAGACTGGAACTTATCCAGATGAAAGCCCTCGAAAGACAACAGGCGACCCTCCTCGTCCCCCCAGTCCCCTACTGCTGAGGCAACAGACTGTCTTCATCCCACTGGTCAGGCAGAGTCCTACGACTTGCAAAAGTCCTCAAAGGCTGTGACAGCGTAGTGCAGACTTCCATCACTCTCTCAATCAGTCTGACAGATGTTCAGACGTTGCCTCAGCATCTCCATGGACGTTCCTGATATCTGCAGCAGATGGTCAAGCTTGGTGCATCTGGCCTCCCTGAGCCGAACCCGCAGACTGGACGACTCCAGCATCGAGGAGGGAAGGAAGTTGTTGTAGAACAACGGCTCCTCCAACAACCACATGCCCGGAGTCTCATCAGGTACATGAGAGACCACGAAAACCTCCCACGCTTGCAGAACAGACACATAAAAAGGCGAAAGTCAAATAAGTTCCACTTCTCCAGGTCGCATGAGGAAACACTGCTTGTTGAAGCCCAGTCTGCCAACTCTCCTCAGCAACAGTCTTGCTGTGTCAATCCATCCCGGACCAAAACCGTAAAGCAGCCGCTGGTCAGTCTGAAACCTGAAGTACGCAATCTTGGACTGAATGTCAACAAGACCTTGTACTCCTTCAGCAACAGGCAGATAGAGTCCAGCCGCCCGAATCCAATGTCGACAAGACAAGACTGCAATTTCACTAATTAAAGCTCTCTTATCCCTGTCCCTCCCACCGTTCACATTCAAGGTACCAACCTTAAAGCCCTGCATGAGAAGGTCAGAGAAAAGAAAAACACCTCCATCGCCTCTATCACCATCCACAGAAACATCAGCACGAGACTGTGCAGGAAAGTCAACTGAACTCTGACTGCAGGAAAGACCAACTGCATCAGTATCACTACACTGAACACCACCGGACTCATCCACAATACCAGAAATATGAGGATCCAACTGTCAGAAATCAGCATTTGGCAGCGACACACCGCTGGACACCGTGGCAGTCAGTGCCGCTGCAGCCATCACAGCAGGACCGGCAGCGGAGTCACCAGCAGAGCCAGGAGCATCGCCGGTCCCGGCACCAGCTGAAACAAGAACAACAGCAGAGGCACCGGCAGAGGCACCAGCAGGGGAACCGACAGAGGAACCGGCAGAGGCACCAGCAGAGGCACCGGCAGAGACACCGGAAAAGACACCGACAGAGGAACCGGCGGGGGAATAGGGAGAGGCACCGGCCGAGGAACCGGGAGAGGCACCGGGAGAGGCACCAGCAGAGGAACCGGCAGAGACACCGACAGAGGAACCGGGAGAGGAACCGGGAGAGGCACCGGCCGAAAGACCGGGAGAGGGACCGACAACAGAGCAAGTCCCGTTGCCACCGCTGGGACCCGCGCCGACGTCAACGTCCGCCCCACCAGCCCGCTGCTTATGAGGACAAACAAAGCGTTTGTGTCCCACGTCCCCACACTCAAAACTCTTCATCTGCCCCGAACTTGCAACATATTTTCGGCTTTTTGCAAACTTTGCTGCTTCGGCAGATAATGTTTTTCACACCTTTATTGGAAAACATATCAGATTTACTCAGTCAGTTTTCACACTGTCAGCGCTTCTTCCCAAAACGTTTCTATTTCGTTCTGCTCGGTTTCTGGACAAAATCCTGACTGAGGCCCTGAGTTGATCACGATCTGTAATTTTCTGCTTGCTCACTCTCTTTCTGAGGACCGGACACAGATTGTCGATGGGATTAGGATCTGGGATGTTTTCTGACCGTGGATTCAGATTATCACAGCCGTGATCTCTAAACCACTTTATCCCTCTTGTCTGGGTACAACGGTGATCCATCACGCGGGAAAACGCACCTTTAATCATCAGACAGCTCCTGGATTGTCAGGAAACATTACTCTTGAAGGACGTTTGACACGATTCTGTCTCTGTCAGTGTTTTTGGATTGCTGATATTATGTTGGTTGGTCGTGTTGAACCAGGGTAAAATACAGCTCAAAGTGGCGTTTGTGAATCGTTTTAATGCCAGTAAAGCTCTTTGCAATTAATAGCACAAAATGTCCACGGTGAATCCCCACAGCAGCCTGAAGCACCAAAACAAACGTTGAACACAAAATTTGTGTCACACCCAACACTATTATCTAAAAGATTTGTAAATGAACCATGTTACTGTTATTTATTAGTGAATCATTATGACGTTGACTCTGCAGCTTACATACAGGTAACTGCCATGTTACCTCCAAGGGGCAACATCTAGTTTCCAAAGCTGTCTCAAGTCCTGCAGTAGGGAAAATGGTAGTTCCTCTATCGACCAGTAGGGTCTGGATCCAGACCCGCAGTTTGGTTCTTCTATCGACCACTAAGGTCTGGATCCGGACCCGCAGTTTGGTTCTTCTATCGACCACTAAGGTCTGGATCCGGACCCGCAGTTTGGTTCTTCTATCGACTACTAAGGTCTGGATCCGGACCCGCAGTTTGGTTCCTCTATCGACCAGTAGGGTCTGGATCCGGGCCCGCAGTTTGGCTCCTATATCGACCACTAGGGTCTGGATCCGGACCCGCAGTTTGGTTCCTCTATCGACCACTAGGGTCTGGATCAAGCAGTGAGTTCACAATCAGGAACATTTTGGGTCTTCATAGTTAGAGTTCACATCCATGTACCTGTGTGGGTCAGATGAATTCTTTTGGACCTCATTATATGAGCAGGCTCTCGGTAAGCCTGAAAGGATCCAGAGACAAAGCTCAGCCACAGAGATAACAGCAGCTGCCTTTCACCTGCAGCTGAAGACTGCTTGTCAGGGCCAAGCAGGCGGCTGCAGATCTTGGACCTTTCTAGACTGACTAAGTGGACCCAAGCCCCGTTGAGATAGTGCTCCGACTGAGCTCCGAGGACCTCTATGGCCTTAGTAAGTTACCCAGGTGTCTACAAGCTGAGGGTCCTGGCGGAGCTCGGTCAGAGCACCAGCAGTACTCATTTCAACTTTGGTTTTGGTAGGAACATCAGCAATAAGGATGGATAGACACATTTGATTTGTATGTAAGATGTAAGACAACACTGTAGTGAAGACGGTAAGTGCATAAAATGTAGTTTGTTCGTAGCTCTGGAGGCGAGGCTCAGTGAGTTTGAGGTCCGGTTCACCAACTAGACCATAGTCTGGTAGACTTGGTAGCTTGTCAGGCTGAAGTAGCGGCGGACCGACCCGGAGCAGCTGCTGGTAGCCGCCCCCCTGCAGCCCCCGAGCAGCCGGGCAGTCAGGGCGGCTGGGTGACGGTCGGACGGTTTTTCCCCACTCAGCGACACACCCGCTGAGAAACAGACCTCGGTGATCGGCGACTCTATTTGGAGACACGTGGGGGGGGTTCCCTTCAGTTACAAGGCACGTTTGTGGTGCCTCTTTGCCCATTTTTGGATTAACTGTGGTTGGGTTGGTGTTCAGATGGTTTCTGAAACCTTGAAGTAAATCATGCAAAGTCCAAGAATAATGCCCTGGGCCATTTAATATTAACAGGTTAATCTGTATTTCTGCAACCTGTCTAAAATTAAAAAAGAAATAAACACTGCATGTCAAACTACAGTGAAAGACTCACTCAGACTTAAGCAGCCACATCAGGCGGGGATTCCCTGGGGTGCTCAGATTCTGCTAGGCTGTGAATGTTCATGAGAAGACAGCTTCCAGTGAAGTTCAGCCAGCGGGAAATGACGATAAATTTCGTCTAATGCCATCACATCAATCGACAAAATGAATGTCTTCAACCGCGCAGCCAAGTGAGGACGGATCAGCTTCTGCGTTTGGGTTCATAATGTCTGGAAGAAATGCGGATCAGGTTTTGAGGTTCAACGAACACTTTCCAGATTTAGCTGGACCGCATCTGATCTGATCCTGGCTGGAACATGTCCTGTTTCTGGTGGCTTGGTTTAGATCTCCACACCTGCAGAAGGAGCTGTTTGTGTGCATGAGGCAGCCCCGCCCCTCACAGAAAGCCTGCTGCAATTCAACCAATCAGAAAACACTTCCGCAGCTACGTCTCATTCACAATGACATTTTATTCTCATATTTTCTTTTAGTTTAAAAGTAATTAAAGACTGTTTAGAGGGACAAAACATGTAAAGCCAATGAAAGCTAAATAACCTAGATCAGACCAAAAAATCTGACATCCACTTTAAATCGAGTATCTGAGACGAAATCAGTAACGACTCCGTGATTTACCTCTGTGAACCTGAAGATTTACACGACATCATAAACACTTTCTGGCCTGTTAAAGTCCCATTGTTTCAAACTTTTAGCTCAGACAAAGTAAACCACAGCCATGACGAGGACCTGGACGTTTCAACCAGCAGCCAAACACAAACTGACGCGCCGCAGTTTCACAGCTCGGAGCTTTTTACCGCCGCCGCTGGTTTACGACGGCTAAACCGTTCAAGTCAGTGAACGCAACTCCCACTTTTCCATTCACACCTCCTGATCTCACACTCTCCATTCACAGACAAGTACAGCTGTATGGAGAGAGGACTAATGTGTGTGTGCGTGCGTGTGTGTGTGTGTGTGTGTGTGTGTGTGTGCGTGCGTGCGTGCGTGCGTGCGTGCGTGTGTGTGTGTGTGCGCGTGCGTGCGTGCGTGTGTGTGCGTGCGTGCGTGCGTGCGTGTGTGTGTGTGTGTGTGTGCGTGTGTGTGTGTGCGTGCGTGCGTGTGTGTGTGTGTGTGTGTGTGTGTGTGTGCGTGCGTGCGTGCGTGCGTGCGTGTGTGTGTGCGCGTGCGGGCGTGTGTGTGCGTGCGTGTGTGTGTGTGTGTGTGCGTGTGTGTGTGTGCGTGCGTGTGTGTGTGTGTGTGTGCGTGTGTGTGTGTGTGTGTGTGCGTGCGTGTGTGTGTGTGTGTGTGCGTGTGTGTGTGTGTGTGCGTGTGTGTGTGTGTGTGCGTGCGTGTGTGTCACAGCAGTATGGTCGGAACTTGGGGCAGATTTTGGACTCACGCTCTGTTTCTGATGTTTCCAAAGGCTCTTTGAACGGAGGATTATAGATCAGTGCTAGAGAGCTGCAGGGTGAACAGCATCCACACACACACACACACACACACACACACACACACACACACACACCGGCAGCAGAGACGAGTGTGGGCGGCAGCAGGGTGAAGACACACCACCGTACTCGAGAAGCAACGAGTGGGAGGCAAACACACACTTCATCTCTTTTCACGCTGGAAACAGACAGTAAGACTCTCCTCCGTGACCGGTAACGATGGCAGATCCGCGTCCTGACACAAAACAGAATGTTTACGGCACGGAGCACACGCTGCGGTTACCATGGTGACAATATCAGCAGCAGTGCAGTCATCAACAGCAAAACAAAATCTGCTCGCAGTCATAGGTCGCTGCAGGCAGCGAGCACACGCCATCGGTTTAATGGTAACTTACCCCAGCGTTGTCATGGTGACGATGGTGTACCAGAAGGAGGCCGGGATGGATGTAAAGGTGGAGCCCTTGGTGCCCTTCTCAGCGTAGAACATGACGGTGGCAAAGATGATGATGGCCATGGTGAGGGAGAAGAGCAGGAAGCCCAGTTCGGACGCACAGCTCTTCAGCGTGTAGCCCAAAATCCTCAAACCCTGCGAGTGGCGTGAGAACTTGAAGATCCGGAAGACGCGGAAGACACGGAGGGTGACGAAAGCGCCGCTCACGTCCTCGTTCTCGGGCATCACCAGGCCGATATAGTATGGCATTATGGCGACCACGTCGATCACCGACATCACCGAGCGCATGAACTTGCAGCGGCTGGGTGCAGCGAACAGGCGCATCAGGTACTCAAAGGTGAAGATGAGCACACAGGCCGTGTCCATGCAGAAGAAGGCCAGCTGGTACTTCTCCCCGCAGGGGAGGTCTTTCACGCTGCCCTTCAGGGGTCGGCAGGGCACCGTCTCTACCACGTTGGCGATTACAGAGACGGCGATGAAGAAGCCAGTGACGTAGTAGAAGACCAGCGCCATGGTGGAGGTGTGGGGGTTCTCGAAGGCTCGCCACAGACGCTCCCTGGGGGTGCTGTGTGGAGGGAGGGGGGCATCTGTTCCGTCATTGGCCTCACAGTCTTCTGCCAGACGCTCCTGGTTCTCCTTCTTCCTGTCTCGGTATTCCTTCACAACGAGAAGACGAGAGGAAAGAGAAAGTTACTAGCATTACTTTACAGGTAACCGCTAGATTTTTAGCTTTTTTTTGTGGAATCAAAGAAAACAGTTAAATGACTCTAGATTTGTGTTTCCAGAGCATGAACATTGACTTTGAGCTCTGGGCTCTACACCATTCCAGGACCTTGATTTTGGTCTCCTTCAAAACGTTTTGGATGAATGCAGCTGGGTATTGTGGGTCATTGTCTTGCTGGAAGCGCCAGCAGACCTGGACCTAGACTGGCAGCAGAATTATTATCAGTCCTCAGAGTATCAACAAAGTCCTCTTTTCAAGATCCCATAAAACCCAGACAAGGTTCCCTGCGTCGGAAGCAGAACGGCCCCACAGCATCATGCTCCCACCACCATGTTCCACCATCTGTGTTTTGGGTTGAAGGCTTCTCCCTTCACTTTGCTCTGTTGAAACTTCAGTCTGGGACCAACCAAGTTTTCTTGGACGTTCTTAGACCTCCAAGGCTACTGCAATGAAGAATCCTTACAACAGTCTTTATTAAACATTAAGTCCAGTAGACTCCAGTTTGCAGACTTCCAGGGATTCTTGTTGACATCTCACTATTTTACTACCCAATGTTTGTAAATTTTGCTTTTTTGACCACATTTGGTTTCTTTTTAACAGAACTCGCCTTATTTCCAAATATGCAACTTCCAGCTGTTGCAGGTACAATGAAACATCTGGGAATGGCTGTGGGGTCTTTTAATTAGGGTTTGAATGCTGATTGGTCACTTGAGGACCACCTTGATTTTCACTGCATTTTCACACTTGTTTTACATTCAGTCATACAAATTGGAAGTTTAATGTTGAGGAATATTTTACCGTTAAAACTTTTCTAATAAGTGCATAATTGGTAAATATTTAGGGGAAAAGTTCTATACTCATTGGGGGAAGAGCGTTAAAACCACCAGTGAGCTTAGCTCTTTCTAACTGCAATGTATTTATGCACAGCGAAGGTTTATAAATGACCCCAGTTAGAAACCATCTCCAGAACCCAACGTTTTTTAGTTTGGCTTTAGCTTTCAAGACCCAACTTGAGAGTACTTTAGGGATAGAATTTAAAAGATCCTTCAACTTTACTCATCTATTAACTTCTGCGAAGTAAAGAGGCCCAGGCATCCCTCTCCCTGGCTGACTCCTGCAGCCAGTCTGGGGGATTACCGAGGTCGAGGCGCGGGGCAGACCTCCTGGTTGGACATGCCCTAAACACCTCCCCCAGGTCTCCCTGAAAAGGCTGTGACAGAGTGGTCAAAATACCATGGAGATAAAATAAAGCAGGTGCTGTTATCTCTACAGCTATTGTGTTGTGCTTTGCACATGAATTCATATTTAAAAAAACGAGTAGGGGAAGGAAGGAGAGAATGACTAGAAAGATGGCAGGTTGTAGAGAGGATGAATCTGATGGTCAGGTCTCCCAGAACAGAGGAAGGAAACTCCTTCATGAGTCACTGCACAGGTCAACTGTAAAAACAAGGACAAAACACATAAAAGCCTGTGTAGACAAGGCTAACATTTACTGTATTTATGATCTACTGTACAGAGAGTGGGCAGGCAACAAATGACTTGTTTATGACTTGCCACAGAAACCTCTTTCACGGCGTATGAAGCCTGCCAAGATCAGTAGGAATAACGGGTGAGTCAGTTTGTACTGCTGGTGTTCCGAGGGCTCATGA
Source organism: Xenentodon cancila (assembly GCA_014839995.1). Classification (NCBI taxonomy): domain Eukaryota; kingdom Metazoa; phylum Chordata; class Actinopteri; order Beloniformes; family Belonidae; genus Xenentodon; species Xenentodon cancila. Next base: position 1,469,353 of record CM026204.1, on the reverse strand, counting down.
CGGCTGTTTTAATGAGTTTGAGTTGGATAATGGGCTCCAGAGCGGCGCTGGTTAGCAATCTCCTTTCAGATCCATCAGTGTTTTTACACTTTAGTCGTTTGGCTGATGATGCTCCTCTCCAGAGAGACTTAATGCGTGCAGCAGAAAAATATCCAACATTAAAGTCAAGCATTAGGAGGAAATAAAAAGTCAAAGGTACACAAACGTACACTGCAATTGATGCAGGCGTCATTAATCCATCTGAGGCAAAATACAAGGAAAGAAAGCCGGAAGCTGCTGTGCTCCTTTTTGAGACTGTCAGAGATCTTCAGACATTGGGGATCATGTAAGAACATTTTTATACTTATTTCAGTTTTTTACTCATATTTCCAGGTACAAGCGATCCGAAGAAGACTGACACCCAGTTAGCAGACACATTTGGGCCTAATCTGAGCTACTTTTGTTCAGTCATGTGACCAGTACATATTCTGTTCATGGACTGGGACTGACCCGGGTTCTGACACGCAGATGTGGCCCAACTAAGTGGCTCTGTCCTGGGTTACAGCAAATGTTTGAAATCACTTCAGACATATGCTTACAAGCACAAACAACTATCCTCCAAAAGCACCCAGAATAACAGTGCGCATGTGACCTGCAGACATCACTACAAATGCAGAAGCTACAGCTTTACCTCCATGCAGCAGTCCCCGATGATCTCCGGCACGATGCCGTAGAAGGCCAGCTCCTCGTCGAACGCCTGGATGCACTCATGTCGGGGGTAGTGGAGCTTTCCTGTGCGATAAAAGTTCAGAATGTGCCGGAACATCTCGGGGTCTCTGTCGAAGAAATACTCCTGTGTGTCATCGTTGAAGAAGAACTCCTTCTCAGAGGATCCCAGCAGCGTGTCAGGGTAACGATCTAGAGTGTTCTTCCACGTCTGCAGAAATTGAACAACATTTGAGAGATCCTACATTTATGAACACAATTAGAAGTTGTTGGAAAAAATACGTAAATCCTCAGAATTAAATGATCCCCTGCATGAATTTACCATAAAATGTGATCTGATCTTCATCTAAATCCCAATAACAGACAAATACAGCGTCTTTAAGCTGATGACACACACTTTTATCACCTCTTTACCTTACTGCTTTAAAAAGTAAGTTTCTTCTTGGAGATAGCAGGTGGCGGAAGCTCCTTTGGCAGCAATGGCTTCAACACGATGCAGCAAAGCAAGCGTGTATCATGATGCTTCCTCCACCATGCTTTGCTGCCGGGACGATGTTTCGATGGTGGTAAGCTCTGCTCTTTTCGCTCCATATTTAGTGCTGAGTATTCCTGCTGAACAATTCAGCTTCAGTTTTATCAGCCAACAAAACATTTTTCCAGCAGCACTGTGGAACGTCAGGCAAACAGCAATGTTTTATTTATTTGTTTTTGGACAGCAGCTCCCTCCGTGGTCCTCTGTATGGTAGACCCATGAACAGAAATGTTTCTAGTGATGTCTTCAAGCACCTGGCTTCGTCTTTACCTTTTTTTATTACATGACATTTAGCAGAGGCTTCTATCCAAAGCAACTTACAGCAGATGGATACAGTCAAGCCACAGTAGCAGATCACACGTAGGAGAACAGTCTGGTCTAAGATCTCCTTGTGTGAGGAGAGGACAAGGCTCGTGAAGGGGTGTAAACCTGGAGCTCATATAGGCAGGTGTGGACCCTGACACCACCTTGTAGACCAGTGACAGAGACTTGTGTTGGAGTTTGTCCATTTTGTGACTTGAATGACTATCATATCACAAAGTAACGCAGAAAACCAGTTCAATCCAGGGGTTCACATACTTTTCCTTGCTCCTGTATGGTACCAGACTACACCAGGCAGCTACATGGTTTTTGGGTTTGTTGAAAGTCCCTCATCAGCTGTTTTCTTGTCGTTTAGCACCACAGTGTTGAACTGCATGAAGGAAGACTGTAAATATAAAATAACACACATTCACATGTGGGAACACAAGTGCACTTTGAAGGGCCACTGAGATGTTGGAGCAGTGGACTGTCAATAAGTGATGGAGATGTGGGGCCTGGGTGGTGCAGCCATGACCGGATATTTTATTTTTTACTGAGACGTCAAGCTGCTGCATTTCTTCGTTACGAATTAATACGAGGTTACAGACTTAATGGGAACGTTGCTTGTTCTGCCACCACAGCAGAATGCCTGAAAGCCACCAAAATCTATTTTTGTTTAGGAGCCATTTTGTGGTTGTTTCTGCACAAATGCACATTATTGTACTGATTAGATGAAGATTGACGAAGAGCCGCGGTGCATCACATTAGAGCAACAGGGGTCTCTTGACGCTGTTCTGGAGGTGATGGCCATCCTAAATCTCCTGCCAGACAAAACCCAGGGAAGGCACCGCTGGTACAGGTAATTGATTTCACAACAATACTGAACAACGTCTTCCTCATTTAAAGAGATTTATTAACATAAATTCGAACAGCCAACTGTGAGAACCATCCATAGAAGGAAGTGAACATAAGAGGCTAAACTTTGAACTTGTAGAAAATGTTAAAATGTCAGTCATCAAAGCACTCGTGAATCTGGAAATGTTCTTCAGCAGTTCTCAGATCCAGTGAATCAATCTTGACATTGTATGCTGGGGCTCATGGGTACTACCATATTTAAAGCCACCATATTGTGCTTTCCTGACTTTTAAAGGTTCAAAATTGACTTAAACTGTAATATACAGAGTTTTTAGGCTCTAGCTGTCATTTTAGGAGGCGCATGATCAATTAAGCAGTAAGAAAATGTGTTGATAGAGCAGTTATTCAAGAACTATTCCACTATTCTTTTTTTAAGAAACTGTCTCTTCGCTTAAGCTTAAACTACATCTGCTGATTGGTGCTCTGAACTCCCAGCACAGATCAACCCAACATATGCATCTATCCCACTTGGGCTTGGCCCTGCCCCCCTTCAGTGAAGTTCAGATCAGAAACATCCACCAGTGAATCTCAGTCGTGTTACTGTCAGTCATCCAGCACATGACGGGGGATGACGTGTCTGATTGGTTTTGGAAGGTAATCACTAAGAGCAGAGTGAGCGTGGAGCAGTAAGAGATCAACATCAGCTCTCACAACACCTAAAACCTGAACCCCAATTAGTCCAAAGACCTGTAGGGGCATGGTGGAGCACCACTGTTGGATCACTACAGCTGAGTCACTACAGCTGAATCACTACAGCTGGATCACCACTACGGGATCACCACCGCTGGATCACCACCGCTGGAGCACCACCGCTGGATCACTACAGCTGGAGCACCACCGCTGGATCAGCACCGCTGGACCACCACCGCTGGAGCACCACCGCTGGATCACCACCGCTGGAGCACCACCGCTGGAGCACCACCGCTAGATCACCACTGCTGGATCACCACCGCTGGACCACCACCGCTGGATCACCACTGCTGGATCACTACAGCTGGATCACCACTGCTGGATCACCACCGCTGGATCACTACAGCTGGATCACCACCGCTGGAGCACCATCGCTGGAGCACCATCGCTGGAGCACCACTGCTGGATCACTACAGCTGGAGCACCCCTGCTGGATCACCACCACTGGAGCACCACCGCTGGAGCACCACCGCTGGAGCACCATCGCTGGAGCACCATCGCTGGAGCACCACCGCTGGATCACCATCGCTGGAGCACCACCGCTGGAGCACCATCGCTGGAGCACCATCGCTGGAGCACCATCGCTGGATCACCACCACTGGATCACCACCGCTGGAGCACCATCGCTGGAGCACCACCGCTGGATCACCACCACTGGATCACCACCGCTGGAGCACCCCCGCTGGATCACCACCACTGGAGCACCACCGCTGGATCGTGGTGAAGTTGATTCACTCATGAATCTGAGCATGTAAATCTGACAATCTGCCTCTAAGGTAAGTTTACGGACATGATCTCTGGACGTGAACGCTGAGCATCTGCTGCTTAACATAAATATAATGACATGTGACACTAAGTTGACTCTAAAAAGCAAACAAGCCCTCTGCTTACCCATGTGATCAAACAAAAAAGTGATTTACATGTAATATAGTAAAAGAAACATTGATGTGATCAGTGAATTGACATAAATAATGAATCTATCAAAAATGATACAAATAACACTGAAAAATTGTCAAAATAATCGGGAGAGGAGATGGACGTTGGGGTTTTTTTACAAAACTGATCATCCTTTCAAATTAAAAATGTAAACATTAAAACAGGATGATCTATGATGTCATATGTCAAATAAGTTCCAGCACCACTCCAACCTCCTGGTCCAGAACTGGCCGTCTCATATGCTCCAGCAGAACCTGCGGCAGTGGGCTCATATGTGCCCCTGAACCCAGAAAAGTGAGCGTACGTGCTGTTGTCACTGCTGCCTGGGTCAGGACTTGTAACCCAACAGTCAGTCTGAACACCACCTCCGAACACGCCACAGTCGGAGGACAAGCTTGCGGCTTTTCTCCTCACAGAAGTTAATAAAATCTGGAGAGTTCAGTCTGTATTCAGGCTCGGTGGAGTCACACATTCTGTCCTCCTGGACTTTGCCTCTGGTTAAACACAAGATTTTTTTCAGGCTTGAGTTCATGTTAAACTATCACCTGAGTCGTGGTGGAGTCTCAGGAAATTAGGAAAACACAAGCTGTAGTATCATTATGCACAAAATACTCATTTTTCACGGTACTAAAAATACTTCTTTCTGGAGCGTATTCTGAAGTCAGCTCGCTATGATGTCACCGAGGGCAGAGTTTCCTTGTGTGGTTACATCCTCCGGGGTTGGGGGCATCAGCTTCAGTGGTCACTGTAAACGTGGAAGCGCACGACTGAGTGTCTCCCGTCCCTGTGGACCTACTAGTACTTCATAATAAGACTTTTTTTGTCCTGTATTGCAGATGTCCCAGACTAAATACGTTTTTGTTTGTGAGGGAAAGTTGGCCGAGCGTGGCTCAGTGGACGCAGGTCTTTTCAGAAACAGCCGGGGAGCGATTGTATTTGCTTTTTTTCAACTGTTGCAACAGAGGACTGTTTGGTCCACTACGTCACTGGATTTAGAACAAAGACCAAAGCTGAACCGCTCGAAGCGCTCGAGTCTGAACCATGGATGATAAACAACTTGTGCGTGTTGTGTTGGCAGCCAGAGTGATCAGAGTTGCCAGGTCTCACACTTTCATGCTCAGTCTTCTTCACAGTTTAAATCTTCTTCTGGCTCCAAGATTTGTGGACGGATATGAGGTGTTGAAGCCATTTACAGGGAATCTTGAAACATGACCCATGAAAGTGTGTAATGTTGAAAGTGTTCTGACCCGTTAGCTCCACCCACTAAGACTCCTCCAGGAATTAAACCAATCAGAAATCACTTTAGTGATTTCTGATTGGTTTAATCCCAAAAATCACAAAGGAGGGTTCCTCTTGAAAATGAGCAGAAATCACTCAAGTGATTTCTGCTCATTTTCAAGAGGAACCCTCCTTTGTGATTTTTGGGATGCTAAAATTATTACAAGCTTTTGAAGTTCTTATATGTCCAAGAAAGTTTAGATGGCTGAAAATAGAGCAGATTATTGACCCGTTAACCTTCTGTTTGCTGTTGCAGTTGGACCAGGCCTCTACTTGATATTTGCTGTAGTTTAATTGATTTAAAACTACTCGCTTAGGATTAGGAAAGGACCTATTAACTTTTTCCGGTGTAACTGTTGTGAGTCAACGAACGCCCATGTGTCCAAATCACATGACTGATTTTTTTCTGCAGACTGCCATCATGTTTGGTGCAGGAAGAAGCGGTGATATGCACATCAACCAATCCAAAAATGGTGACGCAGCAAGTGGTTGCTGAGGAAGAGAGAAAAATGTGGGCGTAAAAGAGACGGAGATAATGAGTTTCGACACGCTTCATTCAGGGCGGTGGAAGGAGGAAAAGCATCCTGGAGGCATCCGGACCGGGACGTGAACGTCGTGTGGCGCAAATAGTTTCTATGGCATCTTACTCGGACACCTGATTTTTTGGGGAAGTCCAATAAAACGCATGACACATAGCCTGAATTTTATAAAAAAGTGTGAATATCTTACAATTGATATTTTCATTCAGAGCTATAAAAATGGGTTGTGAAACATGTTTGTTTTTCCTACATGGATTTTAAGTTTTAGTGTGATTTTAGGTTCAAAGTTTTAGTACAGTTTGTCAAAATGAAAAAAATTACTGTAAATTCACACAGGTGAGGTCGTGCTGAAAATGATGATACAAAACACGCAAGGTAAATAGTTTTTAAGGTCAAATATAGAGCTAAATTCAAAAGTATAGTTAAAAATGGCCAATTATGCCAAAGACTCCAGAGGCTTGAACAAAGTAATTTGCTCCCCATCTGCAAAACACACAAATGTGGTGCAGACAAACGCCTTTGAACTTTTAAAGCTGCTTCTGTGCATGTCGAGGTCAGGAAGCTGAATTGTTTGAACCCAATTAGAACCGGGGCTTCGTTCAAACAGCCCCGAAGGTTTTCTGGAAAACATAAAGTCTTTTACTAAAACTAAAACTAGAATCATGAACTAAAACCCATCTGAGGGGCTAACCCTTCTGTGTTCATGGGAAATTACTGGCTTAGGCCTCATGTTGATCAGTTTCTTCAATTATTATAACACTTTTTATGTCTTGAAAATGTTGTGATATGTTTCCCTCCTGGCTGTAAAGTTGAAGCGTCTTGTATGTCGCATCGGTTTATAAAGAATTATCAACATATTGCATTTGTAACAAACCGTAATCATATTACATATTAAACATTTCTACAACCAGTTCCAGTATATCTGCTGCAAATTCTACCGCAAATCTGTTTAAAACTTCCCAACATATCAACACTCGTTTCTGCCAAACACTTTACTTTCTTCCTGCTCATGTACAAATAGTAGATTTAGATTTTAGACGTTACAAATATCCCTGTTAGGTTTAGTAATGCTGCATAATCGTAGTCGTAGAGATGAGAGAGTTTGCCCTGAAAGTGATGGCTCGAAATCAACTGCCTCTTTATTTATAAATGAAGAAATAATGGACATTTTGGCACTGACATCCGTGCCATTAAAGCTGAGTTTATTTGATGAAAGAACGTGGTTGCCAGGCTGAACTGGACTACACTTCCTGTAACTGAGGAGGTGAAAAGTTCATCTGGGCTGGATTTAGAGCCGGATGATCTGGAGACGTGCAAGAAGAGCACAGCAACAACCACAATAACGCCAAGAACGTCCTGCTAATCGCCCTCATTAAAGCTGATTTCCAAGTTTTTGTGTATTTTCATTTCAGGTAAAAGTTTAAAAAAACTATTAACAGACAAAGTTAATTTTTGAAAAGATTTCATTCCATTATATTAGCTCCTTGTTCACATATACAGACTCAAATCAGAACAAATAAGAAAAAACTAAGAAAGGAATAAATAAATAAGAAAAGAAAAAGACGAAAACACAACTAAAGCTGGCTCCAACCAAGGTTGGGCCAACACGGCTTTGACCACCTGTAAAGCTGCCGGTCCTGCTCACAAACAACAACATCCTGGTACTTTTTTTTACCTGAGTACAAAACCTGTTTCTAGTGAGTGAAGAGCGCCACACCTTGACCACCAAAGTTTTCTTTTTTCATTGTGGGCGTGTATATAGCGTGTTGATAACGAGTTAGACATATACACGTATAAACTCCGTGCTGATAATCTCCTACATCTACGTCTACGTGGTAACATCCGCCCAGGTTCAAAGACATGCTGCTCAGCAGGAGAACTCTGCAAATCTATTCAGCATTTCATTGCCTTTCAGAGATCTTCTGTTCATTTTTAGGAAAACTAAAAACAAAAGAACATTAAACCTCGTGGGTTTGTGATGGATAGTCTGGTTCTAGTCTGGTCCTAGTCTGGTTCTAGTCTGGTTCTAGTCTGGTTCTAGTCTGGTTCTAGTCTGGTCCTAGTCTGGTTCTAGTCTGGTTCTAGTCTGGTCCTAGTCTGGTTCTAGTCTGGTCCTAGTCTGGTTCTAGTCTGGTTCTAGTCTGGTCCTAGTCTGGTCCTAGTCTGGTTCTAGTCTGGTTCTAGTCGGGTTCGAGTCTGGTTCTAGTCTGGTTCTAGTCTGGTCCTAGTCGGGACCTAGTTGGGTTCTAGTCAGGTTCTAGTGTGGTTCTAGTCTGGTCCTAGTCGGGACCTAGTTGGGTTCTAGTCTGGTTCTAGTCTGGTCCTAGTCTGGGCCTAGTCTGGTCCTAGTCTGGCCCTCTTCGGGTTCTAGTCTGGTCCTAGTCGGGACCTAGTTGGGTTCTAGTCTGGTTCTAGTCTAGTCCTAATCTGGCCCTAGTCGGGTTCTAGTCTGGTTCTAGTCTGGTCCTAGTTGGGTTCTAGTCTGGTCCTAGTCGGAACCTAGTTGGGTTCTAGTCTAGTTCTAGTCTGGTGCTAGTCTGGCCCTAGTCTGGTCCTAGTCTGGCCCTAGTCGGGTTCTAGTCTGGTTCTAGTCTGGTCCTAGTTGGGTTCTAGTCTGGTTCTAGTCTGGTCCTAGTCTGGTCCTAGTCTGGTCCTAGTTTGGCCCTAGTCTGGGCCTAGTCGGGTTCTAGTCTGGTTCTAGTCTGGTCCTAGTCGGGACCTAGTTGGGTTCTAGTCTGGTTCTAGTCTGGTTCTAGTCTGGTCCTAGTCGGGACCTAGTTGGGTTCTAGTCTGGTTCTAGTCTGGACCTAGTCTGGCCCTAATCTGGTCCTTGTCGGGCCCTAGTCTGGCCTTACTCGGGTTCTAGTCGGGTTCTAGTCTGGTCCTAGTTGGGTTCTAGTCTGTTTCTAGTCTGGTCCTAGTCTGGCCCTAGTCTGGTCCTAGTCTAGTCCTGCTCTGCTGACACACACACACACACACACACACACACACACACACACACACACACACACACACACACACACACACACACACACACACACACACTCACTCTCACATCTTTATTCATGATAATTTGATGAAGTCAGTCTTAGACCAGATTGTCACCTAGTGGTTAAAAAACACACACAGAGGTGTTAATAGGTTTTTCCACAAAAGGTTCATACTGGTTGTCGGTGTTGTCCGGGTTATCTCAGCTCTTCCGATACAGCTTATTTTTGTATTTGATGACTTTAATGCTGCGTCTGACTTCAGACAAGAAACTGGCCTGTTGTTGCCAATTGATTTCTTCTGTCAAATCCAGCAGCAGTCAAGGAAAGTAAAGTGAGGATGCCTTTTATTATTGATGCACTTGTTTTAACTTGGTAGTTTATTACATTTCAGCATTAATGCTGGATTATTATAATTGGATTCCATAAATGCAGTTTCTGCTCTCAGCTGCTTATGAAATGAGTCTAAATACAGCATGAAATTGAAGTGTTCATGACATCAAAAAGACACGACAGGGGGGTTGATGTACATTTATTCTAAAAAAAAAAAAAAAAAAACCGTCTTTTCTTCTAAAAATAAGTTTAACATTGTCTTGGACGTCAGCAAATCAAACCAGCAGCATAAATGCTGACGTTTTACCACAGGACTTTAGTTGACTCAAGAGAAGTGGTTTTAAATAAACACTAAAAGAGGCTGAAGATTGATGGAAAAAGTCTGAAAAACATGGAAGGATGCAGCCCAACAAATGCCTTTCTGCCAGTCAGGGCAACTTGGCACTTATGGCTCATTTATGACACTGGCAAGTGTTGGATGGGTCAACGTGAGCCATAAGTCATGAGACAGCTTTGACGTTGGTTTCAGGAAGTATTATGAGCGTAAGGACCAAAGAAAAAGCAGATCTGGACCATGTCTGGTGGATATGTGGCCAAGCTTAGGTTGCCAGTCCCTCCGAGTGAGCACCGTCAGTCTAGGCCAAATGTAGGAGTAAACGTTGGCGAAGGATAAGGGAACCCAGATAGAAAACACATCTGGGCTTTTTCTGGACCAGTTCTGGGACCTGTGGATCGGCCATGACACCAGGAGGTGTTGTGAGGGCCAGGTGTGGCCCAAAGTTCTGCCACCTTTGCAGAGTGAGATGATGTTTGGTGGATGTGCGGCTGACTTTAGGGAGTCGTACTCACCCAAGACTATCAACTGAGGGACTCTGCGCCTGACATCCTATTTATAGATGAGAAAAACACATCCAGGTACTTAGGCTTTGAATAATGTCCCCGCCCCTTTTAGGTGAAAACATGACCTGATAGGCAAACAACCTTATATTTATATATTGTAGATACCAATCAAAGATCACCAGTGTAGTTATGGAAGAAAACCAGACAAACTGGTTTTCAGCAAAGCAGATGAACACTGGCACCAAGTGTCCTGGGGTGTCCTAACTAGAACCCTCTGAGGTTCTTAATGACTCCTTAAACTCTGAATGTCCAGTGTATGTTCTGTACGCTGGACTCTCAGAGGAACACAAGTCTGGTTCTGCCTTTGGCTCGTTCCGGACCGTCACAGCACCAGCAACCCAGCCAAGGCCCGGGTAATGACCTTTGAGTCCTACTATTCAGAGCCGTAACCGAGCCATTGTCACTTTGTCTTTAAACAACGCATTTTTCTGGAACTGCCAGCCATGACTGCTGTTTACGGACTCTTTGGAGCATGCTCAGTAGACGGCGCCACCCACCTGAAACCTGACCCCGCTGACGTTGACATACAGAATTTCATCTGATCTCGAACTGTTGTCTATTGGAGGTTTGGGCATTGTCTTCTTGGCCAGCGGCAGCCAGCCCACCGCCGCTGCCCGTGCAAACGGCAGCCACGTCGCCACGCCGGCCGCCATCTTGCATCAGAGCCTCTCACCTGCAGAGATCCTGAGAGTCCTGTCCTGGATGGGGGGAGGCTGGGGGAGGAGCCGGCAATGAAACACGTCTCACTGCTTTACCTGAGTGGATTTCCTGGAGCTATCGGGGCAGCGAGAGGCGAGGGGGTCTGACATGTCGACGGGGCTACGTTGGGGGAACGAGGGATGGATGGAGGGGTCGGAAGGCAGCTAGGAGTCAAGCCATTAAAGACAAGCCAGTGAAAAAACAGGAACTCTTCTTTCCCTTCCGTCCTTCTGGTCACCACTTCCTGTCTGCTCCTCTCCAAAATAAAAGCAGCGCTCCTCCTGCTCTAATGGGACACACCTCAGGATAAAAATGACTTTTATAACCTGGAAACTGCCACAAATGTTTATGATGAAACAATCTTGATCCCCTTAAAAAGCTCCACACATGAATCGTTTGCATAGAAAACCATAATTTTTTGGCATCTCAGAGCAGCAGGATCTGTATAAAATAATAATAAATGGTTCTTTAATATTGCTGTTCGAGGTTTATTGCTGCAGGGATTTAAAAACAGAAGGTATAAATCCAGGCAGTAAAGTGTTAAAACAAGTTTCTCTGCCTCCGTCCTCTCTCTCAGACTCTTATTAAATTGTGATGATGCTCCCTGAAGTTGCAAGATAGACAGAATCGTGGCCACCCTGCCTCTAAGTGTTTCTCTGCTGTGGAGATTATGGATCTGCAGTCCTCCTCTTGCTCTTCCCCTCTGTCTCCTTCTGCTAACTGTTCCTTCGTCTCAAAGCTTCACCGTGTCTCTGACAGAAGTCAGGAGGGCATCATCTCGGACACCGGCTTTGTGTCGAGGAGACAGGAGGAGCCGTCTCAAGGTCTCTACTTCATGCCCATGTATGGCTGTCCTGTCAGAAAACACACAAACACAAACGAGACGGAGTGAGACACAAACTAGGAGAAGAGGGAGAAAAAGAGTTGTTCGAGAAAAGGACAGACGAGGAAGAAGCAGTTAACAACAGCGACAGAGTGAGGCGGTGTCATGACAGCGGATCGAAGAAAGGAAGAGGACAGAAATGAAGAAACGAGAGTTGTTGAAGGAAAGAAATGAGGTGAAAGGAAATAAACTGATGACAAAGCTGAGTGAACAAAGACTGAAAACTGGGAAAGTAATGAACGAGTAATAACAAATAAAAGAAAACGAAAAAGAAGATGAAACGAGAACACAGTACAAGGAAGAGGAAATAAATATGTTGTCATAAATGGAAGGAAGGAATGACTGAAACAGGAGACAGTTACTGACAGAAATAAAAGAGGATTATTTCCTGCTGAAGAGGAAACAGAAAAAGGAAAGACGAGGAAGGAGAAATGAATGAAGCCAGAGAGGATTAGAGGAGAATGGAAGGATGAGAATTAAAGCAGAAAACGAGAAAACAGAGAAGAGGAGAGAGCCAAGACATTTTACTTCATTGTCTGAAGTGACTACTTATCAAAAATATTGAATCAGGACAACGGAAGCCTGCTTTTCAGTGAGCAGTTCAGGAATTCGAGACGCTGTGACATCACAGACCCGGATCACAGTTATCAAACCTCCACATTTTTATCTCCACCTGCAACTTCATACCTGAACATCTCAAACAGAGACAGAGAATGAAGACGTTGTCTCCACCGTCTTTAGAAGTCAGAAATGATCCCTGCAGATCTGAGTTACATCCTGAATTCTCAGGAATCGAATCCCAGTACCAGGTCCATAAGCTCACATCAGGGGACGTAATATTTATACAAGTTACTGATTTATTCACAACTTTTCTGTACGTTAGAACGTATACAAGATCAGCTTCTAGCTTTCAGCCATCTCCATGCATCTTAGCTGAACAGTCAGCGTCAGACCAGTCATCCGGCTGATCCGGAAATGACCCGGAAACCCGATGACTTCCCCGGGTCCACTCACATACAGCTCGGTGACACGTTACATACACACAAAACACAAGGGCGTATTTCATTATAAGCGTAAATGTGTGAAGTACTTCTGAGTAGTAAGTCGGGGGTTTTCATGGACAGCAGAACTCCCGTATCCCGTACAGTACTCAGAACTCAGCTGCCTTTATCCCAATTAGCTCATTTTCAAAGTGAGCCCCTCCCACAGGTGGAGCTGGGAGGTAGGGCCGGTTCCTGCGTGAGAGATTTTTTGTACCAGGAATTTGTCCATCTATATTACGTGTGTCTGCTTATTCAGTTGTAAGCCGTGTGTGACTTGGTGTTTGTGCTCGGAGGGTTTTCAAACTAAATTTTATTTTTTATTTATACAACCCTCGGACTGGCCCTGCTGGGAGGAGCAGGAATTTAGAGCGAGACATCCGAGGGCATGCGAGGGCATGCGAGGGCATGCGAGGGCATGCGAGGGCATGCGAGGGCATGCAAGGGCACCCTCAAAACTATGGAGCTTTGCCAAAATCAGGAACTAAAAAGCAACATGCTACGGTACCATCAAACTTACTTCTATTTATTTATTTTTGCTGGAAAGAACTTTGGCTCAGGGATGTGCTATTATTTGAAGGTCGCTGTCCACGGCGAGAGCACGGCGAGAGCACGGCGAGAGCACGGCGAGAGCACGGCGAGGGCACGGCGAGGGCACGGCGAGGGCACGGCGAGAACACGGCGAGAGCACGGCGAGGGCACGGCGAGGGCACGGCGAGGGCACGGCGACGGCACGGCGACGGCACGGCGACGGCACGGCGAGGGCACGGCGAGGGCACGGCGAGGGCACGGCGAGGGCACGGCGAGGGCACGGCGACGGCACGGCGACGGCACGGCGACGGCACGGCGCTCCCAACGGGGAGCGACGGAGGAATTGTGCCTGCGAGCTAGGCTAAAAGCTAGCGGCTAACAGCTAGCAATGACGGACTTCCAACTTTCACCGCCCAAAACTATTTTCACACTTCGTCACGAGAACACTGTTTTGTAGACTTTATTTTAATAGGATAGCGACGAGAACTAGGTCTGATTGATGGCCGTGACCCGGTGTTAGCACACCTTTTACAACCTTTTACAACCTTTTTACAAACTTTAACAACATTTTTACAAACTTTTTACAAACTTTTTACAAACTTTTTACAACCTTTAACAACTTTGTCGGAAACATATCAGCCATCAAACAGAACAAAACAATAGTTATTGGTTTCAACATTTGACTTTTCCTCTGCATTATGTTCACTTAAATGAGGCGTAAATAACTTTACATGACTGCATTTTAGTTTATATTGTATTCAACCTCTTTTGAAACCAGGATAATAACCTGCACAGTTAAGTTGGCAGTGTCGTGTAACGTCTACTAACCTCGTGTGAAATCTTTTCAGTAAAACACAACCTTGACACTGGTATGAATCTGTCCGTTTCACGTCACGCCTGGTGTTAATCGATCTTTTTCCTGCTCAAACTTCCCCTGACAGACGAGCAGCCGAATCCATGATCATTTTTGAGATGAAGCTATAAAGCAGCAGGTTATTAAAGATGTTTTTATGATGTGGCGAGCAATGCATCTACAGTCTGCTGAGACGAGTCTCTCACTCTTTATTTCTCCCTTTGCGTTCGTCATTCAATAAAGCAGCCACAATAAAGTTTCCTGTGAAGCTGCTCGCCGTCAGATTAAGAATTATTGCAAAAAGTCCACAGTAGGAGCAATAAAGGTTTTCGTCTCTCCTATTTGGTTTAAATCACACAGACTCTATTTGAATCAGGAAATTCATCAAAGACTTACAGCTCTGCTTTTGCGATGACTTTCAGAATTTTGCTGTAATGAGTCTAAAATTAGGTTTTTTTTGTCATGTTTCACAGCCTTTTACCTGCATTCTGCAAAACTAATTGTCTTTTTTTTACCTAATTTTTCTCAAAACTTTTATCAGACCTCTCATAGGCTGAATGTGGGAAAACAAAATAGATGTAAAATAGATGTAAAATGGTGTCACTGTGGCCCATAATCTGCTACAAACATCACTTCTTGGGATT
>CM026204.1:1414588-1449588 GCA_014839995.1 Xenentodon cancila | reverse complement strand
TCAGGAGTGTGGTGTAGTACATCGGGCGCCACCACCATCAGAAGCTGGCGCTGTGGTCGGGAAATTGCCAGTAAAGCCACATGTACTGACATTTTTTTGTCCATTTTTTTCTATCTCGCTTTGATTGAAATAAATATTGTTTTCAACTCAGTCAAAACTAATTTTCTGAAGTTCAAAAATATGTATTTTTATGCACATATAGTTAGGAGGACGGACCTCTAATGGCCAAGTGTTCTGGGTTAAATTCTTATTGGCTAAATTGGTTGAATTGTAACACGCAGCATATTTACATCACGGAGAGACTTTTGGGACTCCGCTGCAGACTGCCCCTGGCTTGTGATGAATCCATATGTCCTTCATCTCTGAGGAAATCCCCGCTGGCATCAGGGCTCCTGGGTGGACATCAGATATTCACAGCTTTTTAAACACAGCTGTGGGACCAGGCAGCTGCTGTGGTTTCCACCTTTGAAGCTTCTGGTTATAGGTCAGCCACTGGTTTTACGGTTATTGCCCTCTGAGCGCTAAACCTGGTTCAGTGACTGCTGCGTGAAGACACTCCGGAGCCTTGGATCTGCGTGAAGACACTTCCGGAGCCTTGGATCTGCGTGAAGACACTTCCGGAGCCTTGGATCTGCGTGAAGACACTCCGGAGCCTTGGATCTGCGTGAAGGCACTCCGGAGCCTTGGATCTGCGTGAAGACACTTCCGGAGCCTTGGATCTGCGTGAAGACACTTCCGGAGCCTTGGATCTGCGTGAAGACACTTCCGGAGCCTTGGATCTGCGTGAAGGCACTCCGGAGCCTTGGATCTGCGTGAAGACACTTCCGGAGCCTTGGATCTGCGTGAAGACACTCCGGAGCCTTGGATCTGCGTGAAGACACTCCGGAGCCTTGGATCTGCGTGAAGACACTTCCGGAGCCTTGGATCTGCGTGAAGACACTTCCGGAGCCTTGGATCTGCGTGAAGACACTCCGGAGCCTTGGATCTGCGTGAAGACACTCCGGAGCCTTGGATCTGCGTGAAGACACTTCCGGAGCCTTGGATCTGCGTGAAGACACTCCGGAGCCTTGGATCTGCGTGAAGACACTTCCGGAGCCTTGGATCTGCGTGAAGACACTTCCGGAGCCTTGGATCTGCGTGAAGACACTCCGGAGCCTTGGATCTGCGTGAAGGCACTCCGGAGCCTTGGATCTGCGTGAAGACACTTCCGGAGCCTTGGATCTGCGTGAAGACACTTCCGGAGCCTTGGATCTGCGTGAAGACACTTCCGGAGCCTTGGATCTGCGTGAAGGCACTCCGGAGCCTTGGATCTGCGTGAAGACACTTCCGGAGCCTTGGATCTGCGTGAAGACACTCCGGAGCCTTGGATCTGCGTGAAGACACTCCGGAGCCTTGGATCTGCGTGAAGACACTTCCGGAGCCTTGGATCTGCGTGAAGACACTTCCGGAGCCTTGGATCTGCGTGAAGACACTCCGGAGCCTTGGATCTGCGTGAAGACACTCCGGAGCCTTGGATCTGCGTGAAGACACTTCCGGAGCCTTGGATCTGCGTGAAGACACTCCGGAGCCTTGGATCTGCGTGAAGACACTCCGGAGCCTTGGATCTGCGTGAAGACACTTCCGGAGCCTTGGATCTGCGTGAAGACACTCCGGAGCCTTGGATCTGCGTGAAGACACTTCCGGAGCCTTGGATCTGCGTGAAGACACTTCCGGAGCCTTGGATCTGCGTGAAGACACTTCCGGAGCCTTGGATCTGCGTGAAGACACTCCGGAGCCTTGGATCTGCGTGAAGACACTCCGGAGCCTTGGATCTGCGTGAAGACACTCCGGAGCCTTGGATCTGCGTGAAGACACTCCGGAGCCTTGGATCTGCGTGAAGACCCTTCCGGAGCCTTGAATGCAGAGTCACCGTTTGCTTCTTGGTTTTGTTTTTAACTCAGGATTTGACTGAGTGACGTTTTAACACTGAAATCCCCACGAGTCTCCACAAAGCCTGGAGTTGTTCCCCAGTAATGACAAATCAACTTTGGTGGAGAGTTTTCCATCCAGTTTGCTGAACTGAACAGAGTTCATGTCCCATTGATTTTACTTCCATTTAAGTCTTGTCTGCTCGGCTTTAAAGCTCCAAACGAATCTGAAGGGAGTTCTCCTCTAATGGGATCTGCCTAATTGCTCTGAGTGTCCGTGACGCATCTCCTCCATTCATTTTATTTGTGATTCTCACATGAATCAGTTAAAGTAAAGTGAAAAAACCCCACATATCACAGCGATGTTGTCGGTATGTTCAGCTGCGACAAACAGCTGGTCAACGCCAGGCAGGTGTGACTGGATATCTGGAAATCCTCAACAAATAATTACCACATTTTTAACTGAAATTTGCTAATAAAAGCAAATTAGTGTACAATGTTGGTCTAAAGAAGAAATGTCCTGCCCTTTTTTTGAAAGTTTAAAGTTTACTCAGGTATTAATGGATTATAAGCTGTCTTTCCTTTACAGTTTTAGGGGGTGGCGCCAGACACTAAACTCCACCCCTCTATTAAGTAGCAAGTGTCTTTTTTTTTTTAAAGCTGTGTTACTAGTTTCTGATGAACAGCAGTTGTTTTGTGATGTGAAGTTGTGGCTGAGATGAAGATGAGGAGGATATTTTCACTCTGATCTGCATCACCGTAACCTTCAAATCTGAACGGGTCACCAACAGACTCAGGCGGCCCAAAAGCAAAGTGAGAGGGTTGTGTGATGCTGGCGTTCTGGATTGGTCAAGAACCCTGTGTGATGTCAACCATAGGTTTACAACCCTTTTCTTAGACTTCTGAACGGCATCGTATCAGCCGGAGGCGACTCTGCCACACCTCGCTGAATCCAAAAATGGGCAAATGGGTGGACAATCAAGCCTGGAGGCGGGCTGGAACCCATCAACTTCAACACAGGGTTAGTGCTTAGTGTCTTTGATATTAACTATTAACTAGCTGGAGCTGGACCAAGGACCAAGGAGCTCCAGTCGAGCACCACGAGCAACCTCAACTAGCCAATGTTTGGGTAACTGGCTGTGGTCTTGGTCCCCCAGGACTTCTTCAGACCTGAGTCCTGGTGGAGATCCGGGCAAAGTTAGTCAGTCCGAAAGGAGGCCAACTGGAATGGGTGTCGGCTGAAGGAGCCGGCCGCTCTGGCTGCGGCCGGGCAGGCCGCCCCAAGCTCCAGACTCCTGCAGTTTCGGTGACGGTAGCCACTGCTGCAAACTCAGAGCTGGTTGAGGTGGTCTGTTAGTACAATTCACAACATATTATCATTAAAACAACAAGTCCTGGTCAAAGTAGGGCGAAGAAGCTAAATGTGACCACAGCCAGCTGACAAGAAAAAGCTGCAAAGGTGACATTTTATTTTGGACCTCGGTGGCGAATGGCTCACTTTTGGAGTCAGCCCCTACTGGTCATTTGAAGAACAGCAATTTTTCATATGTCACTTTTGTGTTCAGCTTTGTTGCCCCTTGTTTTAAATCTCTGGATACTCAGGTTGAATCACAGAAAACTTCATTTTGTCCATAATATGGCCCGTTTAAGAATAAACAACTGAGATAAACCTCCATATATTCTGACCCAGTGGTAATGTGAAACAAGTTTCGGTAAATATGAAGTCCCACTGTCTCTGCTGTACTGCATGTGATCCGATCAATACCGAGACAGAAAACGTGCCTCTGATTACTGATCAATAACGAGGAAGCCTCTCTAAATACAGATCAATAGGAGGTCAAACAGGTTCAGTGAGTCTGCAGGAAGGTCCAGTTTTTCATTCTCATTGTTTTTAGTTTACTCATCTTTTATTTTTGCACCGTTCCAGTTTTGTTTTAATCTTTATTCATCATAAGTCTGTTCTTTTTTGAGCTTTTTC
The DNA here is from genome assembly GCA_014839995.1 of Xenentodon cancila. Classification (NCBI taxonomy): domain Eukaryota; kingdom Metazoa; phylum Chordata; class Actinopteri; order Beloniformes; family Belonidae; genus Xenentodon; species Xenentodon cancila. The sequence continues at coordinate 1,445,703 of CM026204.1, read as the reverse complement.
ATCTTTTCTTCAACTCTTAAAATGACATGTTTTCCTACTCTTTACACTCTTGTTGTTTCTCTCTCTTTTTCTCTCTTCCATTTTGTGTGTTTCACTCCTTCATCCCATAAAACACTCAACAGTTGCTCATCTTTCCTGCATCCAGTATCCTGCTCTCAGTTTCTGCTTTAATTCTTGTGGTTAGAAACATGAAACATTCATACAGCAACTCTCTTCGTCAACGGACATCTACACAGATATATTTTCTATTCAGTCGAGGCAGTGCTTCTTCCCTTCTATATACATTATACACACAGATAGATATATCTGTATATGTATAGATCAATGTGTGGTTCTTGCATTATGTGGACACTCCCACATAAAGACTCTGAGGCCAGGAATCAAACCATTGACTTACAGGTTTCAGTCAACTGTTCTACCTCCTGATCTGAAGAAATTGGATGAGTCCATCCATCCATTACATTCATCTTATCTGTCCAAGTCATGGGGGCAAAAGCATAAGCAGTGGCGTCTTCCTGATGACCTCCACCAGGTCTTCAGTGAGGCTACTGAGATGTTTGCTGACCAGAGTCAGGGTCTGACATGGACCTCCTGTCATTTAGACATGCCTGAAACACTTTCCCAGGGAAACATAACAAGAGCCACCTCAACTGGCTCCTTTTGATGTGTAGGAGCACTGACTCTCCACAACAAGTCCTTCCCAAATGACAGAACTTCACCTGATCTTCAGCCACCCTGTAGAGGAATGTCATTTTAGCTGCTTGCATTCACAGTCTGCTTCGTTTGATTACTACCCACAATTCTTCACCATAGGTGAGGGTAGGCTCGTAGATCAATCAGTAAACAGGGAGCCGTGCTGATGCTCATTCCTGCTGCTCCAGAGCTGAAGATCACAGCTCCATGACAACAATAGGACCACGTCATCTGCAAAAGGAAATCAGACCCTGCAGCCCTAAAACCTACTAGCAGGTTTCCACGGAAAGGTTTTGTTCTTAAAGGATAAAGCAAGAATGCTTGTTTGGTATCACCTCCTTCAACAAAACCAGAGAAGACCCAGAGCAGATAATGAAGCTTAAATGACCAGATCTAATCAAAGTTATGACCCAGCACAAGAGTAGGAACAAAACCTGGAGACCGATGCAAGGGTTTTTAAGAGTAAGCGTTTTGTGCGACTTAATTACTCAAACAATTGGAGGATTTGAAAACCAGAGTTAAGCCTCCAGGTGTGGCCAAGAAGAGGTTCACGTTCCCAGAAAAATACAGGCCACGCTCCACGCAAACACTCTCCCGAGGCCACCGGACGGCCAGCACAGATGCAAGAGGGCGTAAAACGAGAGCAAGCAGACATTTCCAGACAACTGTTTCTGCCTCTTGATGCGGAAACAACTGGTTTCCTCATTCAACAGCATTTTTAAAAAATGAACAAAACAAACATCCATGAATATTCAACAGGAGATAACAACCGGCAGTAGTTCAAACATAAACATTTTTTAAAAGTGACGAAGGAGGCACCTGGTGAACTGTTGTTTTAGGCCTTCGTGTTGCAATTAAACCTTTTGACCATGTGGTTGTTTGGCTACTTTTACTAAAGACTAACTTGCCCCCAAGGAAACGTGCTGACAGATCTACATGTTCAGTGTCGGTTCAAAACAAAAATAATGATGAATGATCCCCGTGGGACAGATAAGGGTGACAATGCCATTGGTATAAGCAGGAAAACATCGTTTGTTTGTTTGCTGTCTCGGCCCATCTGTCCACCAGACCTCCCCCTCTGAGGACTTGGTAGGTCTGAAACTACGGCGGCGCTGTCATCACATCCAGCCACTGGGGGTCGCAGTTCTTGTTGAAATGATGGATGATCGATAACTGCAACTGCACTGGAATAAGCTACCGCACCAACAACACATACATTGATTTTATGACTCACCAAGTCCTAGAAAATGTTAGTATGCACCTTTAAAGCTGGAGAGCATGCCGTCGCTCAAACTGAAGGAAGCAACTGGAGGTTTCAGCCGAGGATACTCAGAAACACATGCTTGTACTTCTATATTTGTGAGGACACTGATAAAAATAAACCCCCTCTTTTCTGAGGCAGAAACCCAGTTCCATCCTGACCTCGAGAACATTTCTGGAACCACCTAACATCCCTTTGAATGTTCCAAAGTGAAGACCACACCGATCCTCATATCGATAGCTGCACAAGTACACACACAGACGCCCACGCAGAGCGGTGAAGAGCAGCACACGGGCGCGAGTCTGAGTGTTTGTGTGAAACCATTAGACGACCATCGGTGAGCAGCACTTTACTGCAGCAGACGCACACACACACACACACACACACACACACACATACACACACACATATATACATACACACACATACACGCACGGACACACATACATACACACACACACACACACACACACACATACACGCACGGACACACACACGCACACATACACGCACGCACACACACACATACATACACACACACACACACTCTCACACACACACACACACACACACACACACACACACACACACACACACTGCATTACAAGCACACGTCCAACATTCAACAGGAAAGTCAGCAGAAGAAAACAGAAATAAGAGGACACGTCATCCATCCATCCAGCCATCCATCCACCAATCCATCCATCCATCCATCCATCCATCCATCCACCCATCCATCCGACTCATCCGAAGCATCTGTGCGTCCATTTTCTCCTTTTCCAGAGTTTATTCTCCAGTTCTTCCTGGAGGGTCCTACTGTGAGGTCCTACAGATGAGATATCTAACCTCTTCCATGTTCTGGGTCAGCCTTCGGGCCTCTGGTTAACTGTACGAGTCAGTACCCATCAGGGGACGGATCCGGATCAGATACCTGAACCACCTCAGCTCACCCCTTCATCTTCTCAGAGCTCCACCTCCAAGGATCCCAGAAACCTCTCAGTAACTATGTGAATCCCGACACCATAGACAGTATTTGAAGATGAGCTGGTGATCCTTGCCCTGTGTCACATGACGTCAGGTTGTCCCGATGTTGACTTAAGCCCCATTCAGAATGGATTACTTTCTCTGAAGGAGTTGGAATGACTTTATTATTTACCGCGCTGTACACTGTTTTTTTTTATCTAGTCATCTGAAATGACCTCGTCTTTCTCAGTGAACCGACTGCACTGCCTGGAAATGAGCCTCATCTTTGCCTTTAAACTGACTGCTTTTTTATCTCCTGGGTTTAATCAGCTTAAATCAAGGCTTCTCTGAAAAGCGAGGGAATTCAGAAGGAGGCACGTTCATTCAAAGATACAAGTCACTATGGGAACCAGCAATGTGACACACCCTAAGCTGAACAACAGCACCGGTTGTGTGGAGCTGCCTTGTGTTTCTGTATTTCTACTATTTTCAAAGATGATCATGATTGTTTGTCAGGCGCTTCGTGACCGTCTCTGACGACCTAACATCCCCATCGCTGGATATTTTACTGGAATTGGTTGATTGTTTTGCACAGAGCCACAATCACAGCTGAGATCTGTCAATGCGGAACAGTTTTACAGACTGTCAAATCATATCCATCAAAAGCTTTACTGCCTATAAATAGGTTTCCTTTTTCTGCTTCAACCCTGAAACTACAGAGCCCTCCAACATGCCGAATCTAGACTAAAACCCTGCTCACAGGTTTGTGCAGAGTTCATCCTCCTGCCACATGTAGTTATACATCTCTCATCTTCTCTTATTATGTACCTACTGCAAGGCAGGGACTGGTTGTGGTTCTGTAGAAGTCCCCTCAAATTCCCAACGCGGGCCGTTCCTGGTAATGGAGGCATGTGCCGAGTAGAGGCTCCATAAAGCTACCTGGACCCGCCAAAGGAAGCCCCAGTCATGACCCCACTTTGGGACACAAATGTTTCTCCACGTCCTTGATTTTCCATTTCTGTTCCCCTTGCTGTTTGGTTCGGTTTAGGAACAAAATCTTCTAGACTGTCAAAGTTGCTGTTATAACAAGAGTTAAACTAAAATTAGATTCTAACAAAGTGCTTAATATTCTGTTTCAGTTAGCTTTTATTTTATCGCCTGTCCGTGACTACTTGGTTAGGTTTAGGAAAACAGCTGGATTTGGGATAAATGCATGGTTTCACTGAGATTAGTGAATGTGACTGAAGCGCTCTGAGGTGGCAGCTGCGCTCATCATCTCAGTGTAAGTTCAGTCTGCTGGGTTCCACATTTCTGTCCTCATGAAGATGCTGGATGAACACTGAAGCTTCACAAAGCGAGTTCGTGACTTTATTCTTCTGAGCCACAGAGCGGCTGGAGCATGTCAGTGCCTGGGTCACATGTTCCTTCACGTCAACGCGTTGTGATTCACGGTGATGCCACGCGTTGCTGGCAAGAGTACAAACGTGTCGACGCCACTCTTTCCAGTGAAATTAACTTCACAGCATGCAAACTTTTATGAAAGAGACAAATCCTTAAAAATGAATAGAGGACCAAGTTTACAAATAATCAGTCTTTGATGATAAAACAGTAATGTCTTAGAGAATACCCTCCAATGAGGCCAAAGCTGTAATGCTTCTGCAGCTTTTGCTTTTCTTCCAGAGAGGAAGAGGATGAGGCAGAGCAAAGAGCCCAAGTCGCTGCGGCGAGGACTCAACCGTGATGCCGCTGCACATCAAAATTTATGAGCCCTTCCTCCGCCCGATTCCAAATCTGACCAAATCCGTCAAATTCAGCCTGGTAGTTCGTGCGTTAACTCACAACACGAATCGTCAGATTCCTCCACTTCAAAGGAGAAACTGTCACTAAAACAAGATATTCTGGTTTTTCCTTCCTTTCTGCACTGCAGATGAGGATTGTTTAGCTGACAAATGTAGTTTCCTGGTGTTTGAGGAATGTTTTCTGCAAACTACAGTGTCCAACTATTTAAGGAAAGTATGAAGCCTTAAAAAACAAACTTGTTCTCAGTTTGGCACACCATCCTACTACAGCACCAAATATGGATGAATCCAACAGTCCCAACAAACGTAGCATTTCCTCATTTTAGATGAAAACGAATGTTTTTTGGAAGATGCGCCTGTATTTGTGAGGTGTTTTCACAGATTTCTGCCCTCAGCAGGAAGCCAAACTCACACATGTGACACATGGACACAAGTTTCAAACTGCAAGTGAACGGAGCAGCGGCCGTTCCACAGACGGAGAAGGTGTGTCAGCATTAATGAGCACAATGTGTGCACGCGTGTGGGTGTGTGATGCAGCTGAACACCTAATGACAGCAAGAACTTCATCACTCATTTATAGAGCTGCGTTGCAGCACGCACACACTCACTTTCATGTACTTCCTAGGTGCATCTACCTGTTCATCCCAACAACCTGACCACATCCTGATGTTTCTCTTCACTCTGCAGCATCTTTGCAGAGAGGAAGTTTTCTCCTCCAACTCTTCCTCCCCCTTGTCTCCTCCTCCTTACCCCCCTCCCTCCACCCCGCCGTCCCGTCCTGCTCTTGTTCCTCCGCTCGACTTCTTTGCTCCCTTCTTCTCTTTCTATTCTCAGCAGTGTATCTGGAGCAGTTTTCATCCTACTTACCACATCTGATGATGATGGAGGTGAAGAGGATGAAGAGGAGGAAGAAGCAGCTTTTCCAGGTGAAAACAGATGGATGGATAAAAGAGGGTGAAGAAAGAATAATAAAAAGAAGGAGTAGGAGGAGTTGTTGTACTGTCTCAGATCTGTCCTGCTCTGCTGCCGCGGCAACAACCACATCTCCTGTCATCCCTCCTCTCTCTCTCTCTCTCTCTCTCGCTCCCTCTTTCTCACACACTACCTCTCTCTCTCTGGCTCCACCTCCTCCCAATTGCTCGCTCGACCCTCCCCTCCACCCTCCTCCTCTTTTCTCACTTACTCATTCCTTTCTCTCTGCTTGTTGTCATTTTTGGCTCTCTTCATCTTTTACTCATTTCCCTCCTTAAGGTCTGCACGCGCACGCGCACGCACACACTAAACAGATTGATGGCCGTTTTAAATTAGGAAGTGCGAAGAAACCGTGGAGCAACAAATAAACGTAATACTCAGATGAAATTAGAAAAAAAGTACGTATTTATGTGGGCAAATTGAGCTTCAAAGTAGTAGAGAAGCTTTTTTAACTTTAAATGATGAGTTTTCATGTTGTATGTATTCTTCATTCTTCTGTAATTTTACATGCACCTTTATTTTGATGCCAGTTTTATTCAAGTGTTACCCAGTTTCCACAGAAAGGAGTTTTTTATGTTGAAATATCAATTTCAGCTTCATCTGAAGGTAGATTTCATTACTTTTGGGACATTTTGCCTAAGTCTTACCGTCTTCTGTCCGTACTATCAGCATAAATCACACAAAATCACTTTCCTCTCTTGCAACAACTGTATATCATTTACAGCACAATGTCAGACAACAATTTGAAAACTAGCTGACAGAGCTACAGTGGACATAATGGCAGAAGTGCTTCAGAAAATCAAGAAAGTGATGATGGAGGATAAAACAGAGAGATGTAAGACAGGGACCATGTAGAGCTGACTCTGCCCAACCCCCGTTCAGCCAAAAATGTCCAAACAGGAGTAACGAGCAGACCTGGAAGCCAGCTAGAACACGTCTCCTAAGTTCAGTTACCGCAATTTAGTTATTTTGACGTAGTTTAGCTCATACTAACCAATGACAATAACTAATGTACCCTCAGATTCATGTACACTCATCCTCATGTCAGATGTTCCTACTCAAATGGTCTCCAAAGCCAATTATGGTGGAGCTGAAGAGCCATGAGGAGAGGCCCAGGCGACCGGGCTACAGGCCACTATTTGGGTAGTGGTAGTTAGTCAACCTGCAAGGGTCCTGAACTGGTCTGAGGCAACCAGAGGACCTGGCTGCTCCAGCTCCTGCAGGACGTAGCGGCCCACGAGCTCGAGGACGTTTCTGCCTGTGTGGTTAAGCTTTGGCCTGAGTCCCACGCCAGCTTCACTGAGCTGCACAACAAGACGTAATATCCTGAAAACAAGAGTGGTTATGCTCTCTTCACTTTCACAGCTCAGACGTCAGAGTCACCATGAAAGCTAAGCGATAAGTAGCTGAAGCCATGACAGCTGGCCACTAACATCACCTGAAACCTGTCTACAGAGACCAAAAGTGGTTTTTGTACCAGACTTGGTCATTTTAACATGGAGGCTGGATGTTGCAAATGTTGTAAAAGTGAATTAAAGGCCAATAGAGGGACCATCTGTCCTACAAAGTGATAAAACAAAAAGTCTGGTGATATTTAAAATAAATAAAAACAACTTCCATCAACATTTCAGAGTCAGAGTCAGAGTCAAGTTTATTGTCAATTCTACCACATGTGAGATACATACAGAGAATCGAAATTGCGTTACTCTCAAACCCTCGGTGCTACACAATAAATACATTTTAAACACAAAGTGCAGGTTAAAAAGAGACAAGAAACAAGTTGTGACATGACAACAGTTTTTCAGTTTGATTAAAGTGACATGGTGCAAAGCAGGCGGTCCAGTTCTGCCAAAATACAGATACTGAGATCAGAGTGAGTGAGGGGGGGGCAAGGCGGGAAACGGTGGAAGAGAAGGGAGAGTGTTAAGTGTCCTGACAGCCTGGTGGACGAAGCTGTCCTTCAGTCGGCTGGTTCTGGCTCGGAGGGTCCGCAGCCTCCTCCCTGAAGGCAGCAGACTGAAGAGGCTGTGTGATGGGTGGGTGGGGTCTCTCACCATGCTGAGGGCTTTGCGAGTCAGACGGCTGCTGTAAATGTCCTGAAGTGAGGGAGAGAGACACCAACAACCTTCTCAGCTGCTCTCACGACGCGTTGGAGAGACTTGCGGCAGGTTGCGGTGCAGGATCCGTACCACACGGTGATGCAGCTGGTCAGGATGCTCTCGATGGTGCCTCTGTAGAAGGTGTACCTGATGGGGGCGGGGCTCTGGCTCTTCGCAGTTTGCGGAGGAAGTAGAGACGCTGCTGTGCCTTCTTGGCGAGTGATGCAGTGTTAACAGTCCAGGAGAGGTCCTCTGAGATGTGGACACCCAGGAACTTGGTGCTGCTCACCCTCTCCACAGTGGCACCGTTGATGGTCAGAGGAGCATGCTGGGTGTGTTGTCTCCTGAAGTCAACAACAATCTCCTTGGTCTTCTCCACGTTCAGGGAGAGATTGTTGTCGCTGCACCACTCAGCCAGGCGGCTCACTTCGCTCCTGTAGTTTGACTCATCGTTGTTGTTGATGAGACCCACCACAGTCGTGTCGTCCACAAACTTTATGAAGAGGTTGGAGGTGTGGATCGGTGTGCAGTCGTGGGTCAGCAGGGTGAAGAGGAGGGGGCTCAGCACACATCCCTGGGGGGCCCCTGTGTTCAGTGTGATGGTGCTGGATGTGTTGCCGCCGACCCGTACTGCCTGTGGTCTCCCAGTCAGGAAGTCCAACAGCCAGTTGCACAGCGAGGTGCTGATCCCCAGCTGGTCCAGTTTGTGAACGAGCTGCTGGGGGATGATGGTGTTGAATGCTGAACTGAAGTCGATGAAGAGCATTCTCACATAAGCGTTTCTGGTGTCCATATGTGTGAGGGCTGTGTGGAGGGCAGTGGAGATGGCGTCGTCAGTGGACCGGTTGGAGCGATATGCGAACTGGTAGGGGTCCAGAGAGGGGGGGAGAGCAGCCTTGATGTGATGCATGACTAGCCGTTCAAAGCACTTCATGATGATGGGAGTCAGTGCGACTGGACGGTAGTCGTTGGAGCAGGAGGGAGATGACCGTTTTGGGACCGGACGGATGTTGGTGTCTTTGAAGCACGTGGGAACCACCGCCTGACTCAGTGACATGTTAAAGATGTCTGTGAAGACATCCGTGAGTTCTCCTGCACAGTCTCTCAGTACACGACCAGGTATGTTGTCAGGACCCGGAGCTTTGCGGGCGTTGATCCTGCTGAGGGATCTCCTCACAATGTCCGGTGACAGCGTCAGCACCTGGTCGCCGGGAGGGGGTGGTGCTTTCTGTGCGGCGATGGTGTTGTGTGCCTCGAAGCGGGCGAAGAATGTGTTCAGCTCATTCAGCAGGGATGTGCTGCTCTCACAGGTCTGCGGTGGGGGCTTGTAGTCCGTAATGGTCTGAACCCCTCGCCACAGGCTCCGTGTGTCCCTGCTGTTGCTGAAACGGCGGGCTATCCTCCTGGAGTACCGTCTCTTAGCCTCCCTGATGCCATGGGACAGGTTGGTCGTAGCTGTCTTTAGACCCACTTTGTCTCCAGCTCTGAAGGCAGCGTTCCGAGCCCTCAGGAGTCTGTGGACTTTCTTTGTCATCCACGGCTTCTGGTTGGCTCTGACTTTGATGGTTTTGGAGTCTGTTACATCATCGATGCACTTGGCGATGTAGGCGGTAACAGACTCTGTGTACTCCTGGAGGTCTGTGGTGTTGTTGATGGTGGCAGCTTCTCTGAACATGCTCCAGTCTGTGGTGTTGAAGCAGTCTCGAAGTGCCTCTGTGGACCCCTCTGGCCACACCCGGACCTGCTTCCAGACTGGTCTGACAGCTTTAACCAGTGGCCTGTATGCTGGCAGTAGCATGACAGTGATGTGGTCTGAGGCACCGAGGTGGGGGAGGGGGTGGGCTTTGTAGGCTGTCTTGTTGTTGGAGTAGACTTGGTCCAGAATGTTGTCTCCTCGCGTGGGGAACTTGATGTGGTGGTGAAGATTTGAAAAGATGGTCCTTGGGTCTGCGTGGTTGAAGTCCCCCGCCAGGATGAGGAAGGCCTCAGGGTGGGCTGTCTGCTGCTCGCTGATCCGCTGGTACAGCTCGGTCAGCGCCTCTCTCCTGGTGTTGGTGGAGGGGCTGGGGGGGGATGTAAACAGCAGTGAGTAGTATGACCGAGTATTCGCGCGGTAGATAGAAAGGACGACATTTAATAATCATAAACTCCGCCAGGGGTGAGCAGTGTTTGCAGACCACCACAGCATCTCTACACCAAGCATCACGGAGGAAAACACAAAGGCCGCCGCCGCGGCCCTTACCTGCCTCGGTGTGTGCTCGGTCCGCCCGGTAGCAGGTCAGCTGGTCGAGCTGCATGGCGTGGTCCGGTATGCTGTCGTTGAGCCATGTTTCCGTGAACACAAAAACACAGCTCTCTCTCACGGTCCTCTCGGCGGAGCAGAGTAATCGGATGTGGTCCAGTTTGTTGTCCAGCGAACGAACGTTGGCCAACACGATGGAGGGAACCGTCGGTTTGTTCGGGTTCTCCGCCAGTCTCGTCCGGATACCGGCTCGCTTGCCCCTCTTCTGCTTCCTGTAGCGCCGCTTGTGGCGCTTCCATTGCGGCGGAGGTCGAGGCGCGGGGGTCGGCGGAAGTGGTGGTTTCCGGAGCAGACCGCGTTCCCGAAGTTGGCCGGCGAGTTCAGAGTTCAGCTCGACAGTGTAGCTGTTTCCAACGTCGAGCAGAAACCCCCGGCTGTACTTTGGTTTGGTATGCATATGACTTGTCAAAACACAACTTTGGTGACAAAAACACGAACGAAAAACACGAAACGTCGCACCGTCGGGAGAGAGAGAAGCCGCAGCGTGAGGCACGCGCCGCCATCCCGGAACAACATCCCTTTAGGTGTCGCAACAGCGGGTCGTCTTCCTCCAAATATTTGGAGTTTGTTCCAGACATGTGGAGCAGAGAAGCTGAAGGAAGCCTCTCCATGTCTGGTTCTGACTTTGAGAACTGATAAAAACCAGATCCAGATGACCTGAGGGGTCTGAAGGTTTATACTGGGTCAGGAGGTCCTGGACCATTCAGAGCTTTATAGACCAGCACCAGAACTTTAAAGTCTGTCCTCTGAGCATGCGCTGGGACTGCAAAATGGATGGATGGATGGATGGATGGATGGGTGGGTGGATGGATGGATGGATGGATGGATGGATGGATGGATGGATGGATGGATGGATGGATGGATGGATGGATGGATGGAAAATGATTTAAGATTCTTTTTAAAAATGTTTTTACACATATACTTTTAACAGTTTTCATGCAGAAATGTTTCCACCAGGATCTGAGTCATAATGCAAAGTTTTACGAATACAAACATCCCATATTTTGTGCTATAAGCTTCTATCAGTTACGAGGGAAAAGTTTGATGCAGTGGTCGATGATGTAGCAACAATTTCTAAATGCCAATTTTATCAGTTGTAAAAACAGAAAATAATTTTCAGATCACAAAAAATTCACACTTCCAAATATTCCAGTCCTAAAATAGTTTTTAGTGCAACGGAAAGAGCTACTATGTTGAAACACTACTTTATGGATTATTCTTCAGATGAGATACATCACTTCTACCTAATAAAGTTTTCTTTTCTCAGAAAGTTATATATTTATTAACTCTTGCAATCTCAAAAGCAATCTCGAACTGTCTAGTCATTTTTTAAATAAAACTTTGTTCTTATACACAGCCATGACAGTAATTCTAATTCAATTAAAAGTCATTCAGTGAAAAGCATTATTTTATTCCCAAACCTATGTTATCATGTAAAATATCAAATATTAATAGTAGGATTATTTATTTAACTGTCTCTCAAAATTAAGACTGCATTTCCATCACTGCTTGCAAATAAAATTTGTATTTTACCCTCATATTGACTTATGGACATAATCACATAAGTAACATTTCATTTTGGATGTGTTCAGCATTTATCGTCCGGGCGGTTCTCCAGTTACTGGATCTCATCCCACAGTCAGATAACTGGTGTTTGTGTTCGGCGCTTCGTCATAAGTGACCCTGCAGTGGACAGGTGACGCGTCCTGGTGCGCTCCTGTCCTGCACCTGAATCAAGCCGGGACAGACTCCAGCAGATCCCTGAAACTCTGAACAGGAAGAAAACGATGCAGATAATGCACGGATGGAAGAAAACTCCTCAAACATCTCAGTGGTAATTTGAAGGTTGATAAAACTGAGTTTTTCTGCTTATATTTTAGAAGAAGTTGTATTTGGAATCATTTAGTTTTATTGTCAATAAGGATTTTTGCCTGTAAATGCACTTGTTTCCCTCAGACGCAGGAAGGAAACACAATTGAACCACTTAGTGATACAAAACACTGTCCACCCACACAAACAGCCTGGACACTGGAGCTGTGTGATGAAGCACGAAAACCGAAACTGAAGCTCACGTGAGCGCGGGACCAGCTCAGACTTTTATGTAAGATACATGCAATCAGTGCAGAGCAGTAACAAATGACTGTGACAACTTCACTTTCTTTCTGGAACCTACTCATGTAACTGATTAACAACAAAATACAACAACAGTGCTGCCATTATTATGGCACCGTTGTTAAAACAAGCTCCCGGGTTTGGTGTCAGTATTGTTATGGTCACATGTCCTACCATATGCCACAGGACATTTGTCTATCTATATCCAAAACAGCAAAACATCATGTTGTAATAGGAACAGAAACAAAAATGTATAATTTTGCGTTAAACAGAGATACAGAGATAGGAGATACGGAGGGTTACATAAGGATTACGGGGTTACAGAGGGTTAAGTAGGGTTATGGAGTAACGGCGGGTTATGGAGGGTTACAAGGTTATGGAGATTAGGAGGGTTACAGAGGGTTACGGAGGGTTACGGAGGGTTACAAAGGGCTATGGAGGGTTATGGAGGGTTATGGAGATACGGCGGGTTACGGTGGGTTATTGAGGGTTACGGAGGATTACAGAAGGATTATGGTGATATGGATGGTTATGAAGGGCTACGGAGATACGGCAGGTTACGGCGGGTTACAGAGGGTTATGGAGGGTTATGGAGATACGGAAATACAGAAATAAAGAGATAGGAGATACGGAGGGTTAACGGAGGGTTATGGAGATACGGCAGGTTACTGCGGGTTACAGAGGGCTATGGAGGGTTATGGAGGGTAATTGGAGATACAGAGGGTTACGAAAGGTTATGAAGGGCTACTGAAGGTTATGGGGATACGGAGGGTTATGGAGGGTTACGGAGGGTTACGGAGGGTTACAGAGAGCTACGGAGGGCTACGGAGGGTTATGGATATACGGAGGGTTAGAGAGGGTTACGGAGATACGGTGGGCTACGGCGGGTTACAGAGGGTTACAGAGGGTTACGGAGGGTTACGGAGGGTTACGCAGGGTTACGGAGGGTTACGGAGGGTTACGGAGGGCTACGAGGGCTACGGAGGGTTACGGAGGGTTACGGAGGGTTACAGAGAGCTATGGGAGGGCTATGGTTACGCAGGGTTACCCAGGGTTACGGAGGGTTACGCAGGGTTACTGAGGGTTACGGAGGGTTACGCAGAGTTACGGAGGGTTACGGAGGGTTACGGAGGGTTACGGAGGGTTACGGAGGGTTACGCAGGGTTACGGAGGGTTACGGAGGGTTACGGAGGGTTACAGAGGGTTACAGAGAGCTACGGAGGGCTACGGAGGGCTACGGAGGGTTATGGATATACGGAGGGTTACAGAGGGTTACAGAGAGCTATGGGAGGGTTATGGAGATACGCGTGGTTAGAAAGGGTTACAGAGATACGGTGGGCTACGGCTGGTTACACAGGGTTACAGAGGGTTACAGAGGGTTACGGAGGGTTACGGAGGGCTACGGAGGGCTACGGAGGGTTACGGAGGGCTACGGAGGGCTACGGAGGGTTACGGAGGGCTACGGAGGGTTACGGAGGGTTACAGAGAGCTATGGGAGGGCTATGGTTACGCAGGGTTACGGAGGGTTACGGAGCGTTACGGAGGGTTAAGGAGCGTTACGGAGGGTTACGCAGGGTTACGCAGGGTTACGGAGGGTTACGGAGGGTTACGCAGGGTTACGCAGGGTTACGCAGGGTTACGGAGGGTTACGCAGGGTTACGCAGGGTTACGGAGGGTTACGGAGGGTTACGGATATACGGAGGGTTACAGAGGGTTACAGAGAGCTATGGGAGGGTTATGGAGATACGCAGGTTTAGAAAGGGTTACGGAGATACGGTGGGCTACGGCGGGTTACAGAGGGTTACGGAGTGTTACGGAGGGTTACGGAGGGCTACGGAGGGTTACGCAGGGTTACGCAGGGTTACGGAGGATTACGGAGGGTTACGGAGGGTTACGCAGGGTTACGCAGGGTTACGCAGGGTTACGGAGGGTTACGGAGGGTTACGCAGGGTTACGGAGAGCTATGGGAGGGCTATGGTTACGCAGGGTTACGCAGGGTTACGCAGGGTTATGCAGGGTTACGGAGGGTTACGGAGGGCTACGGAGGGTTACGGAGGGCTACGGAGGGTTACGGAAGGCTACGGAGGGTTACGGAGGGCTACGGAGGGTTACGGAGGGCTACGGAGGGTTACGGAGGGCTACGGAGGGCTACGGAGGGCTACGGAGGGTTACGGAGGGTTACGGAGGGTTACGCAGGGTTACGGAGGGTTACGCAGGGTTACGCAGGGTTACGGAGGGTTACGCAGGGTTACGGAGAGCTATGGGAGGGCTATGGTTACGCAGGGTTACGCAGGGTTATGCAGGGTTACGGAGGGTTACGGAGGGCTACGGAGGGCTACGGAGGGCTACGGAGAGTTACGGAGGGCTACGGAGGGTTACGGAGGGTTACGGAGGGCTACGGAGGGTTACGGAGGGTTACGGAGGGCTACGGAGGGTTACGGAAGGCTACGGAGGGTTACGGAGGGCTACGGAGGGTTACGGAGGGTTACGGAGGGCTACGGAGGGTTACGGAGGGCTACGGAGGGCTACGGAGGGCTACGGAGGGTTACGGAAGGCTACGGAGGGTTACGGAGGGCTACGGAGGGCTACGGAGGGCTACGGAGGGCTACGGAGGGTTACGGAAGGCTAAGGAGGGTTACGGAAGGCTACGGAGGGCTACGGAGGGTTACGGAAGGCTACGGAGGGTTACGGAAGGCTACGGAGGGTTATGGAGGGTTACGGATATACGGAGGGTTACGGAGGGCTACGGAGGGTTACGGAGGGCTACGGAGGGTTACGGAGGGTTACGGAGGGCTACGGAGGGCTACGGAGGGCTACGGAGGGCTACGGAAGGCTAAGGAGGGTTACGGAAGGCTACGGAGGGCTACGGAGGGTTACGGAGGGCTACGGAGGGCTACGGAGGGCTACGGAGGGTTACGGAAGGCTACGGAGGGCTACGGAGGGTTACGGAAGGCTACGGAGGGTTACGGAAGGCTACGGAGGGTTATGGAGGGTTACGGATATACGGAGGGTTATGGAGGGTTACGGATATACGGAGGGTTACGGAGGGTTATGGAGGGTTACGGAGGGTTATGGAGGGCTACGGAGGGTTATGGAGGGTTATGGAGGGTTATGGAGGGTTTGGGGGTTCAACCACTGATCTGCTGACGTAGGATTGTCCACATGAACACACACTTAGTGCAGCTCCACTCAACTCAACTACAGAGAAGCATTGTACAGCTGCTGCTCAGCTGGTCATCACACAAGCATGCACCTTCTCATCTGCAGTAGAAAAACACCAGGGCTGCGCCGCTCGCCGGTTCGCCTCCCTTTGCGCCTCAGCTTTTTTTTTGGTCTGAGGTTTTGTCTGGTGTGAGGGGAGCTCACGTGCTTACGCTCATCGGTTAATCACACGTATGACTTTGTTTGGCTCGACTCGGCCGGTGGAAAAGCATCCACTGATTCCTCTGGTGATGTAACACGGAAACTGGAATGAAGGTGATCCAAAACTGATCCAAGAGCTGAGGAGACAAACAGCAGCAGCATCACATCTGCATCATTTATGCAGAAACATGAAAAACACACATTTAACTCTATGAGCTCTGGGCTATTTTCATTTCTCTTATATGACTCATTAAAACATCCATATGTTCCTTATCAGTTTTGTTCCCAGTAAACTGTAGTTTATTCAGCTCTTCCATATTTTGACCTGATGTTATTACTTAAAGCACTTCTTAAACAATAAGCTCCTCATGTTGTAAATACAGTATATGTCTGAAGTTGTTGAACCACACAGATTTGGACTCCGAGAACAGCTTTCCATAAGTGCCGACAAACAGCTCCTCACACAAGTCCCGCCAACTGCTTCTATTGATTTTTGATTCCAAGAAAACAATGTCAGTGTTTCCCACGTAGACTTTTCTGGAACAGACTGCTCAGTATATTTGGCAACAGAGTCCCATATTTACATTGTATTTTTATCCGAAGTGGTCCACTCTCATTTTGTAGTGTTGTATCTCACATATTGGCCCCTCCTCTTGGTGAAACACACTCAAGGAGGAAGGCGAGGCAGGGTAACTGTTCATGCAACACAGAGGCCGTTCAAAGGGCTTTTACATAAGCAAAGGTTGCATCACTACATGAGAAACCCTGAACAGCAAAAGACAGAATAAAGCAGGAATGAAATCTGTTAAGAGGAAAACAAAATTAGATGAATAAGTTCCAGCGGAGCTAAAACGAGGACCAGTAGGACCCTGATGATCTGATGCTCGGATGGCTGACCCCGACCTTTGGGTAAATTATAATGTTTTATGTTTTTTCTTAAAGTCCTCAAAGCCTTGAATGAATGCAGCTGGTCATCCTTTTCTCCTTTCATCCTGAAGGCCCCCTCAGTTTGAAGTGAATGGTGAGCATTTTCGACCTTCTACGCTGGACAGGCTTTTGTCCACCTCGCGTTGGTCGCATGAATGTAGGTGGTGAAAGGGCCTGGGTCGGACATTTAAAGCTGCGTTGTAAGTGCTGGACAGGTGAAACCTGATGTCATCCCTCTGTTTAGTGTTGTTTTTCCTGTTTGATGACTTCTGTTACTGCTGTTTCAGACGCTTATGTCTTCTCTGTCCTTACCTGTACTAATAAACCACTGCAACAGCTGGGCCCGCAGGCGTTCTGAGGCAACGCTTAGCCTGAAGCAGCTCTCTGCTTCTGCTTCTAGATCATCAGCTTCTACCCTCTGCAGCAGCTCGCCGGGTCAAGTGACCGTTTCCTCTGATCATTTCAGGACCGTCCACGTTGAATAAGCAGGCTACTAGTCAACAACACCAGAAAAAACATCTGAAACAAGTGCTGCCGGAGCTAAAAAGAGAACTGTGGAAGGTCTGCAGGGCCCTGCAGTCCATCAGCCCGCGACTGCGCCCCAAGCCAGCGTGAAGGCCTCAGCTCGGCTGGACCGTAGGCTGTGGGCGCAGTGGACGTTGTGTCCCGCAGCGCATGTACTCCTGCTCTGATTTGTGTTGCTGATCGCCACACACCTCCTACTAAAAGTATTCAGTTTATATGGCGCCTTTTCACTTATTCTCCAAAGTCATGAACAAGTTCTACTGCGTTTATAATAAAGGAAAATGATTTTCAGACTGCCCAGTTAGGCGCAGCTGTTTTCAGCTCAGGTGCTCTTTACTCCTTCCAGTATTTGTGTTTTCCTATTTCCACTTGTCTGTTTCTCTAAACACTGATCTGTACCTGTGCTATTTCTTTATTTTGCAGCAAATGTGTGTGAATACCGACTAAGGCATCAAAGATCAATGGTGAGGTGGGGGGGCGGGGGCCCTGGGGACAGTTTGAAGTCCTCATTACTCCTGCAGTCTCCCTGGAGGACAAAGTTTTGCACCAACTGCTTTTGTTTTGGGGATTGTAACACCAGATGCAAGCAGAGGTTGATGGGAGCTGACGTACTGACCCCCTCATGAGGTTCCTCTGAAAGAGTCATTTTTTAATGAAATATCAACATGTTAAGAGCTCAACATCATCTGTAGAGGAGGATCAACGAGGGAAGCAACCATGAAGGGAGGGAGGCCGAGAGCAACGGCTTTCTGTGGACATATTGATTGCAGTAGGAGACACAGTGTGTGTGTGTGTGTGTGTGTGTGTGTGTGTGTGTGTGTGTGTGTGTGTGTGTGTGTGTCTGTGTGTGTGTGTGTGTGTGTGTGTGTGTGTACTCATTAATAATTCAGCGTAGCCCATTCCAGTCTTGAACGGACGAAGGAAAGGTGAGACGAATAAGGACAGCAGAGAAAACAGAAGAAATTGAGAGTAAGAAGGGAAAAGAGAGAGAGAAATTCACACCACCAGTAATATTCCCTTGTGTGTGTGTTTCTAAATATAGGCATTGAAGTCGAATGGACCGACATTTCCCAGACAAACAAGGAACTCCCAGAAGTCCGTGAGTTCACAGTGGGGAGACAAAGTCTCTGGAAAGCTCCTGGAAGTCATGTTCATAAGTTACAGAATGTAATGTGCCCAAAATCAAAAATTAAAACATTTCTAAATAAAAAAATCATATAGATCTCACTCTTCTCACACAGAGGTGACAGGAACAACATTTGCTTATTTTACACTGGCAGTGGCATGAAGATGAGTCCTGCAGCACCACATCCTGAAGCAGCAGCAACATCCACAGCAGCATCCGCAGCAGCATCAGCAGCAGCAGCAGCAGCAGCAGCAGCAGCAGCAGCAGCAGCATCAGCAGCAGCAGCAGCAGCAGCAGCAGCAGCAGCAGCAGCAGCAGCAGCATCCGCCACAGCAGCAGCAGCATCCGCAGCAACAGCAGCAGCAGCAGCAGCAGCAGCAGCAGCAGCAGCAGTAGCATACACAGCAGCAGCAGCAGCAGCAGCAGCAGCATACACAGCAGCAGCAGCAGCAGCAGCA
This sequence comes from Xenentodon cancila, assembly GCA_014839995.1. Classification (NCBI taxonomy): domain Eukaryota; kingdom Metazoa; phylum Chordata; class Actinopteri; order Beloniformes; family Belonidae; genus Xenentodon; species Xenentodon cancila. The sequence continues at coordinate 1,427,103 of CM026204.1, read as the reverse complement.
TACACAGCAGCAGCAGCAGCAGCAGCAGCAGCAGCAGCAGCAGCAGCAGCAGCCGCCTGACACTCACATTATCTCAACTTTAAGGACAAAACAACAATAAATGGATCTGTTTTGTATTTATCCAAGTACAAAAAAGGCAAACAAAGATAGTACAGACACACATACTGTATATATATACCCAGCTGTAAGCAGCTTCATAAAGTCTATGTTTTTTTCCTCAATATATTTTATTTATCAAGGCTGCATTTATGGACCATCATCCTCCTCTGTCTGCTCCTCTCTGAGCTCACTGGACTCGTTGTTTCAGTTGCAATCCTCCATCCGGAGCAAGAAGCTCATTAACAGGGTTAAAGAACAGAATCAGGGAGGGAGAACATCTGCCTCGACCAGTTGAACGAAAAGAGAGATCGACAAACAGAGACATCAGTCCAGAGCTGGTTCCACTAGAACCAGGAGCCTAAAAAGGCCTGACTTCCATTCTACTGCTGGACACTCCAGGAGCCACAAGTCAGTCTAGTCTGACTACAGTACAACCAGCTGTGGTCCTACACACATTTCTGGACATGTTCTTGTCCTGTTCCTGTCTGTCTCTGCTGCAGTGCTGCCTGATGGCAGAAGATCGTTGGTATCCGGCTGATCTGGCACACAGAGATTTCTGCAGATTCTCTCATTCTCACATTCAACATGATCTACTGCAGATGGTAAGATGTTTAAAGGCTTCACAGCCTGATTAAAAACCTCCATACTTTCTTCTGAGAATCAAGCAGAACCAGGAACCTGAAAACAGAAGGCTCTGGCATCCAATTCTACTGAAACCACCAGTAAACCTCTGGTCTGAGATGAGAGTTACGTTAGAAGGATCTGGAACTAGAAGATGTTTAAGGTAAGAAGGAGCTAAGACCTTAGGAGCTTTGTGAACCAATCACAAATCAAATGCGTGGACTTGTTTTTCTGCATCAGTCTGCAGTTGTACCAAGTTCTAAAATGTCTCTTGATGTGGCTCCTAAAATCCCCGTACAGTTGTCATTAAAGTCAAACTAACCAGGCTACAGCTCATTCACTTCTGTGGTAACCTTGGCTCCAAAAACCAGGGGTTGTCCTGGTTCAGCTGGTCTAAAGCTGCAAACCTCTGACATCAGCGTCTGGGGGCGGAGCTTTAGTGACCATCTCTTTAAAGCAGAGCTGTGTGGCATTTCATCTGCTCCAATCCCAGATCCAAGCGAAGACGAGTAAACCTGAGCTTCAGCTTACGGCTGAGCTGTACCCAGCGTCTCATGAATGTCAGCAGCAAAAGAAGTAAACTCAGAGGCAAAACAGACCTGAATGAAAGTCCACGAATTACAACAAATTAACAAATGAGCCCAGTAACAGCGATTTTCAATGCCATCAGACAAAAATGTGGGCTCCTCGCGGCATCTCCATCAGCAGAAGAGACGCTCCAGAGTGGGTCCCTGTAATGTGTCACAAGTTTAAAACTCATCTCACCAACAAACACTTGGCCATCCCTGTTGAGTCATCTTCAATATCACCCCCTCAGTCTGCTCGGAAGCCCCCAGGGAGAAAATCTAATAAAGTCACTGCCTGTGTTGATGCAGAACATAGACTGAAGATCTGTGAGGACGTTTACTCTCATATTAAAAAGGAGCTGCCACCACAGCCCCCAAAAAATATCACTGTTCCAAAATTACTTTCTCTGTAATAGTTCACTTGATCCTGTGTGAGGCCCACAAGACAATGTAACCATCCACATGTTTTTCAGCCAATCAGCGGCCGCTTTTTGTGCGGAGTGGAACCCAGAGCGGGCGTCGTATTCCTATCCACAGGACTTAGAGCGAATGGAGCAGCCGAGAGCTTGTTTCATGTGTAATTTATAAGAGCTCCATCAGCATGAATGTTTCATGCAGAGGTGTAAACAGTTCTGGAGGGTTGCTGGTCAGCGTCGCCCTGCCGCGCCTGAGCGCCTGAGCGCCTGAGCGCCTGAGCGCCTGAGCGCCTGAGCGCCACGTGGCTCAGAGTCTCACATTCACACATGATTTACACACATGCAGCAGCCCCTTTTGTATTTTGCTATCATGCTGTGTTTTTTACACAACAATTACATCAATTGAACAAAACTGTTGGGAATGCTGTGCAGACAGATGCATCACTGCACCAACCAACGATGGTTCGTTTAGATCTTCGGGGAGAAGACTCATCAGAGCAGCACGATGGAAAAACCCAGTCAGGGGACTAGATCTGAACTAAACTACACAAAAGCACCACCAGGGGCTGCATCTGAACCCAAGTCACTTTACTTCAATATTAAAATGTCCAATTTTACAACAGAAATAAACTTTTTTACAGCCCGGTGCAAAAAATGACAATAGTGACAACTATATGGATAATAATCCCAGTTTGACTAGAATGGCACCATAACGAAGACGGAGCTCTCCAAAAGATGGAGTAAAAGCCCAGAAAAACCTAAAATCCAAATAAATTTAAGAGAATGAATTGCAGAAATACGCCACAGAATTAAAATTCAGCAGAAGGGTCAGAAAAAAAGGGTCAAAAGTAGGAATATTGATCATAATGGAATACTGATGACATGAAATTTGAGATTACTGGCAAACAATATGGATGTGTTTTCCTTGCCTAAGCTTCACTGAGACACATGAGACATGACATGTCTCCTGGACGACACGTCTGCTGGACGACACGTCTGCTGGACAACACGTCTGCTGGACGACACTTCTGCTGGACGACACGTCTGCTGGACGACACGTCTGCTGGACGACACGTCTGCTGGACGACACTTCTGCTGGACGACACGTCTGCTGGACGACACGTCTGCTGGACGACACGTCTGCTGGACGACACTTCTGCTGGACGACACGTCTGCTGGACGACACGTCTGCTGGACGACACGTCTGCTGGACGACACTTCTGCTGGACGACACGTCTGCTGGACGACACGTCTGCTGGACGACACGTCTCCTGGACGACACGTCTGCTGGACGACACGTCTGCTGGACGACACGTCTCCTGGACGACACGTCTGCTGGTAGACACGTCTGCTGGACGACACGTCTCCTGGACGACACGTCTGCTGGACGACACGTCTGCTGGACGACACTTCTGCTGGACGACACGTCTGCTGGAGGACACGTCTTCTAGACGACACGTCTGCTGGACGACACGTCTGCTGGACGACACTTCTGCTGGACGACACGTCTGCTGGAGGACACGTCTGCTGGACGACACGTCTCCTGGACGACACGTCTCCTGGACGACACGTCTGCTGGACGACACGTCTGCTGGAGGACACGTCTGCTAGACGACACGTCTGCTGGACGACACGTCTGCTGGTAGACACGTCTCACAGATGACACGTCTGCTGGACGACACGTCTGCTGGTAGACACGTCTCCTGGACGACACGTCTGCTGGACGACACGTCTGCTGGACGACACGTCTGCTGGACGACACGTCTGCTGGACGACACGTCTCCTGGACGACACGTCTCCTGGAGGACACGTCTGCTGGAGGACACGTCTGCTGGACGACACGTCTCCTGGACGACACGTCTCCTGGACGACACGTCTGCTGGACGACACGTCTGCTGGACGACACGTCTCCTGAACGAAACGTCTGCTAGAGGACACGTCTGCTGGACGACACGTCTGCTGGACGACACGTCTCCTGGACGACACGTCTGCTGGACGACACGTCTCCTGGACGACACGTCTCCTGGACGACACGTCTGCTGGACGACACATCTCACAGATGACACGTCTGCTGGACGACACGTCTGCTGGACGACACGTCTCCTGGACGACACGTCTGCTGGACGACACGTCTCCTGGAGGACACGTCTGCTGGACGACACGTCTCACAGATGACACGTCTCCTGGACGACACGTCTCACAGATGACACGTCTGCTGGACGACACGTCTCACAGATGACACGTCTCACAGATGACACGTCTCCTGGATGACACGTCTGCTGGACGACACGTCTCACAGATGACACGTCTGCTGGACGACACGTCTGCTGGACGACACGTCTCCTGGACGACACGTCTAACAGATGACACGTCTCCTGGACGACACGTCTGCTGGACGACACGTCTGCTGGACGACACGTCTGCTGGACGACACGTCTCCTGGACGACACGTCTGCTGGACGACACGTCTCCTGGACGACACGTCTCACAGATGACACGTCTCACAGATGACACGTCTCACAGTTGACACGTATGCTGGACGACACGTCTGCTGGACGACACGTCTCACAGATGACACGTCTCACAGATGACACGTCTCCTGGACGACACGTCTGCTGGACGACACGTCTCCTGGACGACACGTCTGCTGGACGACACGTCTGCTGGACGACACGTCTCCTGGACGACACGTCTGCTGGACGACACGTCTGCTGGACGACACGTCTCACAGATGACACGTCTGCTGGACGACACGTCTGCTGGACGACACGTCTGCTGGACGACATGTCTCCTGGATGACACGTCTGCTGGACGACACGTCTGCTGGACGACACGTCTGCTGGACGACACGTCTCACAGATGACACGTCTGCTGGACGACACGTCTGCTGGACGACACGTCTCCTGGACGACACGTCTGCTGGACGACACGTCTCACAGATGACACGTCTCCTGGACGACACGTCTGCTGGACGACACGTCTCACAGATGACACGTCTGCTGGAGGACACGTCTGCTGGACGACACGTCTGCTGGAGGACACGTCTGCTGGACGACACGTCTGCTGGACGACACGTCTGCTGGAGGACACGTCTGCTGGACGACACGTCTGCTGGATGACACGTCTGCTGGACGACACGTCTCCTGGACGACACGTCTCACAGATGACACGTCTCCTGGACGACACGTCTCACAGATGACACGTCTGCTGGACGACACGTCTCACAGATGACACGTCTCCTGGACGACACGTCTCACAGATGACACGTCTGCTGGACGACACGTCTGCTGGACGACACGTCTCCTGGACGACACGTCTGCTGGACGACACGTCTGCTGGATGACACGTCTGCTGGACGACACGTCTCCTGGACGACATGTCTCACAGATGACACGTCTGCTGGACGACACGTCTCACAGATGACACGTCTGCTGGACGACACGTCTGCTGGACGACACGTCTGCTGGACGACACGTCTGCTGGACGACACGTCTCACAGATGACACGTCTCCTGGACGACACGTCTGCTGGACGACACGTCTCACAGATGACACGTCTGCTGGAGGACACGTCTGCTGGACGACACGTCTGCTGGAGGACACGTCTGCTGGACGACACGTCTGCTGGATGACACGTCTGCTGGACGACACGTCTCCTGGACGACACGTCTTACAGATGACACGTCTCCTGGACGACACGTCTCACAGATGACACGTCTGCTGGACGACACGTCTCCTGGACGACACGTCTCCTGGACGACACGTCTCACAGATGACACGTCTCCTGGACGACACGTCTCACAGATGACACGTCTGCTGGACGACACGTCTCACAGATGACACGTCTCCTGGATGACACGTCTCACAGATGACACGTCTGCTGGACGACACGTCTGCTGGACGACACGTCTCCTGGACGACACGTCTGCTGGACGACACGTCTGCTGGATGACACGTCTGCTGGACGACACGTCTCCTGGACGACATGTCTCACAGATGACACGTCTGCTGGACGACACGTCTGCTGGACGACACGTCTCACAGATGACACATCTCCTGGACGACACGTCTCACAGATGACACGTCTGCTGGACGACACGTCTCACAGATGACACGTCTCACGGACGACACGTCTGCTGGACGACACGTCTGCTGGACGACACGTCTGCTGGACGACACGTCTGCTGGACGACACGTTTCACAGATGACACGTCTCACAGATGACACGTCTCCTGGACGACACGTCTCACAGATGACACGTCTGCTGGACGACACGTCTGCTGGACGACACGTCTCCTGGACGACACGTCTAACAGATGACAAGTCTCCTGGACGACACGTCTGCTGGACGACACGTCTGCTGGACGACACGTCTCCTGGACGACACGTCTGCTGGACGACACGTCTCACAGATGACACGTCTGCTGGACGACACGTCTGCTGGACGACACGTCTCACAGATGACACGTCTCCTGGACGACACGTCTGCTGGACGACACGTCTCACAGATGACACGTCTCCTGGACGAAACGTCTCACAGATTACACGTCTCACAGATGACACGTCTCACGGACGACACGTCTGCTGGACGACACGTCTCCTGGACGACACGTCTCCTGGACGACACGTCTCCTGGACGACACGTCTGCTGGACGACACGTCTCCTGGACGACACGTCTGCTGGACGACACGTCTGCTGGACGACACGTCTCCTGGACGACACGTCTCCTGGACGACACGTCTGCTGGACGACACGTCTCCTGGACGACACGTCTGCTGGACGACACGTCTCCTGGACGACACGTCTCCTGGACGACACGTCTGCTGGACGACACGTCTCCTGGACGACACGTCTAACAGATGACACGTCTCCTGGACGACACGTCTGCTGGACGACACGTCTGCTGGACGACACGTCTCACAGATGACACGTCTCACAGATTACACGTCTCACAGATGACACGTCTCACAGATGACACGTCTCACAGATGACACGTCTCCTGGACGACACGTCTAACAGATGACACGTCTCCTGGACGACACGTCTGCTGGACGACACGTCTGCTGGACGACACGTCTGCTGGACGACACGTCTCACAGATGACACGTCTCACAGATGACACGTCTCACAGATGACACGTCTCACAGATGACACGTCTCCTGGACGACACGTCTCACAGATTACACGTCTCACAGATGACACGTCTCCTGGACGACACGTCTCACAGATGACACGTCTCACAGATGACACGTCTCACGGACGACACGTCTGCTGGACGACACGTCTCACAGATGACACGTCTCACAGATTACACGTCTCACAGATGACACGTCTCACAGATGACACGTCTCCTGGATGACACGTCTCACGGACGACACGTCTGCTGGACGACACGTCTCCTGGACGACACGTCTCACAGATGACACGTCTCACAGATTACACGTCTCACAGATGACACGTCTCACAGATGACACGTCTCCTGGATGACACGTCTCACGGACGACACGTCTGCTGGACGACACGTCTCCTGGACGACACGTCTCCTGGACGACACGTCTCCTGGACGACACGTCTCCTGGACGACACGTCTGCTGGACGACACGTCTCACAGATGACTTTGTTGAATCGTAAAAGGAACATGAAATCATATTTGTGTTTGATGTTGAGAGCACAGCACAACTTCTTCATGATCAAGTTATGTGTTTCTCCTGGACCAACTCTTGCTATGGTTACAGTACAAAAAGCAAATTATAAACAAAGAACTAAACAAAGATAGCTGAGAAACAGAAGCTGCTTCACCCTCCAGACCAATAATACCCAACCACGACTCGTGAGTTTGTCTGTGGGAATAATGTAAGTCAATATAACATTTCTACACTAATAATTAACACATTTCCAATTAATTCCAGTAAATCCCATTAACTCTTGAATATTCCTATGAATTCCCATGGAACATATCAAAATTTGAATATTTCCAGAAAACCCTAGTTTTTTTTTCCCATTAAAGATTAAGGAAAGTATCCAGAAATTATTCAGAAATGAACCGGCCCTTTCCAGCCCTGTTCAGGAGAGTCCCTCCGATAACATGGAGACGTGATATCAATCTGCTGTAAACCGTTTCTGTATCTGCGTTTCCTCTCAGAGCCGGAGGAAGGCGGCGCAGGGACCCACCGTTGTTAATTTAACACTCCTGAATCTTAGATGAGACACTCATGACACTCACGAGCCGAAGTCAGGCACAATTGTCTGCATTTAAAGGCTGAAAGAGACGGCAGGACAGAGTGCTGGGATTTAGACTGAGTGGAAGCAGGACGTCTGCTGTGTTGAAGTCTGGAATTGGACAGCTGGAGGGAATGAGAAAAGGACAAACACTTGAAGAACAGCAGCACAAGAGGAAGTGACATGGGGAAGTGAAGAAGGAAACAGTCGGACTCCTCTGAAGAGACGGAAGCTGCTGGAATTCAGCGGTCTGCAGGAGGAGGTGCAGCGACGCAGCAGGCCGACAGCCAGGACTGCGGAAGACTCGCCTCTTCTAGGCGACTAGATTCAAATTCTCCACAAGCTGCAATTGTATTGTTTTACACTCAGTAAAACAATAACGATTTTCCTCCCTACAGCTACAAATGATTTAACTATGATCCACCTTCTGCATCTAGTTCATGACATCAGTCCCTCGTGTGTTAATAATATTAGCAGTTTGTTTTTTTGCTGTTTTTAGGCCAACCTGGAACAAACTCGGGTGACGGCACATCTAAAACCTCGTTTATGCTTCTCTGCTTCTCTGGTGACGGTGTGACGCTGAAATACATTTTCTGGGTTTTAGGTCCAGATATATAAGTCCATATTCTGTTAAAGGTTTGCTTCTGTGCTTGGATCATTTCCTGTCACATGACCCAGTTTCAGGGTCATGTGACAGGACTTCATGGTCCACTCAGTGACGGACAGGTGTCCAGGTCCAGACCATCATTCCTCCTCCACCGTGCTTCACAGTGGCTCCGAGTGTTTCTGCTGAAAAGCTGTTTGGTTTCCTTTAAACATGTTTGTGGACATGAAGACCAAACATCTGCACTTTGGTCTCCTCTGTCCGTAGAACATTGTTCCTGGAGTCTGCTGGTTTGATCAGATGCTCGATCATGTTCATTTTAGGAAGAAGATCTTGTGATCTTGTGTTAACACAGACCTGAATCCTCCAGACCAGCAAACTGCCAAAATGTGGGGTTTTATGGAGGTCTTCGGTCCAGCTGATGATGAACTCATCAGGGATTTCATTAGCAGCTTCAGGGTGTCCAATGCCGGTCCTGCATGTTTTATACGTGTCCTTGCATCAACACACCTGATTCAAACCGATGGATCATCATTAAGATCTGCACAAATATGTTAACGACTCAGCCAGTTGTATCAGGTGTGTTGATGAGAGGAAACATCTAAAACCTGCAGAACAGCAGCCCTCGAGGACGGGAACTGTTGTTCATAAATAACTAAATAATGTGTGTAAAGTGTCACACATTGTTGTGTGTTTACCTATGTTAAAGACCTGCTGCGGTCCTGATGATTTTCTTATGACCCGTGAGCATGAGTCTGACCTGCCTAAATTCCTCCCCTTGAGGCAGCATTCATTCCCGACCATGGGCATCCACGGAGAACCATGGAGTCAGACTTGGTGCCGGTTCTCATCCCAGCTGCACACCAGCACCAGGACAACCCTAAGTTAACCAAGCTAGACGTCTACCATCCAAACGGGCACAGACTCCAACATCCATTAGAAATGGACGACTTGCTGCCAGAAATGTGGAGAGTTGTGCAGCGACTGAATGACCTGCAGCCAAGAGCCAAACAATTCCTGAGGTGCCTCCCACAGAACAAGCAAAGGGTCTGCATCCATTGGTACATACATTGGAGTGACAATACTGGACCGGATCAACTTGTCCCTGGTCTTGGGATATGTCCCGCAGGTTTTTAAAGTTAATTAAACTATTACTTAAAAAACCCTCTCTTGACCCAGACATTTTAGATAATTATAGACCGATTTCCAACCTTCCATTTATCTCTAAAATTCTGGAAAAGGTCGTTGCAGCAGCTGTGTGAACATTTGTATAGAAATGATCTGTTGAAGTTCTTCAGTCAGGGTTCAGATGCATCATAGCACAGAAACAGCACTGGTTCGAGTCTCCAATGACCTTCTTATGGCCTCAGATAATGGATTAGTGTCCATACTGGTTCTGCTGGACCTCAGATATTGGATTAGTGTCCATACTGGTTCTGCTGGACCTCAGATAATGGATTAGTGTCCATACTGGTTCTGCTGGACCTCAGATAATGGATTAGTGTCCATACTGGTTCTGCTGGACCACATCACAGCATTTTCCTGCAGAGACTAGAGTATGTTGTTGGGATTAAAGGGACAGCTCTAGATTGGTTTAAATCAGATCTGTCTGATAGATTCCAGTTTGTTCATGTTCATGAGGTTTCTTCCGTAGAGACGAGGGTCTGCTATGGTGTCCCGCAGGGTTCAGTTCTAGGGCCAATCCTGTTCAGTTTATACATGCAGCCCTTGGGAAGTTTTATCCGGAACCACAGCATTAATGTTCATTGTTATGCTGATGATACGCAGCTGTATCTGTCTATGAAGATGAAACAGAACCATCAGACAAACTTCAGATGTGTCTTAAGGACATCAAGGACTGGATGTCCACTAATGTTTTGCTCCTAAATTCTGATAACACAGAGGTTGTTGTTTGTGGTCCCAAACACCTCAGGAAGGGATTAGATGGTGTTGCGATGACCTCCAGTAAAACTGTGAGAAACCTTGGAGTTATTTTGATCAGGATTTGTCATTTAATCAGCATATTAATCAGGTTTGTAAAACTGTGTTTTTCCACCTCCGTAATATCACAAAGATCAGGAGCATCCTCTCCCAGAGTGATGCTGGAAAACTAATTCACACGTTCATATCTTCTAGACTAGATTACTGTAACATGTTGTTGGCTGGATGTCCAAGTAATTCTCTGAAGATCCTCCAGATGATCCAAAATGCAGCAGCGCGAATGTTGACAGGAATCAGCAAGAGAGACCACGTCTCTCCAGTTTTAGCTTCCCTCCATTGGCTCCCAGAACATATAGAGCATTTAGAATCCAGTTTAACATTTTATTACTTGTGTATAAAGTCCTAAACAACCACACTCCTGGTTTTCTCCAAGACCTGATGGTTCCTCATGTTCCTAACAGAGCTCTCCGTTCTCAGGGTGCAGGTTTACTCGTAGTTCCTAGAAGATCCAGATGTAGATCTGGAGGACGGGTCTTCTGTTATCAGGAACCATCACTATGGAACCAACTTCCAGTTTGGGTGAAGGAGGCTGACACCACCTCCACCTTTAAAACCAAACTTCCAACGTTTGTGTTCAGTAAAACATCTAGTTGGTGTGAACTTTAGTGTGTCAGGACCAGTAGTCCCAGCTGCAGCTGCAGGACCAGACTGGAGCAGCTGGTCTTCAACACAGCTTCATCTGGATCTGCTGCTGTAGACCTGCTGCAGGGGGACACCAACATGATCCACTGACTGGTGCCCCTCACCTCCTCTGTTTCTCTGTCTCTTCTTCACCTCAACCCTCATTTATTAACAATATCCCATAAACTTAATTGTGGTTCATTGTTCTTGTAGTTTTTTGTGCTTGTCTGTCCCCTCTTTTTCTCTTCTGTGCATGTTCTGCGGACCAGAACCTCAGGAGCTGCTTGCTGACCTGCAGTTCCACCTCTGACCATCCCAGAGTCTGCCTCCACCTGTCTGTATGGATGTCTGTTGGAGACCCGCTGACATCCCGACCTGCAGTCCTCATCCCCTTGGATCACCATCTATCCATATATGCATAGAAGTCGCCTGCTGATGGATCTGGTCTTAGGTACATTTGACGGTGTGTCTGTGTCTCTTCTCTCTTTACTTCCTGATCTACCCGGCTGGTCTTCAGCAGGAGAGTCCCCCCTTATGATCCAGGTCCTGGTCCAGGTTTCTTCCCCCTTATGATCCTGGTCCTGGTCCAGAATTCTTCCCTCTTAAAGGAGAGTTTTTACCTGCTGTTGTTTATGTAATAACTGATCTGGAACGTGTTCTGGTCTCTGGCAAGATCCTGGAGACGACTGGTGTTGTAATAGACGCTATATAAATACAATTGAATTGAATCCACAGCCAATCACGTTGATCAGTTTGAAAAACAAACACAACAGAGCACACTCTTTTATACAGTCTTTATTACAGCCCAGAAGTCAAGAAAGTTAAGCTCTACGTCGCTACAGCGATGACAGCTGACTGAGACCACAGACTGTAAATGAACAGCAGGCCACAAATCAGGAAAACAGTTTATGTTTAATATCCGTTTCACTGATGAGGTCCCTAAAGAAATGTCAAACCTAACTGCCACGCTGGGGCTGTCGGCTCAAGAGTCACCACACTTCCACGACCAGCGTGTCTGTAGCTCAGAACCGACCCCGGCCTGAACCAGAACCCGGTTTACTCTGAAACAGACGAAAGTCCTCACTGCAGGATGAACAACTCACACACTTAGGTACAGTGCGTTTTCACATGATCGCTCAGTCAAACAGAAGCACATCCTCACATGCGCGCTGACACGCAAACACACACGGGAGAAGGTCAGTGCATGGACAAGTGACTTTAGAGAGCGAGCAGGCACTTCCTTCTCACGCAATCCTCGCCACCGCCCGCGCGCGCGCTCTCTCTCGCTCTCTCGCTCTCTCTCACTCTCTCTCTCTCACTCTCTCTCACTCTCTCTCACTCTGTCTCACTCTCTCTCTCTCTCTCGCT
>CM026204.1:1394186-1414388 GCA_014839995.1 Xenentodon cancila | reverse complement strand
CTCATCTTCCTCTGTTTCAGGTTGCGAGTCTGTTTACTTGATTCTGGGCCTGTTTTGTGTAACGGGCGGTTTATGGGACAGCCCGTGGGCCCTCAACACCCCTCACCGCTCCGACACACCAAACTCATCCGAGGTCTTCCGGGATGGAAGACAGAACAACTCTCCAAAGCTGACAGCTCTCTCTGCCAGATACTTCATTGGTTGTAAATGATCAGCTGGGCTGCTTGTCATTTGTGTTCTGATGTTTCAGTGTGAGTGTGTGTGTGAGCGTGTACACGTGCATGTGTGTGTGTGTGTGTGCAGAATGCCAGTAGAAGGAAAGATAAAGCATGCTCCAAAAACAAAAACATTCTCAAGACATCAAAATAGGCTCCAAAAATCTGATGCAATGACAATGAATCATTTATGTCGAAGCATTTAAAAACTGGGACACAGATGACTGAACTCACCGCTGCACGGCCACTGTACACCGGTAGGTCACGCTTTTTCAGGTTACCACTGCTCTTCAGTCCAGGTCCTCAGGACCTCCTGCATGTTTCAGGTGTTTGGATGACACGTCACCTGAGGCGGTCAACATCAGCTTGTCATCAAGGTCTACACCGTCTGTCAATGAAGATGTCACCTGCAGGAAAAACATCTAAAAGATGCAGGGCAGGGGTCCTGGGCACCTGCCCTGAAGAACACCAGGTTACAGTATAGTGAGAAAGTCCACAGGTCCAAACCTGCAACCACGAAGTTGAAAATGCACACAAGCTTCCTGTACAATTGTTGTATTACTCAACCAATACTTACCCAGTACTCAACTACTCAACCAGTACTCAACCAGTATTCAACTACTCAACCCGTACTCAACCAATACTTACCCAGTACTCAACTACTCAACCAGTACTCAACCAGTATTCAACTACTCAACCAATACTTACCCAGTACTCAACTACTCAACCAGTACTCAACCAGTATTCAACTACTCAACCCATACTCAACCAATACTTACCCAGTACTCAACCAGTACTCAACCAGTATTCAACTACTCAACCCGTACTCAACCAATACTTACCCAGTACTCAACTACTCAACCAGTACTCAACCAGTATTCAACTACTCAACCAATACTTACCCAGTACTCAACTACTCAACCAGTACTCAACTACTCAACCAGTACTTACCCAGTACTCAACTACTCAACCAGTACTCAACCAGTATTCAACTACTCAACCTGTACTCAACCAATACTTACCCAGTACTCAACTACTCAACCAGTACTCAACCAGTATTCAACTACTCAACCCATACTCAACCAATACTTACCCAGTACTCAACTACTCAACCAATACTCAACTACTCAACCAATACTCAACTACTCAACCCGTACTCAACCAATACTTACCCAGTACTCAACTACTCAACCAGTACTCAACCAGTATTCAACTACTCAACCCGCACTCAACCAATACTTACCCAGTACTCAACTACTCAACCAATACTCAACTACTCAACCCGTACTCAACCAATACTTACCCAGTATTCAACTACTCAACCCGTACTCAACCAATACTATACCAATACTTACCCAGTACTGAACTACTCAACCAGTACTCAACCAGTATTAAACTACTCAACCCGTACTCAACCAATAGTTACCCAGTACTCAACTACTCAACCAGTACTCAACCAGTTTCAACTACTCAACCCGTACTCAACCTATACTTACCCAGTACTGAACTACTCAACCAATACTCAACTACTCAACCAATACTCAACTACTCAACCAATACTCAACCAGTACTGAATCAGTACTAGTACACTTGCACTAGTACAAGTCAGTACATGTCAGAACAACTACTCAAACAGTACTTACCCAGTACTCAACTACTCAACCAGTACTCAACCAGTATTCAACTACTCAACCCGCACTCAACCAATACTTACCCAGTACTCAACTACTCAACCAATACTCAACTACTCAACCCGTACTCAACCAATACTTACCCAGTATTCAACTACTCAACCCGTACTCAACCAATACTATACCAATACTTACCCAGTACTGAACTACTCAACCAGTACTCAACCAGTATTAAACTACTCAACCCGTACTCAACCAATAGTTACCCAGTACTCAACTACTCAACCAGTACTCAACCAGTTTCAACTACTCAACCCGTACTCAACCTATACTTACCCAGTACTGAACTACTCAACCAATACTCAACTACTCAACCAATACTCAACTACTCAACCAATACTCAACCAGTACTGAATCAGTACTAGTACACTTGCACTAGTACAAGTCAGTACATGTCAGAACAACTACTCAACCAGTACTTACCCAGTACTCAACTACTCAACCAGTACTCAACCAGTATTCAACTACTCAACCCGCACTCAACCAATACTTACCCAGTACTCAACTACTCAACCAATACTCAACTACTCAACCCGTACTCAACCAATACTTACCCAGTATTCAACTACTCAACCCGTACTCAACCAATACTATACCAATACTTACCCAGTACTGAACTACTCAACCAGTACTCAACTACTCAACCAGTACTTACCCAGTACTGAACTACTCAACCAGTACTCAACCAGTATTCAACTACTCAACCCGTACTCAACCAATACTTACCCAGTACTCAACTACTCAACTAATATTTAACTACTCAACCAATACTCAACTACTCAACCCGTACTCAACCAATACTTACCCAGTACTCAACTACTCAACCAGTACTCAACCAGTATTCAACTACTCAACCCGCACTCAACCAATACTTACCCAGTACTCAGTCCAATGTCAGAACCCAGACCAGGGACCTGCTGGGCCTCATTATGAAGACAATTTAAAGCAACACTAAGGAGCTTTCGGCAGTATTTGTAGGACGTAACAACAAAAGGAGCTTGCAGAGCCACAGAGGAGACTAAAGCTCACCCAGCAGCGTTGAAAGCCTCCTGTACGTCGCTGTGATGTCACGTGACCTCATGAGGTGACATCATGTGTTTCTGAGCTGACCGTTGGTTCTGCGCGTTGCTTCTGGTCCATTGCTTTTGCCAAAAGATGAGGAATTTTTAATGACCAGCTAATGAAACCCAGATGGAATAAAGAAGACAAAGACAATTATGTCCTCAGTCTTCACCTCCTCCTCGCCCTCCTCGCCCTCCTCTCCCTCCTCGTCCTCTTCATCCTCTTCATCCTCCTCGCCCTCCTCGTCCTCCTCGCCCTCCTCGTCCTCTTCGTCCTCTTCGTCCTCCTCGTCCTCCTCGTCCTCTTCGTCCTCTTCGTCCTCCTCGCCCTCCTCGTCCTCCTCGCCCTCCTCGCCCTCTTCGTCCTCCTCGTCCTCCTCGTCCTCCTCGCCCTCCTCGCCCTCCTCGCCCTCCTCGCCCTCCTCGCCCTCCTCGTCCTCCTCGCCCTCCTCGTCCTCCTCGTCCTCTTCGCCCTCCTCGTCCTCCTCGTCCTCTTCGCCCTCCTCGCCCTCCTCGTCCTCCTCGTCCTCCTCGCCCTCCTCGCCCTCCTCGTCCTCCTCGCCCTCCTCGTCCTCCTCGCCCTCCTCGTCCTCCTCGCCCTCCTCGCCCTCCTCGTCCTCTTCATCCTCCTCGCCCTCCTCGCCCTCCTCGTCCTCCTCGTCCTCCTCGTCCTCCTCGCCCTCCTCGCCCTCCTCGTCCTCCTCGTCCTCCTCGCCCTCCTCGCCCTCCTCGTCCTCCTCGCCCTCCTCGTCCTCCTCGCCCTCCTCGCCCTCCTCGTCCTCCTCGTCCTCCTCGCCCTCCTCGTCCTCCTCGTCCTCCTCGTCTTCCTCGCCCTCCTCGTCCTCCTTGTCCTCCTCGTCCTCCTCGTCCTCCTCGCCCTCCTCGTCCTCCTCGTCCTCCTGCTGATCTCTATCAGGCAGCTTAAAAACACGGCAGAAACTGTAGAAATGTTGAAGACGAGGATCAACAGTGAAATGAAGTAAAAGTGATCTAGAAACATGCATTTAAACGAGCTTTGCTGCAGGCGGCAGCTCTGACCAACAGAAGTTCTGCTCCAGTCCTGGCTCATATTTCCAGGACGGCCAATTAGATGATGGGATGTGACAAGAATTCACTGAGTCTACTGTTTGATACATAAAAAAAGTAAAACCAGGTCAGTGAACTTTGAGCTCATGAAGCTTCTTCTAGTTTTACAGAGTCATGAGGTTCAAGCTGCACGTGGAAGAATATTTTATCAACCCCTGAAGGGAAATTTTCACTGTAGTAGAGTAAATTATTGATGAAAAAGGTTAGTTGAAAGGATCGGGTGCTGCATTTGTGGCCTGGGAACTGAGGTGATAATGTCACATGCAGCATTGGCAGGTAGCTCAGGTGAACTCTGTCTGTAGGTGACGTGGACGAAGGCTGCCAGTCAACAGCTCGACGTCAGAGACGCTCGTTCGCAGTAACGTGTCCAGAAGTCAAAGGCAGTCCCTCCTCCTCCGTGCTCACCAGTCCCTCTGCAGTCCGTCTGCATGGAAATCTGAAGTCTGTCCTGGATCTGTCCAGAGTCTGGAGAACGTTGCCGTTAAGAAGGCCCACCGATGACTTTACTCCCTCAGACTGAGGGCAAACACGCGACAAGTCGTCAGACATGCTTCTCATTGTCAACGTACCACTGCTGTGACGTTCTCTCACGTTCCCCACTAGCGGTGTTATACACGGTTCTGTCTGTCACTCCGGGTCGGACTCTGTCAGTTTGAAAACACAGATGGAGACCAGAGGCCAAGCGACGGGGAGATCTCCATGAACTCTGCAAGGAAGTGTCAAATATAAGCAGCGCTGCTGCCGCAAGCTGCCGCTGGAGCGGCTGAACAAATGAAATCAACACGAGCAGCTCGGACCCAAGGAACCAGGACGAGTCTTTCCATTGTGTCTGGTGAGTCAGTCACCTTCTGGTCCCAAAGCTACAACAGATACTTTCCACCAATCTGACGTCCTCGTGAGAGGAACAAGCATTCATCAAACACCCCCGTTGATCCGTGACTTTACGCAGATGAGCAACGAGCCGCACCGCGTGAGTTTGTGTCATTACCAGGACTCACCAGCTGTTGGAGACGACCAAAGACCAGAGAGAGGTTCTTGTGTTGTAACTTCCATGACACTTCAGGCACAAGGTGACGGATGTCCAGAGCCTGTTGAATTTTGGAAGATTCATTTCTATTCCTGAAGCCACTCTGGTGAAAATGACTTTTTCTTTTCAGGTCGGAGACGTCAGCAGTGACTTGTGCACGCCAAAGCGTTGCTGCGTGGATGATGTTTGAGCCGCAGTAACTCGCTGACCTGCTACATCCTGTCCTACAGAAAACACTTGACTTGAGTGACTTGTTCTTGGTTCGGTGTCGTGTGAGGGGTCAGATCACAGGAGTCCAGGCTGGACTTGTTCCTTGGTTCTGTTCCTTCAGATTCCCGGAGTGGTGTCAGGATCTTCTTCACGCTCAGAGAAACCCGGTTGTTTTAAAACGTTCCCTCACACTGCTTCTCAAAGTCGCAGCCTTTCATGGATCCTTTTCCACCACATGGATCATTACGATGTCTTGCTCCCATGAGCACGTTTGCTGGCAGAATATTTTGGGTTCATGCTGTCAAGGATTCGCGTCAGTGAGGGTTGTTTCGTTGAGTAAATGACTGCTGAATAGTTTTGTTGTTCCTGCTCTCGATGTGAACCTGTGCGTGTTCAGGCCTCGTTATTTTCAGCACCTGTCTTTCCATCTACCTGTCGTCCTTATCTACCTGTGCATCAGTCACTGTGTCGACACGCTGTCTGATCGGTGGAGCCTTGGCGCCAGCCCCAGATCCGGTCTGCGCTGGGATGTCAGAGGTGACGACGAGTCCCGGCGGGTCGTTTTATGAGTGCCGTGTTTGGACGGGTCAGAGAGCTGCCGGGTGGAGGCACAATCAACAGGTGGCACAAGAAAACTCGGGTCACTCGTGGTTTTTACAATTTTCTGGACAGGATTTTTGTCTTTTCTAAAGTTTGCGGTGGGTTTTGAGGTAGACGTGGACAGACCTTCAGCAGGATGGTGAATTAATGTAAAACACAGTGAATCTGGAGGGTAGAGGGCGACCAGGGGCGCTTTCTTCTAAACTATTTAAACGTTATCAGTCAGCCAGTTTAACCATCACCGGTTAATTATTAAAGTGAGTGACAGTCAGTAAATGTTTGATGTAAAAACCATGCTGCCTTCACTTTAACCAAAGTAAAAGCTAATGACTTATAAACGCTTTTCATAGGCAGACCTGTCAGAACCCAAACACGGACCAGCTGCTCGGATCAGCTGCAGGTGGTTCCTGAACGGTTCCTGTTCAGCCGTCACTGCTTCCTGAGGCGTCACGCGGGGAAATGACAGCCAGGAGCTGTCAGCAGCAGCTCTGCAGGCCGCTAGAAAAGCAGATGTTTGGACAGTTTGGTCTGGAGCATTCAAGTGTGCTAATTCAATGCCAAGAGGATAAGACATCAGCCATGGTCTTAGAGGTCTGTTGGCGCACATCAATCTGGAAATAATTTCAAAACAATTTCTAAAAAGTGTGGAGTTAAATGTTTTACAGCAAGGAAACATTAATCATGAGTGGGAAAACATTCAAGACAGTCGTCAACCTTCCCAGGAGTGGACCTCCAGCAGATTTATCCCGGGATCAGACTGCAATGCAAAGTACAAAAACCAGAGCTACAGCTCAGATTCCACAGGCCTCAGAGAAAATGTTGGTCCATGACAGCGCAATCAGAAGACTGAACCAGTACCACCCACGTGGAGATGTTTGATCCTTCAAGTCCAGGACCGTGTTGGGAGAGAACCAAACACAACATTCAGCAACAACACCTCACGCCCACTGTGGAGCAGATGCTTCAGATATGTGTGGCTGCAAATTCAAGACGATTAAAAGGAAACTTTAAGAAAATAACTGTCAGGACCTGATGTGTGTTTCAGCCAGATTAGCTGTTGTTTCTCTTCAGTGTTCATCACCTCTGATTCCTTCGTTCAGCATGACCTGGTGGATGACCAGAAGATCCTCCAGGGTTATGTTGAGCGTAGTTCTGTTTCAGGGTCGATCTCGTCATGACCGAGTCATTAAAGGTTACAGCAGAAGGTCTCTGGTATGTTCACGTTGTCAAGAAGACTCCAGGCAGGTGCAGGGATTTGAGGTGTTTCTGGGTCTCCAGCTGCAGTTGCTGGAGAGGAGATACATTTGCAGGAGCAGAAGGACTCAGCTGAAATTAAACGCAATCACGGTTTCAAGCTTTTCAAGCCTGACTGTTATTAAAAATGCAGCGCAGAGAGACTGAGAGGTGTTGAGGACATCTTTCATGTGGGTCCTTCAGTTCCTTCAAGGACGTGAGCTTTGTGTTCATCTGAACAGTCCCAGTGTTCTCTCTGACCCTGTAAGTAAAGACAGAATAAATAAAATGATGACGCTGTCATACATACTGTTTTTTAGGCTGAAGACTGTGACATCTTGTGTTTGGTTGATTTCTGATGTAAAAAACGCTCCACGCCTCAAACATGTGCAAACACTCTGTGGGTTAAATCGTGTCACGCATGCTTCCCTTGTCAGGGGTTTCTACGGTTAGAAAGTGAACTTAGTTGGCGAGACGTTCTTCTCCAGTTGTCATCATGTCCGGTAAAGCGTCTTACTTGTGCTTGTTGTAGTGTTCAGTTTTTGTTCAGTTTTTGTTCAGTTTTTCTTGTTTTCGGATGTTCTTAGGAGTTATATAAAGTTCTTGTTCCTGATGCGTTGAAAGCTGGAATTCCTGAGACATTTTTCTTCTTTTTCATCAGCTCCACAGGATTTCCTTCCTGTGCAGGTTATTCTTAACTCCTAATTCTTTTTCTCTTCGATGCAAAGACATTTTCTGGTTCTTCTGAACCGGTTTCCCTGGTCACTGAAAACAGAGAAGCGTCGGTTTGAACAACAGCCCTGTTGGTTGTTTGTTCGATTCTCTTCTCTATCCTTGTTGAGAGTCAATGGGCGGGGCCAACACATTGACAACATAGCACCGCCGTGATCTGGATGTAAACAGTGTAGATGCTGCAGCTGAGATGCTGTTTGTTTCTAGGCGCAGCTGAGAAGCAGAGGTCTGGTTTGGTGACCCGGGTCTCTGCTTTTTGCAGATGATGTGGTTCTGTTGTGGTTCTGTTGGCTCCAGTGTGTTGCAGGTCAAGACCTGCAACACACTGGAGCCAAATGTGACGCAGCTGGGATAAGTACCAGCAGCTCCTCAACCCGAGACCATGGTCCTCAGTCGGAAAAGGGTGGAGTGCCCTCTCTGGACTGGTGTTAAAGGCATGTGCCACTGGAGACCCCAAGGAAGATGCAGGACGCACCAGAGACCATCTATTTATGGGAACACCTTGGTATCCCTAGATGAGCTGGACAAAGTGGCTGGTGAGAGGGAAGTCCAGGCTTCCCTGCTTAGGCTACTGCCTCTGTGACCTGACCTGGATAAGTGGTGATGGATGGATGGATGGATGGATGGATGGATGGATGGATGGATGGATGGATGGATGGATGGATGGATGGATGGATGGATGGATGGATGGATGGATGGATGGATGGACAGGCGGATGGATGGATGGATGGATGGTTGGATGGATGGATGGATGGATGGATTAATGGATGGATGGATGGATGGATGGATGGATGGATGGATGGATGGATGGATGGATGGATGGATGGATGGATGGATGGATGGATGGATGGATGGATGGACGGACGGCCCTCACATGGTGACATAGCTTTCATCCATCCCACCACATGAACACACCAGACACACCCACTGACACAGACAGTCTATATTTAGCATGTTGCTGCAACTCGTACATTTTTAAACTCTCTAACCCAACTTCCACCTCACCCACTCTCTCCGTCTCTCCTCTCCTTCATCAGATGTGAGGGGATCTCCGTGGCAACCCTCTGGTTTTCTGGGATGATGACAGAGCCTGGTTACATCATCACCTTGTCCTCAGACTGGTTTTTCTGTACTTGTGAGGACCCCAGGGGCCTAAAACCAAAATGAAATTTGTGAACTTATTTAGAGACACACAGACAAAAACAACAAAAAAAAACATAGAAGAGCTCAAACGACAAGGTTTTTTGTGTGAAACTGAAGCTAATGTGTTTTAATTCCTTGTGAAATAAACAGAACTTGTATTGATTTTTAAGTGAATTCTTAAAATGCAGGATTAAACTGATTGGTAGCTGGTTGAGACTTCATGCTTAGTAGATCTGTTTCATGTTGCTACACAAGTTGCGCATGTTGAACACCAGGGGGGTAGTTCATATCGCAAATATTTCAAAGTGGTACAAAAATAGGTAAAGAATTCTGGAGATCATAAATCTGGTTTGTAAACATCTGAAGATGAATGATTAAGTAAAAGATGTATAAATCAGCAGCCCATTTCCTTAGAGTCCAAGTAAAATATGCTTTTCCATGTTTTCGGATTCATCTACAGTGTTATAATGAATCATCTTAGATGAGACTCATTTCTCAAATTACTCAGTTTTTAGGGTTCTGAGAACACTTTCTTCAACTGTTTTTTCTAACATAAGCCCCTCTATGACTTTATAGAGGGCATCATTTTCTTATGAGGTGGTATTGTCCAGGGAAACTCAGTTTGCAGTTTCACAAAGTCAGGTTACTTAACAAAGAGGGTTCAGTTAAGCCAGTTTCAGAAACTCGTAACTCATAAACAGAGACTGTTACCGCGGTAACTGACTCTGTGAAGTAAACCTGGTTTACTTCAACATACCCTGAGATACTTTCTGTCTCCTTCCCTTCATGAAGCTGAAATGACTTCAATTCAGACAATTACTCATATAACACACATTTTCCAGACATCTGAATGATGATGTTGTATTTGCATTAGGAAAGTATATTAATGATCTGAATAGATATATATAGATATATATAGATATCTGAATAGATCTTCTCCCCGGGGCGCTGCCCTGCTAGCAGCCCCACTGCTCACTAGTGAAACTAGTTGATGGGTTAAAAGCAGAGTTCCAGTTTTGGTGTGCATCGTACATACAGCGTGTGCACGATGTCCACACTGACAAGAAAGGTAAGAAAAAAAAAAAAAAAAAAAAAGATAGTTTAATGCAATCACAGAAGTCATGACTTGTTAGGCAAGATGAGTTTATCTGTGTAGCACATTTCAGTGATAGAAGGCCGACAACGAGTCCATGATGACATCCTGATTTGGGAACTTACCAGTGGCTGGTAGCTGTAATACCCGAAGCTGTGTGCTGACTCTTAAACACTCTTCTTTTAGTCCAACAACTACTTCAGTTTTGTTTTTGTTCAACTAAAGAAAATTATGGCAAATGCATTGATTTGTTCTTTGAATCTACTTAACACTTGTATGGGCTCATTGTCACCTGGTGACATTGTAATGTACAGTTAGTAGTTATGGTTACCTGTTGTTTTTTATTTTACCTGAGCTAGCAGAAGCATAAAGATATTTAATATGTGGGGTCCTAGGACAGAACCTTGGGGAACTCCACATGTCATTTTTTATTAATTTCTATGTAAAGGTACCAATTGACACAAAGTAGTCCCTGTCCTTTAAGGAAGACTTAGTGAATGGTGCAGAACTGGGAGAAAAGTCCAGCAAGTCATAAACAGACACTCCCCTTCCCTTTGATTTTTCCATTCACCCGAAAAATTTTTTCGGATGAATGGAAAAAAAAGTGGATACAAATTTAAATGACCTTTCTGAAGTTTTATAGTCTACTTTATCTTCAACTGTTTCAAGTTTTTTTTTTTTAATTTCACTCCAGGAATTGCACCTAATGACAGTGAATATTGAACACCAACTTTAATTTGTCATTCATGCCATGTTATCAACAGTCTTTAAATATTCTAATTAACCTAAGCGCTACAGTTTTCTCCAAGCTTGACCGTTTTTCCTTTGCTGCAACAGCCGTGTTACATTTTTGTCTGAATATGTGATTATATTTATTTGATTGCGCTTATATGCTTAGTTCTAGCAAATTGAAATAGGAAGATTGCGTCCACCGACTACGTGCTGCCATGGTGAATCCTGGTATTGAAGCTCCATTTGCTTTTTTTAGTCACTGTAACTCTAAGGCAACTTTTTAAAAAGTTGACTGAATCCAGTCTGAATACCTGAAATCCAAAACTCAGAGTTTCTGAACTCTGAGTTTGTCGACTCCAAGTATGTCTCAGTTTGTTGGACCAGTCCTGGATCTTTAAATAACTATTAATTTGTATTAAATTTTTAATAATAGCTTGTAGATTGGATGTGTAATACACACACAATAATCCTGGTAATTTCAGTGTCGCATGTAAACTCCCTCCTATCCGACCACTATTTAATAACGTTTGAATTCAACATTGTCAACGTTACGCATAATAGGAGGAATTACTTTAGCAGGTGTCTATCAGATAAAGCTGTTACTAAATTTAGGGAGGCCGTTGCTCTTCATCTTCTTACAGAGGAACATAGTGAAGCAGTTGAGGGCTGTGACCTCGGTTCTACCTCTGCAGACGTTGATTTCCTTGTCGGTAGAACTGCAGATGTGTTGCACTCAGCTTTAGATGTAGTTGCTCCTTTGAGAAAGAGGGTCTCTAACCGTAGGAGCTTAACTCCCTGGTTTAACTCACATATTTGTATGTTAAAACAGAAAGTGCGTAAAATGGAAAAGAAGTGAGGTTCCTGTAGACCTCCCTGACCTGACTCTACAGTGTTTGGTTCCTGTAGACCTCCCTGTTCTGACTCTAGACTGTTTGGTTCCTGTAGACCTCCCTGACCTGACTCTACAGTGTTTGGTTCCTGTAGACCTCCCTGAGCTGACTCTAGACTGTTTGGTTCCTGTAGACCTCCCTGACCTGACTCTAGACTGTTTGGTTCCTGTAGACCTCCCTGACCTGACTCTACAGTGTTTGGTTCCTGTAGACCTCCCTGACCTGACTCTACAGTGTTTGGTTCCTGTAGACCTCCCTGTTCTGACTCTAGACTGTTTGGTTCCTGTAGACCTCCCTGACCTGACTCTACAGTGTTTGGTTCCTGTAGACCTCCCTGAGCTGACTCTAGACTGTTTGGTTCCTGTAGACCTCCCTGACCTGACTCTAGACTGTTTGGTTCCTGTAGACCTCCCTGACCTGACTCTACAGTGTTTGGTTCCTGTAGACCTCCCTGACCTGACTCTAGACTGTTTGGTTCCTGTAGACCTCCCTGAGCTGACTCTAGACTGTTTGGTTCCTGTAGACCTCCCTGACCTGACTCTAGACTGTTTGGTTCCTGTAGACCTCCCTGACCTGACTCTACAGTGTTTGGTTCCTGTAGACCTCCCTGACCTGACTCTACAGTGTTTGGTTCCTGTAGACCTCCCTGACCTGACTCTAGACTGTTTGGTTCCTGTAGACCTCCCTGACCTGACTCTACAGTGTTTGGTTCCTGTAGACCTCCCTGACCTGACTCTAGACTGTTTGGTTCCTGTAGACCTCCCTGACCTGACTCTAGACTGTTTGGTTCCTGTAGACCTCCCTGACCTGACTCTAGACTGTTTGGTTCCTGTAGACCTCCCTGACCTGACTCTACAGTGTTTGGTTCCTGTAGACCTCCCTGACCTGACTCTACAGTGTTTGGTTCCTGTAGACCTCCCTGACCTGACTCTACAGTGTTTGGTTCCTGTAGACCTCCCTGACCTGACTCTACAGTGTTTGGTTCCTGTAGACCTCCCTGACCTGACTCTAGACTGTTTGGTTCCTGTAGACCTCCCTGACCTGACTCTAGACTGTTTGGTTCCTGTAGACCTCCCTGACCTGACTCTACAGTGTTTGGTTCCTGTAGACCTCCCTGACCTGACTCTACAGTGTTTGGTTCCTGTAGACCTCCCTGACCTGACTCTAGACTGTTTGGTTCCTGTAGACCTCCCTGACCTGACTCTACAGTGTTTGGTTCCTGTAGACCTCCCTGACCTGACTCTAGACTGTTTGGTTCCTGTAGACCTCCCTGACCTGACTCTAGACTGTTTGGTTCCTGTAGACCTCCCTGACCTGACTCTACAGTGTTTGGTTCCTGTAGACCTCCCTGACCTGACTCTAGACTGTTTGGTTCCTGTAGACCTCCCTGAACTGACTCTAGACTGTTTGGTTCCTGTAGACCTCCCTGACGTGACCTCAGTCTTCAACAGATCTAAATTATCCCAACTCGACTACTCAAAAATGTTTTCTCTCTTATTGGTGCGACAATACTGGACCGGATCAACTTGTCCCTGGTCTTGGGATATGTGCCACAGGTTTTTAAAGTTAATTAAACTATTACTTAAAAAACCCTCTCTTGACCCAGACATTTTAGATAACTATAGACCGATTTCCAACCTTCCATTTATCTCTAAAATTCTGGAAAGTCGTTGCAGCAGCTGTGTGAACATTTGTATAGAAATGATCTATTTGAAGTTCTTCAGTCAGGGTTCTGATGCATCATAGACCAGAAACAGCACTGGTTCCAGTCTCCATTGACCTTCTTATGGCCTCAGATAATGGATTAGTGTCCATACTGGTTCTGTTGGACCTCAGATAATGGGTTAGTGTCCATACTGGTTCTATTGGACCTCAGATGATGGATTAATGTCCATGCTGGTTCTGCTGGACCTCAGATGATGGGTTAGTGTCCATGCTGGTTCTGCTGGACATCAGATGATGGGTTAGTGTCCATACTGGTTCTGCTGGACCTCAGATGATGGATTAGTGTCCATACTGGTTCTGTTGGACCTCAGATGATGGGTTAGTGTCCATACTGGTTCTGCTGGACCTCAGATGATGGGTTAGTGTCCATACTGGTTCTGCTGCACCTCCGATAATGGGTTAGTGTCCATACTGGTTCTGTTGGACCTCAGATGATGGGTTAGTGTCCATACTGGTTCTGTTGGATCTCAGATAATGGGTTAGTGTCCATACTGGTTCTGCTGGACCTCAGATGATGGATTAGTGTCCATACTGGTTCTGCTGGACCTCAGATGATGGATTAGTGTCCATACTGGTTCTGTTGGACCTCAGATAATGGGTTAGTGTCCATACTGGTTCTGCTGGACCTCAGATGATGGGTTAGTGTCCCTACTGGTTCTGTTGGACCTCAGAAAATGGGTTAGTGTCCATACTGGTTCTATTGGACCTCAGATGATGGATTAGTGACCATACTGGTTCTACTGGACCTCAGATAGTGGGTTAATTTACATACTGGTTCTGCTGGACCGCAGATAATGGGTTAGTGTCCATACTGGTTCTGCTGGACCTCAGATGATGGGTTAGTGTCCATACTGGTTCTGCTGCACCTCCGATAATGGGTTAGTGTCCATACTGGTTCTGTTGGACCTCAGATGATGGGTTAGTGTCCATACTGGTTCTGTTGGATCTCAGATAATGGGTTAGTGTCCATACTGGTTCTGCTGGACCTCAGATGATGGATTAGTGTCCATACTGGTTCTGCTGGACCTCAGATGATGGATTAGTGTCCATACTGGTTCTGTTGGACCTCAGATAATGGGTTAGTGTCCATACTGGTTCTGCTGGACCTCAGATGATGGGTTAGTGTCCCTACTGGTTCTGTTGGACCTCAGAAAATGGGTTAGTGTCCATACTGGTTCTATTGGACCTCAGATGATGGATTAGTGACCATACTGGTTCTACTGGACCTCAGATAGTGGGTTAATTTACATACTGGTTCTGCTGGACCGCAGATAATGGGTTAGTGTCCATACTGGTTCTGTTGGACCTCAGAAAATGGGTTAGTGTCCATACTGGTTCTGCTGGACCTCAGTGCTGCTTTGATACTATAGATCACAGCATTTTACTGCAGAGACTAGAGTATGTTGTTGGGATTAAAGGGACAGTTCTAGATTGGTTTAAATCATATCTGTCTGATAGATTCCAGTTTGTTCATGTTCATGAGGTTTCTTCAGTACAGACGAGGGTCTGCTATGGTGTCCCGCAGGGTTCAGTTCTAGGGCCAATCCTGTTCAGTTTATACATGCAGCCCTTAGGAAGTTTTATCCGGAACCACGGCATTAATTTTCATTGTTATGTATCTATATCAGGGGTCCTTAATTCTGGTCCTCAAGGGTCGGTGTCCTGCATGTTTTAGATGTTTTTCTGCTTTAACAGTCCGATACAAATGACTGTCATTTATATCAGGGTGACAACAGAGTTGTCCAAACCTTGATGCCAAGTTGATGACGACCATTATTTAGAATCAGCTGTGCTTATGCAAGGACGCATGTAAAACAAGCAGGACACGGAACCGAAGAGCCCTGATCTGAGACATGCTGAGACGTTCAAATAAAATACTGGGACGACCTGCATCATTACGTGACATTCGTCAGTTTTGGTGGATGGGAGGTAATGCAGGATCAACAATAGTCATGTCAGCAGGTTACATCGAGTAGTGCTACTGCAACATTACAAATGTGAGGGTTTAAATATGATGGATTTTTTTTTATTTTGATTGGTGCCTGTGAAACTGAAATACCCGTATATCTGGTACGCATTACTACCAAAAACAAAGCGCTGTGTTGAAAACATTTATTCTTCTGAAAGAGTTCTTTTGGAGTTACGCCAGGTGTAACACTGCTCTGGAGGCACCAGAGATTAAAAGGATTTGAAATGAGCAGAATCCCTGAGCTAAGGAGAATGGAAGTTTACGTCTCGGAGTTGAAGAGAAAGCTGACTCTTCGTTTCTCTGAATCTCTGCAGGAGGTTGACATTAATCAGGATTATGGTCCTGATCTTTATGCAGAGCAGAAACCAGATGAACCACCATTCCTCCTCCTGCTCTTCCTCATCCTTCACCTCCTCCCCTCCGGCATCGTTTTTCTCTATCACTCTCATCTGCTTCTTCTCTTTCACCTCCTCACGTTTCATCTTCTCCAACTCTTCTGTTACTCCCCTCCTGCCCCTCTGGGTTCGAGCCCTTTGTCCTCCCGGCTGTCCTCTGTCATCTCCTCATCACTCCTCACGCCTCGTCTCCCCTATCACCTTCTTCAGACTCCTTCTGACATTTCATCTCCTCTTTGTTTTCGTTTCTCCTCCGTCTTCTCAGTTCTTCATCATGAATTCTGACTTGTCACCGAAGCTGCTGAAGTAAAACTCTTCATCAAACAGCCGGGAAGAGAGACCCCGGACCCCTGAAAACCAGGACGCAGGAGCAGCGGTTGTCCTCCGTTAGTCAACCTTCCAGTAAGCCCCACCCCCAGCCTTCCAGGACAACAAACCGGTTGCAGGAGTCTCTGAATGACCATCTTTTACTTTTATGACCTGTTCTCACTCACAGATCAAGTTATCCATTAACCAAAGTCAGCCATCAATCAAACGCCCCAAATTACCAGAAACTTTGTGGCTTTACATAATTTTACCTGATGAGGTACAAAAACCACCCATGAGCAGATGGCATTTGTGTGAAATAAGTTATTAATTTAATCAAAACATTTCTTGTTTCCTGAGCATTGAAGACAGAAATCGACTGCCAGCTTCCTCGTCTCCACTCAAAAGTTGGATTTAATGTTTATGAAGTGAATCTGGACTGGATTAAACTGGATTAACGTAATTACAATAAACTGGACTGAAGAGGGACATACTTAGACTGGATTAGATTTCATGAGGACTGTAATGGACTTATCTTCTGTGTAAGTTCTTGATTCTGTGGCAAAATGTACTGAATTAATAAAATTAACTTTACCAAAACAGGAGTATTTTTATGTCCAGGCTTCACGCACGCACGCATGCACGCACGCACGCACGCACGCACGCACGTTCTCCCCGTGCTTGTGTGGGTTCTCTCTGGGTACTCCGGCTTCCTCCCACAGTCCCAAAACATGCATATTAAGTTAATTAATACTTCTAAATTGCCGTAGCTGTGAGTGTGAGCGTGCACGGTTGTTTGTCTCTGTAAGCGGCCCTGTGATGGACTGCTGACCTGTCCAGGTGGACCCTCACCTCTCACCTGTAATATGTCGGGATAGGCTCCAGCAGACCCCCGTGACCCTGCAAAGGATTAAAACGGGTATAGAAAATAAAGGGATGGATATATATATATATATATATATATATATATATATATATATATATATATATATATATATATATATATATATATATATATATATATAAAATCTTAACATTTTATTTTGAAAGTCCAGCTTGTTTCACTGAGGCAGTGTTTCAGTTTGCTGATCATGTTTGGGCTGAGACAGGTTCTTGGATCTTGTACTTACTGATCCGACCTCATCTCTGTTCAATCCTCACTTTTCGCTGTAATCATCATCTGAGCAGGAAAACTCACAGGAAGTGTCACACAGTGGGATTTCCTGCTCAGTAACTCACATTTCCCACCCGACGGTTTTTTTTAAGTCATCTTTTCTGAACGACACTAGAGCAGAAAATGTCTTGTTGACATGAAAATCTTGAGTAAACGCAACGTTAGGGAGCCGACCTCTGCCTGCACAGTCACAGCTTTCTCGTTTTAGTGCAGAAAGTGAGAAGAAGTTGGAGAAGCTGCAGGACTGTAACAAAGTTTAGGAGAAGTAAATCAGCGTTCAGACCGCTGAGGCTTCCTTTTAATTAATCCACTTCCTCCCTCCAATTAACCTTCAGACCCGGCCAATCAGACGCTATCTCGTTAAGGTGAACCCCGCCAGAAGCAGGCGTCACCTCTATAATCTGTGTCCCTCCACGGGGAAGGAAGTGCTGGACGGCTAATTGGCGCCGAGCAAGGTGGGGTCCCCTCATGGACGCCCCCCTGATGCCGACTCTCATCACCAGACTTCAACTTCACTTTTGTTCTGAAAATCCCACAACAGGTCGAAGACGGAGGAGGAGACGCAGAAGTCGCTGTCACCGCTGAAGACGAAGCAAACCTGCAGTGTCTGGACCTCTGGGTCCTCGACCGACCGCCAGGGTCCGGATCTGGACCTGCGGGTCCTCGACCGACCGCCAGGGTCCGGATCTGGACCTGCGGGTCCTCTACCGACCGCCAGGGTCCGGATCTGGATCTGCGGGTCCTCGACCGACCGCCAGGGTCCGGATCTGGACCTGCGGGTCCTCGACCGACCGCCAGGGTCCGGATCTGGACCTGCGGGTCCTCTACCGACCGCCAGGGTCCCTACTGACCCTACCGACCGCCAGGGTCTGGATCCGGACCTGCGGGTCCATCGTAGGCTAAGTCAGTTAAGCTAAAATGGTAAACTGTGATTGACGAGGTGGGCGTGGCCCAGAACGGTGTTCCGCCCCCTGGCAACGTGGCGCCACAGTCTTCAGAAAGCCTGTGGATGACATCACAGTCTGGTTTCCACGGAGAAAAACAAGACTTAACTCTCAAACAGGCCGTTGTCTCCAGTCAGTGTTTTATATTTCTTGTTATAATAATTAGCGTCACGATCGTAGACATAAATAGATCCGTTGATTCTTGGTACAGTTAGTCATATAACAGCGTTTATATACATTTGAACATCTTAAACAAAAACCCGGAGCAGGACTGATGTGGTCTCAGTGCCGCTGGACTCGTTTCCTCCGATGACGTTTACAGTGGGACCGAAACAAGTCCAGGTTTCGTCCTCGTTAACATTTAAAGTCCGAACAGATGAAACACAGAAAAACAAAGCAGGCAAACAACTGACAGCAGTTTCTGTTATAGGCAGTCCAGGAGATAGTCAGAACCACGTCTGAAGAAGCTGGCCTGTTGCAGAGTGTAATCCAGGGCGTAGTCAGTGGCCATGCAACAAACACGGGTCCCGATGTTGAAGTCCTGGTCCTGGTCGTGAAGGCATCACAGACAGGAAGAGACCTGAACACTTCCTGTCTGAAGTTCACCAATTTTACAAAAAAGAAGCAGCTTTACAGACACTAAACACTGAATCCAGCAGGAAGTAGACTCAGGTCAAACTGCTGTGAGCGGAAGCCTCGTCACTAACAAAGACCAAAGTGCAATATAACGTGATTCAAGGCATAGACGGAGCCCGGAATAAGCTGCTTTATCTCAAACTTCCTTTTCTTTTGAGGCATCTCCATCGGACGTGAACAACGCCCACAATTAAATCAACATGTCATAATGCCGGTAAAAAAAAACATACAGGAATTTTATTAATCAAGTTTTAGAGTCATTCATTTTGGAATTTTGAATAAAACCCTCAATATGCACCAATTACCAATCTGAAAACAGCAACTTATTTTTTATTAAATCCAGTAAATAGTCTGAGCTTTGAGCCGTTTCCATCCCTGCTGTAGTTTCGTGGGACAGACGCTTACTGCATCCCAAAGTGCACAAAAAGCAATAAATAGAAGTAGGGACACCAAAACCCCGAGGCCTGTACATGCAAGACAGCTGGACATATCCAGGATAAAAACAGAAACCCTTCTGTATGCAGTGATACAATCCTTTAACCCATGAGTACTCCATAACATAGACATAGCCACATCCGAAGTTCACAGGCTGGAGAAGAAGAACATTCTCAGGTCTGCAGCTTCAGCGTCATCTGGAGCTCTGCCTTCACAAGTGTTTAGTTATCAGTGAGGTGGGAACTGGCTAAATTCTGGCTCGTCTGAGATCACAACCACATGATCGTGGAGCTTCAGACGGGTCCTGGGTCTGATGACTCTCGAAGCGATTATAAAACCGGCGTTCAGGGTGGTTTTCCGTGAAGATGGAGCAGGTCAGACCTCCTGCAGGGGTTCAACACCTTCATTAAAGGTTCACAGTGACGTCTACCAACACATCACTACTTTCAACCAACGGCCACCACAAACTCCCAGACATCGCTGCTCTGGCGTGCCTTTTGGTTTGTCCCTCTGGGGTCACGTCACTCTCTAGAACTTTACGTCTGCCAATTTTAAAGTTTCAGGAGAATCTGACCTGTAACCACGGCAACCACAGCCGTGTTTGATGAAGAAAACGTATCAAAGCAGCTGCGGCGATTGACTGATGAATCGTTTCAAACAACGTGACGTTCTTCAACTCATGAATTCAAAAACACGCTCACATAAGATGTCATGGCAACCACTCTGAAAAAGACCAGCAATCCAGGTCATAGACGGAACCCATGTAGTCAGCGAGCGATATATTGTGATGCTGAACTGGAAACCCAGCGAGTAGACACATCCCAGAAGCGGCTGTACACTGAGGCAACGAGGTCAGATCCCTCAGGTCTGAGCCAAGCTCTAGGATGTAGCCAGACCCAACAACG